>ML787745.1:285233-311889 GCA_009831015.1 Picea engelmannii | reverse complement strand
GAGGGGCATGTTAAGCCCTAAATAGTGGCTCATTACCCCTTAATTGGGGCATATTATATTAGTAATGTTATTTTATTTATGTCGGCTTTAGGACATTAGTTGTAATTATACCTCCTAGTCTCCTATATATACCAAGGAGACATATTCATTTTGAGTCATCTTGTAAATTGTACATTTATGTGGGCATAAGGAGGTTGCCCCCTCGAAGAGGCTTATTATATGAATTTATCTCTTTTTCAAGGCGTTGAGTACTTATTCTGAGGTTTTTCTATGTTATATTGATATTTGGTTCTTAACAGTCTGCCTTTTGTAAATATGATTCTTGAGCTCCCGAGAAGTAAATGGGAAATTTTCTCAAAGATGGATTACTTCATGACAGTTTTCACAATGAAATGGGATCTTCCAATAGTCCAATTTTTGGAAGAAATCTCGAGAACCCCATACTATGTGTATTTCAACTGAAAAACCTTCTTTAAGGTCAATTTCCACCAGAATACAGGCAATCCTCATATCCTCCTTATTCTCCCATCCTTCTTTAAAAGTGACAAATTGTCCCAAGGATTTTTTGATACTTTCTAAGATCTTCTTGCACCACAATTCCCATGGTAATCTTGGAAGGATTACCCATATTTTTTGAATGAAATTAGGCTCGCTTCTTAGGTCAAAATTGGGGACACATTTTTTTAAATATAAACCTAAAGGCCCTCATGACCAATCCTTCACCAACACTAGAGAAACATCCTCTGCAGATCTTAACACTAATAGGAAAATACATTGTAGTGGAGGTTATAGTGGAGGTTTTTAGTGTTACAAAATTGACAAATTTTTTCCAAAAAACCTCCGCTAAAACATTCGTTTTTTGTAGAGAATGTTTTTGTAGGGATTATAATGAAACTTCATTATAACTAAAAAAAATTGGGTGGTCGAAGGTTTTAGCAGATTTTTTTTCTAGGAGGTGCACTTCATGGTGTATATGCACCGATGCATTCTCAAACTTAAAGCACCGGTGTTATAGAGTTATTTTCCACCTAATCATTAGTTCATCATCTTCTATAGGTCACCTATGAAATTCAACAACGTTCACCACTTCTTCCTTGAGTTTCCCTGAGAAGGATTCCATTATGAGTTCGATAATCCTATCTTAATAACCATATGGCCTTATCCCTAAAACCATATAAAAACCAAGCCATCTCCCATGGTAAAGGAGGAAAGAGCTAGAAAAGTTACTCTAGGATTTGGTTGCAAGACTTGGGCAAGGAGCTTGTAAGGAGGCCATCTCTTCAATCTACATATGTAAGTTGTAATATTGTTTCTTTGATTAATAGAAGACATACAAGATGTTTCCCTTTATCTAATTGTTCATATAAGTTTAAGTATTCATTGGTACAACATTAGTATAATTATGTGTTATGATATACTATTAGATCTGTTGTCAATCCATGTATGATTTATTTGATGTTTGGGAGGTTTTCATCTTCTTTGGTTTTTTTCATGTATGAATCAGATCTAGGAACATCCTTAGTTTATGTATTTATTCATGTCTTAGGTGCTGGTAGAACCTAAGGGAGCTCATCTCCTGTAGGGTGAAAAATCCCTACAATAAATTGGCGACCATACTGGGAAAAGTTTTCTCCATGTATTATTCCCCTTAGATTGTTGAATTTTTTAATTTTATTTATAGAGATACTTTCCCTTTTAATTGATATTGTTCCATCCCAATCACTGCCTCACTCTGTTCTAATTCTAGTTGAAGAAACCCATATCCCAAATATGTCATATCTCATGCAAATCCACCCTTTTTTTGTTTCCCAAGTTCGGTCACACTTTCCTTGTGTAAATAGAGTGACCAACCTCCTTAGACCACACCTTTTTCTCTATTAGGGAGAGACCAAACTCATTTGGTCACACGTTTTTCTCTATAAGGGAGTGACCAACCATCCTCCTACATTAACCAGGTGTGACCACACCTTCTGGTCACCCTTTCTCTCTTCACAGGGAGCGACCAGTCACTCTGTCTCCCTTTTCAGAGAGAGACCATTATCTTGAGAGCCCTTTTTGAAGAGTTATCCTTCAAAAAACCCAGTCAGGTCTGTTTGTTGTGGCACTCTTCAACACTCCAAATCCACCTTCGATCTGCCTTAGATTTCTTGCTATGAATTTTACAATTTTTTGTGAATTTTTTTGTTTTTTTCTTGAAAATTTTTCTTCTCTTCCTGTATGCCACTCATATATCATCTTATTACACTTCTTGTTGCATTGGTATCACCAGAACTATCTTCCTTGACCTTCGCAAGTAGTCTACATATCCTTGGCATCTCCTTGAGGGATTGCTTGGATAAATTTCTCTTCAATTGTTTTCCCACTCTTTCTTTGATTTCTTTGAGTGTTGATTTATTTTTAGTGATTTGGAAGATTCTTTTCAGTTTTGAAGCCTTGAGTTTTCAATGTTTTAATTTGGAATATTTTCTTTCTTCCTTCTTATCTACTTTTTGTTGGGTATGTGTTATACTCTTTGCACGAGTAGTAGTGTCTGCATCGCACCGGGCGCGTAGAGGGGTTTGAGGGGGGGCTTCTAGCCCCCCCCTTGAGGGGTGCATGGGGGCAGCACCCCCAAGAATATTTTTCACCTTGCGAAATGTGTCACATTTTTGCCTTTTTTTTGTGTTGCCTCGATTTTCGTGTCTATTTTTGGGCAATTTTTCGGCATCTGGTTTTTGCAAATGGTTTTCTATTTTCGGTTAAGGAATTAGGGTTGTTGAATAATCCAGGTCATTGGGTTAGGGTTTTGGATGACGCTGGATCCTATATGTATATTGTATTGTAAACAATGTATCACTATGAATGAATATAGAATATAATGGTTTTCACGGTTTGGGTTTCCAGGGGAAAAATCTATGTGTAATGTTTGTATCTGCCATTGTATCTTTTTTGTTCTTTTACTGAAAATCTGTTTGCAGTAAATATTGTACAAGGTTAAAATCTACACTTTTCAGTGCATTACACATTATAGATTGAAAGAACAAAAATAGAAGGAATTCCTTTCGAAATGAATTTACTTGCAAAGAAAAAAAGAAAGAATAAAATTTTGATGGAGTATTTTCAAAATTAGCTGAGGAAATTTGTTTTCTTTCAGATTGCAAAAACTTAATTTCATCATTTGGTATTGTTGTCCCTTTCATTGAAAATAAAATTAAGATTGCATGTTGTTGAGTGCGTAGCTATCATTATAAATTAGTAAAGAACTCCCCTCCCCGCTTTAGCTAGCTTTCATCGAAAAGGAATTATTGAATTGAATCATTCTCTGCACCTTTTTGGAGTTGAGTCCTTTAAACATCATCAGTTTCACTACCGTGCCCTTGAGTAAACCAACAACCATCAAATCAAGTGCTTAATCAAAATGATCTAGCAACTTTTCTTTTTAGGGCCTGTACACCAACAATAGATCAAGATAGAGCTTTGGAATAGACCATGACATGAACTCTCCAAAGAAACTAAAATCAACTTAGAATCTTGTGATAAGGAGAGAAAATCCAATTTTCATATAAGCATAGCCGGGACCCCCCTCTCACATAGGGGATAAACACGAGGTCACGTGCAGGAGTGCATCGGAGATTACCCCTCTGAGGCTTAACCAAACGTAGTGGAACATTATTATATTGGGGGTTCTTCTTGATAATCGATTATTTTCATTTGGTCTTGGAACTTCATGAATCTCAAATATGTTCGAGGTCCTCTGGAGATTTTTTTGGTCCTCTTGTTCTCAGTCCTCGTGAAGAATTTCAGAATTGATATCCTGACCATAATTTTGGACTCGACTATTGATTGTACCCACCTAGAGGTTGATTTCGAGTTGGTAACCCTAGTGGCCATAATATTTAGGGTCTTTACACAAGGTGATAGTGAAGGGGAGTATTCATTGTACATGGGTCAGACATTGGTCAAACTTACTCAGGCTCCTTGGAGGGTCACCCGCGGTTCTCGCCGTAAGGGGACTTGCACTAGGGCATAAGTCCATTAATAATATCACCAATGTAACGGATCCACTCACTCATCCCATCCCCTTCTCACGTGTTCCCATGATGTTGGATTTTATCACCAACTAGTACATTCATTGTGAGAAGTTATTGTTTTGTTTGGTTTGCTTCCTAGATTTTTATAGCATGTGTTGTTTGTTTTCTTACTAGACCTTAGGGTTGAGTGTGTATCTATGGCGTCAATTCCTAGGAATACCAATGAAGGAATCCCCTTTCTAGGGATGTCATTTTTTTCTCCTTCTATGGGACACTTGGTCCACCTTACATCACCACTTTGACTCTTCCTGGTCTCACGATTGGGTTACCAGTTTGGTTTTTTTCCACTCTGGTGAATGTATATACTCCTAGTGCTTTGTATATAAACTCTCCACACCTAGATCATCAACCTCATGTTGATCCTCCATATTCTTCACTCATAGGTTCTTCTTCTCGTTCTTCCTCCCTCCTAGTGAAATCTCTACAACTAGTAACCAAGTGGATAAGAAGGAGAAGAAACAGAAGATTAAGAAGAATAAAAACAAGAAAGCGAGAAATCTTCCAACCACTGCAAGACATGTTGGAAGCGATCAACCAGCCTATGGGAATCATGTTGGGAGTGTTGATGGTGTCGTCATGTCTAAAAATCACAAGCCCAAATTCCCTTGTAGGCTTTGCAAGGGTGATCACCTTGTCAAGGATTTCCCTGGTATTCCCAAGGTCGTAGAAGTGTGGTCTCAGGTTTCTTCTCAATCCATGTCATCAACCACTGCAAGTCATGCTAGTGAAAACCCATCGACTAGTAATTAGGTTGGAAATAAAAAGGGTAAAGTCAAATTTCCTTTTTTATTAGGTAAGGATATGCATTGCACCTACATTTGTCCCTGCATGGTCAAAGCTTCATATCTGTTGAAAAATATTGTTGATGTTCAACAATAATTCCCAAAAAGTTACCGTAAATTCTCTCCCAACCCGCCATTAGTTGATGAACTGGTCAATCTGGTTCCCTCCTTAGTTAGTCTGGTTTATCAAGTGGTCAATTTGGTTTCATCCTCAGTTGACCTAGTTGATAAAGTGGTTGATCCAACCCCACCGTCGGTCAATCCCACTCTCCCTTTACAGAGTGAACCCACATCGATCGATCTAATTACCTCCTTAGTCAATATAGTCGATCAAGTGGTTGATTCAATATCCCCATCAGTATATCCCACTCCACCTTTGAAGAGTGAGGATGTCGCTCAGGTCTTCTTTTTATTATGGACTCCTCCAGACAAGGGGGCATTCCACTCATTCCAACGACACCCCTCCAAGCAATGCAATTACCATTGATTGGAATGCTCTAACAGAACCTTGTCTCCCTTCTTACGTGCCTTTTCAAATCGATGTTTAGGTTTGTGGTAGGCATATTAATAAAACTATAATAGACGGAGGAGCTTATGTTAGTATCCTATCCTTGAATGGTTAGAAATCTCTTGGTTCACCTCAGCTTGCATCAATGACTCAGAATATATTGGATTTTAACAGAAGGGTTAGTCAACCTTTAGGGATCCTTCCTCAGTTTCCTGTTACTTTAGGAGGAAAAATGGTCTGTATTGATGTGATGGTAGTCCACGACCCCTTGGACTTTAATTTTCTCCTTGGGTGAGTATATTTTTATGCCATGCAATATTTTGTGTCCACACTCTTTCGAGTGAATGGTCTTTATATGCCAGCGTCATTCGCCCCACCGTAGGTCAATTATGTGGCAACATGTCCCATGCATTCAACTCTAAATGAGAAGGAATATCTCCCTTATTCTGACTTAGATCTGGTATTTGACATGGTGATCTCTTCGATAGGAATTTTAGAGCCTGATCTCCCTACCCCTATTGCGCCCCTCGACATGTATTCCTTCTAGAGTGTTGTTCTTTCTTCTAGAGAAGATCTCTTGGAATCCATGATCAAGGTTTTTCCCTTGAAATGTATTCCTTCCAGAGTATTATCCTCTTGGAAGCCATGATCAAGATGACAGAAATGATCATAGTTCACGTTTCTATGTCAATATCGTTAAAAAATGAAACAGAGGGTCATGAGCATGGTTCCCATTTCTGTGTCAAGCTCGTTAAAAAAGTAAACAGAAGTTTGGGGATCCAACCCAACAAAGATCATAGTTTATTTGCAATTTCAATCTCGTTAAAAAATGAAACCGATCGACCAGCATAGTTCTTTTCCTATTTCAAGCTCATTAAAAAATGAAACAACTAGTACCGAGCATAGTTCTTTTCTTGTGTCAAGATTGTTAAAAAACGAAACAAGCCCTTAAAAGCATAGTTCTTTTCTTGCGTTAAGCTTGTTAAAAAATGAAACAAACACCTCTCCCATTGAGTCAAGTCTTCCATTATAACTTGTAGTTGAACCTTTATTCCATCCACCTTGGTCAGTTGATCATTTTTCTTTCTCCCTCTCTGGTGAACATTTTTCCTATTAGTAAGAAGGAGTCTATTGGGTATAGAAATTGGCGATAGGAGAAGAGTCTATGGATTAACCAAATCTTGGGGGGCATGTCTCCAAACTTTGGTTATAATGTTGAAGTTAAGCCGCTAGCTTCTCAAGCTGGGGGAAAAGTACCAACCACGCACCTTTGGAATTTACATTGGGAAGTGTTGAGCATAGTTAGTTTTTTGTTTTAATCTCATTAAAACAATGAAACCAGTTTTGAGCATAGTTTTCCTAGTTTCAAGCTCACGAAAAAATGAAACCTACCCAAGCATAGTTTTACTTTGTTTCAAGCTTGTGTAAAAATGAAACCAATCTCGAGCTTAGTATTTGTTCTTTCTCGTGCTCATAAATACATGAGAATAGTTTACCAAGCTTAGTCTTTTTTCTTTCTTGTGCTCGCAAATACATGAGAATAGGTTATTGAGCTTAGTCTTTGTTCTTTCTCATGCTCGTAAATACATGAGAATAGGTTACCGAGCTTAGTATTTGTTCTTTCTCATGCTCGCAAATACATGAGAATAGGTTATCGAGTATACTTTTATCTCTTTTTCGGACTCATAAAAGCTATATGAAAAAGGAACTCTTTGGAGTCTTCGTTAAGCTCTTTTCAGACTCTCTAAATATGAAAAGATCATCGAGTGAGCTCGTTTCCTTTCACACTCGTTAAAAGGTTAGAAAGGGTGTCTTTTGAGTGATAATTTACCCCTTTTTGTCCTCGTTAGACTAATTATGAAAAAGGAATACTCTAGTCAAGCATGATTAGAAGAGTTCTCCTAGGTATTGTTTTATCCTTTTTCAGACCCCGGGGACTAACTTTATGAAAAAGTTCATTATGGAGTCTTCTTTACGACCTTTTCATACTCTCTAAACATGAAAAGACCATCGAGTTTACCATCTTTGGACTCATAAAACCAAACATTGAAGGATCCATCTAGGACCAAACCCTTCCTTCTTTAGGTTTGCTAAATATATGATGAGGGACTTATCATAAGATGAGATATATAGAGCATTTGTTATCCTCCTCCAACTCGTAAAACTAGAAATAAGTACTTGCCAATCATGGTGGGGAATTTTTAAAGGGTTTTTTATTCTTGTTATCTTAATTATCTAGCAACTATTACTACTTTGAGTCTCCCTTGAACAATGCACATGTTCTATCATCATATATAACAGTCGGGTAATCCATTCTCTCTCATTGACCACAATTTGCATTGTGTGTCGTGTTCCACTTATAAGTCCATGACCAACTTTATGGTATTCATCTGAGTTAATGCTACTAATTCAAGTTATTTTTCATGCATACTTGTTCAAGGGAATTTTACCTACATCATCCACTTGCAGTTCCTTTCATCCTATTTATCTCGGCCATCCCTGTGTCAGTTGTGCTCCATTATTATTATTTTCACACCATCTATCTTTAAATGTTGCATGACGATTGATGGGGGATACATCAAGGCCCTCCTTCGACGTATTTCACCCTGTCGACTACAACTCATGATACAAGATTGAAATCTAGAAACCCATCAATACCCTGGGACTTGCAGACATCAGTGGAAGTTCTCCTTGCATTTCTTCAGTGGGTTTACATCATGGGTTCCTGTCGAATGAATCTATGAGTGTTCGACGTTAACTTATTTATTCACACTTCATAGATTGTACTCAGTATATTGGGTTCCATCATCATCATCGGTGTATTCCCTCGTGTCTATTAATGATATCCATTAATGAATGGTAATTAGATGGTTTTTACCATGCTCGAATTCAACTCCTTTATTCATATGTCATAGATTCATACCATTTGGATGTAGGACGAAGACCTTGGGAAATATCAAATTCATGTTTGATGCTTTTCCTTCCCAATATGAGATGGAGAATATTCATGAGCACTTCATAGATTTCTCAATTATTGAGTCATCTCACTAATTTGTATGATGTGATATAGATCCACACTTTTACTTGGTCGTGGCTATGATTTCACTTGTGTATTGCATGGATCCACAGTGTATACCTTCGTGGCCATGATCGAGTCATGATTGCTTATTGATGGATCCACGGTGTATTCTATTCTGTCCATCATCCCATTAATTGTGTCATGCACGGATCCACAATGTATTTATGGTGGTTATGCTCTTGTCTTTCTTACTGAGCATGGGTATGCTCGCCTCAAGGATTTTTTTCTGTAGGATTGGTGATGCTCTTCTCCAAGATTATTTTCCCAAAGATCCGTGACTTGATTTATAAAGTGTTTCAGCCATCAGACACCTCTTCTGACCTCACACTTTAGGGGGCATCTGTTATAGATTTATTTTTCATGTAATAATTAGGTCATCATCTCCTAGAGGTCACCTATCCAATTCAACAACTTTCACCACTTCTTCCCTGATTTTCCAGCCAAATTCACACTTAGTCACCCTTTTCCTTCACTAAGGGTGTGACCAAAAGGTTTTGCTGCTCCTTTTGGCCTGCCAAGGAGTGACCAATATCTCTGTCTATGTGTCTAGGGAGCGACCAAGTCTATAAGCTCCTATTTTTGGATTTGGTTTCGATGGATAAGACCTCCCACTGATTTCTCGGGGTTTATCCTCGAGAAGGATTTCATTATGATATTGAGAATCCTATCTTAATAACTATATGGACTTATCCCTAAATCCCTATAAAAACCAAGCCATCTCCCATGGGAAATAAGGAGGAAAGAACTAGCAAAGTTACTCTGGTGATTTGGTTGCAATACTTGGGCAAGGAGCTTGGAAGGAGGCCATCTCTTCAGTCTAAATCTGTAAGTTGTAATATTTCTTCTTTGATTAATAGAAGACATAATGGATGTTTCCCTCTATATAATTGTTCATATAAGTTTAATTATTCATTGGTAGAGAATTAGTATAATTATGTGTTGTGATATACTATTAGATCTATTGTTAATCCATGCACGATTGCTTTGATCTTCGGGAGGTTTTCATATTCTTTGGTTTTTTTCATGTATGAATCAGATCTAGGAACATACCTATTTTATGTCTCTATTCCTGTCTTAGGAATTGGTAGAACCTAAGGGAGCTCATCTCCTGCAGGGTTAAAAATCCCTACAACAAATGGTGCTTACATTTCACTAAAAGCATCGAGGCAGTTCAAAAAATATTGGGGCATCGGTGCTCTTATAAATAATAACGCATTGATGTTTTAATCATAAAAATGCACCAGTCGAATCTATGATACCATGAACTGGTGTGTTACAAGACAAACTCGACCGATGCATGAAATTTAGAATGCACTGATGTGAAACTCTGATACAGAAGCACCGGTGCGTTGTTTTAATTAAATGCACCGAAAGACTGATTTTTATTATTATAATTGTTTTTTTAATAGTAATATGATTGTTGTTGGTTCATTATATTACAACACTTGTGAACATTTTATTATAGCACCAGTGATTTTTATCATTAAATGCATCGGTGTTCATTTTCTCTTTTTAAAAACATCGACCTGTGACAGTGCAATTATTGTTACTTTTTAATTCCATTGTTCATAAAAAAAATTGACATATGTCTTATAATAGTATTCATATAAATTAAATTTTGAGTAGTGCATTTGGATATGATGTTTGGATTAATTTTTTATATCATCATATTTTGCATCTCTTCATTATATTATTTAATCATCCATATAATATTTAATCAACGATGTAACATTTCATAATGACGTTGGTCGACAAAATATACTAAAATAAAACATATTTTATTATATATGAATAAGAGTCTCTTTGTCATACAAAACAAGACACTTATTGATAACCCCTTTGTCTTTCAATTGGAGCACTATGTCCATTGCATTAAACAAAATGTCTGATTTTCACAGACAATTATTTCAAAAAATACAACAACTTGCATTGATATCCAAATATATTGACCATCATTCTTCGTTGGAATTGTTGTTAGTGATTGAGCTACTTCCATGACTTGGGTTATCTAGCCGAATGTTTTGTTGATTCCCTCGATTGTTTTCCTCTTCTTCATGTTTCATCTACAAAAATAAAAATAAAGTGTAATGAGTGTATCTACATTGGTGAGAATAATGAAAATTGAAATCAATAATATACATGAATGTAAATTGAAAATCGATGTACCATAGAAATAATTGAGTCATGAATGATACACATTCTTTCAAAACCAAATCTCATGCCTTTTGTAACAACTCTTTTGTTGGTGCATTTCCATACTATGTTCCCTGCAAGTTTTATATCCCATAATAAATCATAGATTTAATATAAATGAATTCTTTTGTTCCATTAATTATAAAATGAGAGAATTAAAAAAACATAGATACTTACAAATTCCACAATCAATTTTTGATATTCCAACATATACTCACGACCCATACTTAACCCAATGCCAATAAATTCTTATGATGGCTCTTCTTTGTATGTTAGCACCTATTTGAATACATTCAAGGATGGTTGTTGTAAAACAACTTAAAATATACAAAAAATGAAATTTTAAGTTGTTATAAGGAAAAAACAATTACTCACAAACTTTGCTATTGACACTTTTATTTCTTGTTGTCATGTTTTATGTGTTTAATGAGTTCCATTTTGTTTTGTTTTCTGCAAGAAAATACTTGAAAACTAATATGTAATGGCAAATTATTTATTATATGTACCTATTAGAAAAATTCAATGATTTCATACATTTGAAGCACGATGTTGTTGGCATGGCTCCTCCTACGATGCAATTATGTCCATTTCTTTCACCATCTCCTTGTACATTTTTTTGAACATTCCTACTGCTAGATTTCAGATATCAGCTCATTGATCCTTTGGGATTTTCATAATCTTCCTGAAAAAAACAACATGACAATAAACTATTTTTATATTGATATATGAAAACTAAATATAACAAAATTGATATTATTAAAGGAATGCTTTGTAGTAGTATATACATATTCTAGAAAAACATTTTTAGGAATATTACTTTTTGAATGATTATTTTTTGTTGTTGTATGTTTTTTCTATTGCAAGTGTGACAGGTCTCATTGACCATTGCTCTGGAAACACTTCCTGTAGTTTAGATATAACCTGGTTCTTGGAATCATTGGATTTATTTTTGTATTGTAAGAGGAAAGTACGTCTATACATTCGTTCCACTATAAGTCTCATAGTTTTGTACAAGTTTTCCCCCCTTTCATTAACCTCCAACACCACTCCAAATGAGCTAAGGACCAATTCATCATCATTTACATCTTCTATAATTTTTATTTTCTTAGGAAGACATTTCGTTCCTTCGTTGTTGGTCCCTGTAGAAAATTAAACATGTGTGAATTAATAGATTGTTTGAAACATGTTATCTAATATTCTTAAGTATATTATTAATGAAAATTCAAAAAAGAACTCATATTGAATAGTATTTTTTCATTCACCTGATTCATCATTTTGCAATTTTTCCATCAAGCTTTTACGCTCTTCTGCACTTAGATCACAAAGACTCTTATCAATCTTCCTCATTTTTTGGCTTTGCTTGACACACACTAACCAATACATATTAGTTAAACTTACATATAGTTCAAACATATTAATTTTGTATAGAATTTACAAATAACTTGTCTTTTTTTATTTTTTTGAATGTGTTATCATTGTGTCGATCATAATTTTTGTTAATTGAACTATTCTCACACATTTTGTTTATCAATATACAACCTCTACCTTTCAATAAAGAAGCTATTAAATATATTTTATAAATAAATCACATAATTTTCAACTAAAAAAAATATTGGCTTCTGGTGCGCTTTAATAATATGAAAGCACTAGTGTGTTAGATATAGGAAACGCACCAATAGGAAAAAACATTTAAAAAAAAATACTTTAAATTACAACAGTGTGATATGTATTGATAACAACATCGTGCCTAGAGTAAAAAATGAAAGCAAAAAAATACCATGAACGCAAAAAAATAAACTAAAAAAATTACACAACAATGAATGAATTTTAAAAAAAAATTATGTTCCAACATTTCCGATGTGCTTTATTAGTAAGCACACCGGTGCGTTATATTCAAATCAGTGCACCAATAACTAGAAACCATTTAAAAAAACGTGACAGGGCCGACAAGGTTTGGATGTTCGACAACAAAGGTATTCCAACAGAGGACAAACACCTTTAGTAACCAATCACACAACCAGATCAAAGATAAACACGTCGATATTTCGACGTGGTAAAACCCCTACGGGGAAAAATCCATGGCCCCATCCAACGCGACCACTTGAAGCAATTTATTAATGCAAAAGAAAAATATTACAAAGATATTTTACAAGAGATTTTCTCACAATCAATCATAGGAAAATGACCCTCCATGCTCTTTAAATAGATATCATGAACCAATTGGTTGTTAAGCCACATATCAATGTAGTTGTTAAGGTTGAGGAGAATATGAACTATTGGATCACTCTATGTCAGGAACATATCGTGACCGTCATATTTCCTAAATACAAATGCATACTAAAGAAACACACTAAGAAACACACTTTTACCTAACGATACATTAGACCACGTAGATCTTAACTAACTCCTAAGTTTCTACATATTCTAACATCCCCCCTTAAGAACAACTTGGGATAGGATTGAAGGATTTACAACAGTGACACAATAGGATAAGGAAGGAGATATTAGAGCCTATCCCCCCTTAATGACAACTTTTTGAACTCCTAAAATAGATTGAAGTTTGGAAAATTTCACTTCTGTGAGAGACTTTGTGAAAATGTCTGCAACTTGATCTTTTGTAGGGAAAAAGAGCACTTCAATAACTTGATCATGAATGAGTTTTCTGATGAAGTGCATGTGTATCTCGGTGTGTTTTTTGCGCTGATGTTGAATTGGGTCTTTGGCGAGCTTGATGACAATCTGATTGTTGCACTAAAGGCTGGTCAGATGTTGTTGCTGGAATCCAAACTCTGAAAGGATCTATCAAAGCCAAAAGGCTTCCTAGCTTACATTTACCGCTAATCGGTACTCTATTTCTGCTGAAGAAAGTGAAATATCTTGTTGTTTCTTAAAGGCCCAAGTGGCAGGTCCTAAACCAATGATGAAAACATAACCTGCAGTAGAATTCCAATCATCAAGATCATCAGCCCAATCTAAATCAGTGAAACCAACCAATAAAGGAGTCCTCCTTGAGCTATAATGTATCATGAATTGAATTATATCCCTGACATACCGAAGTATCCTTTTAGTTGATTTCCAATGGCTTTCATGGGATGTTTTCATATACCGGGAAACAAGACCAACAACAAAGGACAGATCAGAATGAGTATGATTCAAGTATAAGAGGCTACCAAATAACTGACGGTACAAGGTGGAATCAACTTCAGGAGAAGTACAGGTGGTAGAAATCTTGACTCCGGACGGGAAGGGAGAAGGGGTTGGTTTAAAATATTCCATGTGAAAGCGACGAAGAAGGTCACAAACATACTTATACTGGGAAAGAGAAATTCCTTCATTGGATTGCAAAACTTGGAGGCCAAAGAAATAGTGAAAAAATCCTAAGTTTGTCATTTCAAATTTCTTCTTAAGGCTACTTTTCACATGGTTTAAAAGTTTTGAGTCACTACCAGTAAGGATAAGGTCATCAACATAAAGGAAAATGATTATGATATGGCTTCCTACTTTCTTGATATAGACATTAGGATCAAAATGACATCCAAAAAATTCGATGTCAATAAGAAATATGCCCATTTTTTCATACCAAGCTCAAGGAGCTTACTTAAGACTATATAGAGATTTCTTAAGGCGACAAACAATGCTAGAGTCATTATGAACATAGCCAGGAGGTTGTTCCATGTAGATTTATTCTTGTAAATCCCCATGCAAGAAGGAATATTTAACATCCATTTGATGGACCTCCCATTTATGTAAGGCAGCAAGGGCAAGAGCAAGGAAGATGGAATTCATTTTGGCTACAGGGATAAAGGTTTCATTTTATTCAATTCCTTCAACTTGGGAAAATATTTTGACAACTAACCGAGCCTTGTGTCTTTCAACACTTCCATATGATGCATACTTAGTTTTGTAGACCCATTCACAACTGACAAATTTTCTTCCTTTTGGAAGAGGTACAGGATCCCAAGTAGCGTTTTCCATTAAATATTTATACTCTTCATTCATTGTTGTATCCCAATCTGGATGACCTAAAGCTTCTGTAAATATCTCTAGATCACAAGTCTCTGAAACTTGAGCCAAAATACAAGAGGCTCGTTGGAACTGAGAACGTGTCTGACATTGATCTAAAGGATCAACGACAATATCACCAGTTGCTTCTCATGTTGAATTGACCCATCTAGGAAGCGATGGTGTTGGTGTTTGTTCAAGTTCAATGGACTCATCTAGAGGAAGATGAGAAAGCGTAGGTGGATTTTCATCCTCATTGTCATCATCTGAAGAAGAAACCATAATAGGAATAGAAGAAGGCACAATCACTGAATTGGGCTCGTCAACTAAGAGATTTTCATCAAATTTAACATCTCTTCTAATAATAATTTCATTACAATGTGGTTGAAGAAGTTTGTAACCTTTGACATCTTTAGAATAACAAAAAAATATACACTTCTCACTTTTAGGCTGCAATGTTTTCATTTTCTCATCGGGAATGTGAGCCCATGCTATACTTCCAAATAAACATAAGTGACCTACATATGGTTTAATTTTATTCCATGCTTCTTCCGATGTTATATTTTTAAGAGCCTTTGTGGGAGTGTGATTTACTATGTAATTTGCACAGTTGATGGCTTATGCCCAATACTTTAGACTTAATCCCTTAGATTGGATCATACAATTATCCATTTCTTTTAATGTGTGGTTCTTTCTCTCAACAACACCATTTTGTTGTGGTGTATATGGAACAATGTGTTTCATTTGGATGCCCTGTGTAGTGCAGTAACTTGTAAAAATATTGTTCACATATTCACCTCCATTATCTATTCTTGACCTTTGAATTTGATGTCTAGATTGTTTTTCTATGAAGGCCTTGTAGGCTAGAAACTTGTCAAAAACTTTTCTCTTAAGTTTTAATAAGTAAACTCAAGTATGTCTGGAAAAGTCATCATTGAAAGTTAAGAAATACTTGCACCCAGAAAAAGAAGGAGAAGAAAGTGGACCACACAAGTCACTGTGAACAAGCTGCAAAGAGCCCAAGGCGTGCCAAGAGGAACGTTTGTAAAAATTGTTCCGTTGATGTTTTCCGAGAACAAAACCGACACAAACACCATCTTTGCATGAAACAAGAGGAATAACAGTCACTATCTGTTGATTACATAGTTGTTGCAATGAACGATAGTTTATATGACCAAACCACTCATGTCAAAGTTTGATCAATTCATCACTATGAGCAAAAAATACTGATGGAAAACAAGATGACCCAAAGTTGTCAAACGTATAAAACCTGGTAATATCATCAACAATTCCAGTTGCAAGAACATGCTTAGGATCATTTAAATCCTTGATTACAACTTGGTGAGGTGAAAACTCTACGGTTTTACCTTCACCTGAATGAGTGATTTGATATACTGATAGAAAGTTACATGAAAGACTTGGAACACATAATGCATCATTGAAATGACCATTATCTACTTCAACTGTTCCATATCCTACAACACTAAGAGATATATCATTACCAACAAATATTTTCTTGGTGTTACATTCATTTAGAGCAGAAAATATGGCTTTATCCTTAGCCATATGATAAGATGATCCAGAATCAATAAGCCACTCATCAGAAGAAGAAGTAGAAGTTGCGTTAAAGGAGAAATCAAAATCAGAAAGTGCATGTCCATGATAAGAAGAAGAAGAAGTAGAATCAATATTGATGTTTTATTTCTTCATCGCTACTTCCAAAGCTTCCATCTTCTTGAAACATTTGGACTCATCATGACCATATTTCCCACAAAAGTTGCAATGTCTACCGGTCTTCTTATTTTTATATTTTTCTCCTTTGTCACCATTAGGAGTTGAAGTTGTCTGAGTGGGTTTGGGACCCTTGTTTTTCTTGTTGTTGTGGTGAGGATGTTTCTTCTTGGGAGTCTCAGGTTTATATTTTTTCTAGGTGACTAAGGCTTTGTTGTAGGTACCTGCAGTGCTGATCACTCCAAGTTGTACAAGCTTATCTTGCTCTCTAATCAAAGCATCACAAAATGACTCAAGAGTGGGTTTTTGATAATATTTCCCTATATCCTCTCTCATGGCATACAAGGTAGATACAAACATAGAATATGCACTACCTAGCTTAGAAAGAATAATATAAATGCAACACTCTTCCTCCAGCGTTATGTTACACTCTTCACATAAAATTCTAAGTGTTTTAAACTTAGATAGATAGTTTTCAATGCAAGAAAAATAATTTGGAATTAAATTCAATATCTAATTTTCTAATTGATGTGCTCGAATAATATTGTGTTTAACAAACACAAATTCAAGTTTTTCCCAAGCTTCATCGGGGTCATCAATTTTTTGAAAGTGGAACCTTAAATCATGAGATATGGACATTATGATCAGTCCACGTGCTTTTCCATTCCTATTATCCCATTTGAATTTCTTTTCATCATCGTGAGTTCTTTTTCCTTTCCCAAGGTAATTTCGGTACATGCCTTTATTTCTTAATAAATCCTCCATATGGGATTTCCATTGGAAGTAGTTGGTGTTGGTAAGTAAAATATCACTCGAAGAACCCATATTAAATATGTAGATAATATGGATTTAAAAACTGAAATTGATGATATGGATGAAAATATCTCGAAAAATTAGGTGGTTTTAAAAAAATGACACTGGAAACGAACTTCGGATGTGAAATTTATGCCCTCACTTTTACAAATAAGTTGTTTTATGAAGTGACCCACTTTTATAAAAAGAAGTGGGGATCACTTTTACAATGAAGTTACTTTATATAATAAATTTGCATGCAAAATAAATAAATTTAAAATAAAATATTAAAGCTACTTATAGTGATTCACTTTTATATTTGAAGTGAAATACACTTTACAATGGATGAATGAACTTTTTTCAAAAAAAGTAACAGAAAAAAGACTTGAACTTAAGACCTCTTACTTAATAAGGAAATTTTTAACCAAGTGAGCTAACAAAACATATTGTATTGTTTAGAAGGAGGATTGGGAGTGTTGTTGTTGTTTTTGTGGAATACGGCCTTGGAGAGCATGTTCATAAAAAAATGTTTTTACACAAGAAAAAAAATTCGCTCCAGATTTGACTGAAATGGTCGTATATTGGGAAAACATAAGCCTTTTCGAGTGAAACAAAATGTGTTCCTCAATGAAATGAACGCTCTGGATGCAATGGAATATTTCTCTCATCCCAAGAATGCGTAGAAATGGAAAAAACCAGAGATGAGGAAACTCGGCTTTATGATCTCAATCTACAACGAGAGCGGGTCTTCAAACATGATTTGATACCATGTTCGACAACACAGGTGTTGCAACAGAGGAAGAACACCTTCAGTAACCACTCACACAACCAGATCAAAGATCAACACACTGATATTTTGACGTGGTAAAATGCCTAAGGGGAAACATCCACAGCCCCAACTAACGAGACCACTTGGAGCAATTTATTAATGCAAAAGAAAAATATTACAAAGAGATTTTACAAGAGAGTTTCTCACAATCGATCATCGACAAATGAAACTCCATTCTCTTTAAATAGAGATCATGGACCAATCAGGTGTTAATCCACATATCAATATAGTCATTAAGATCGAGGATAATATGAATTGTCATATCACTCTATGTCAAGAACATATCGTGGCCGTTGAATTCCCTAACTACAAATGCATACTAATGCATACTAAAGAAACACACTTTTACCTAAGGACACATTAGACCAAGTAGATCTTAACTAACTCCTAAGTGTCTAAATATCCTAACATTGGATCCGATGCAATAAGTGGTCCATTTGCATCACATGCCAAACACCTTATATATAGAAACACAAACCCATTAAATATAAAATGCCTAAAATGAAAAGCCCTAATTGTTAGGTGATAGAGGAATTTAAACCCTAAGGTGAAATTTTGTAGTCACATAAGCAAGAAGAAGCAAGAGTTTAAGGTAAGTATGAAATTTTATTTTTTTTTCTCAATTTTAATTAAATCTAAATAGGGACACACATTGTAAAAAAACTTTATTATTAAATTGAATAGTAAAATTTAAAAATTTACTATGCAGGGTTTTGAGTGAATCACAAAACCCTTCAAATTCTAATCTTCTGAATAATTTTGTTGCTCCAAAAAGGTTTTGAGTGAATCACCATACCCTTCAAATTCTAATCTTCTAAATAATTTTGTTGTTCCAAAGTATTATGTTGCNCAGGGTTTTGAGTGAATCACAAAACCCTTCAAATTCTAATCTTCTGAATAATTTTGTTGCTCCAAAAAGGTTTTGAGTGAATCACCATACCCTTCAAATTCTAATCTTCTAAATAATTTTGTTGTTCCAAAGTATTATGTTGCTCCACAGTGCTCCCCGGTATGTTTCTCTTGCAAATCTCTCCCCTGTAAATTTTGGCAAAATAATGAAAAAGTGAATAGATTAATACTATTTAAAGGATTTTATGAAAAGGGTTTTGGCTGAATCCACATACCCTTCAAATTTTGATCTTCTGAATAATTATGTTGTTCCAAAGTATTATGTTGCTCTACAGTTCTTCTTGGTATGTCTCTCTTGCAAATCTCTCCCTTGTAAATTTTGGCAAAATAATGAAATAGTGAATAGATTATTACTATTTAAAGGATTTTATGAAATTAGATTTTCGAAAAATAAATTCCCGCTCGTTTTTCAATTGTAAAAAAACAAAGTCACATTTTTTTTTAAGTTTTTTGAAACACCGATGCATTTATTAATATAACACACCGATGTGTTTGTTTATATAAATCACTGGTGCACTAAATATTTTTGGAGCATTGATATCATATAATTCTTTTTTATTTATTTGAAATCTTGAGAACCGATGCAGTTAGTAATTAAATGCACTGGTGCTTTATATTGTTATAGATGCATCGATGTGTTTTGTTTAAATAAGTGCATCATTATTCTTTAAAAGTTATTTGAATTTTTATTTTCACATAAAATATTATATTCATCATAAATTATCTTTTAGTATGAATTCACATGACATGCATCACTTCATAGTATACATTTTTCTCTTAAAGTTGTCTTATTCTTAAAAACATATTGTTGATTTTTCTCAAATGCAAGGATAAAAGCTTATATTATCAAATGGCCAATTCTTCAAATTCCATCTCGTTCCATATTGCTCAAATTCAATCATGGAGTTCTCACTTTCCATCTCCAGTAAGTTCAAATTTTATTTATATTTTGATTATCTAATTGAATCTATTTTTTTTATCCATGTCAATTTGAATAAAAATGTATCCAAATTTGTAGGATCCTGATTCAGAATTGAGTTCAAATGAAAAAAATATTCCACCAGTTCAAAAACATCGAAATATCTTATCAAGAGAAACATACCGCAAGAAGTTGGCAGATGAAAATGGATAGTCACTTTACCCTGCCAATTGTAACATGTCATCTTTCAGCCGCAATCCCAGGTCAATGATGGTAATAATTGTTTGGTATAATGTAATTTGAACAAACCAATTGCATAGGGATTGGGTGCAATAACTCGGTAATAATCTCTTTGTGTACATTTTTAACTTCATAATGCGCCTTTGAATAGTAACATCTATATTTTATATTTTATTGATCGGTTTATTAGACACATGACACTATGATTTTTTTATTTTTTTATAGGTGCAATTGTTCCCATCTATGTGGGAATATGGACATCATTTTTGCACAGAAAGTGTCAATGATGGACACATGGCACAAGACTGTGGAGTGGAAGTTGAGTTCAACCAATCTAGCCATGCTAGCCACCGCGATCAAAGCCTGATATGAGGGACATCTCCTCTTTCCAATGTGTTATATTTAGGTGCAAGTGGTGGGACACCTTTGATCGGAATAATGTAAAGGAATATCATGATAGTGGGAGGATATGTATCAACTCTAGAAACGTGTGGGATGAAGCTAAACAGCCTTATGTTTTCCCAAAACACTGCAACCAAGTGTTTTTTTACCCATATGTGTTGGATAGGGATTGGTGGTTCGTATTAAGACAGGACCCTAGATCAAAACATAATTTTGAGAACAACAGTGTTATCATTCCAAGTGAGGAAGATAATCAGGGTGATGACAATGAAGAGTGATATGTACATGTTTTATTTTATCATTTATATTGTTGTTGTATATTTTTGTTATCTTTATTTTGCCAATTATATTGATTTTTATTCATATTGTGTTTTATTCATGTTGTTTTATTAATATATTAATAGATTGTATAATTACTAAATATATAATTATAATGAAGTATGATGTTTTTCATAAAGTACTATATGATGTTATTTAAATTTGGTTTTTGTGATAATTTGGTTTTTAACTAAAATGTTTGTTAGTTTACATACTTTTAATTTTGCTTTTGGAATTATTTAAAGTATGCCCCCAATGTTGACTAAAACCATAATTAATGAAGTAATTTAAAATTTTGATAGAAATCGACTTACGAAATAATGACAAAAACAACAATAGGAAGATTTGCATCCATAAAATTTTAGGGCCAATAGAATGTTTATCATTGGAGATCATAACTTTTTATTTTATAATAACATTTTTTAGTGTAGAAGAGTCTATTCAAAAAGAGTAAATAGTACAATGGAAAATAATATGTATTCATATGTAATTTATTTTTTGAAATTTTGTTTAGTTAGAATGCATATGTATGAACTATCTATGCAATAGAAAAATGTTTATGGTAATTTTACAGTTATAATTTCAACCATATTGAACTTTGTAATTTATAAAAATATCTTTGCATTTTTTATTTAAATTAATTCTTTATGTTTCATATATAAAATTTTGATATAAGTTCACCAATGTACGTAATCTATAATAAAGATCATTTAATAAAAATAAACATCATGATGGTAACTATCTAACAAACATAAGCATAATCTAAAATACACAATTAAATTTGCTAACATCATCTAATTATATATACTTCTATCACATATAAACGTCATTAATTAGCTAGCACACAATATAATAATCTAACAGGGCATCATCATTGTGATCACTTCTAACAAAACACAAGCATTGTCTAACATCATCATCACAAACATCTAACAATCATCATTTAACATACACATCTATCAAGCACATTTAGCAAACATATCTAACATGACTTAACAATGTACACATCAACATTAACATATAAATTAATTAAGTACATCATCATTATCAATAGGAAAAATGCACATCTAATGAACATTGTTATAACATACACATCTATCAAGCACATTTAAGAAGCATATCTAACATGACCTAACAATATACACATCAATATCAACATATAAATTAAGTACATCAACATGAACAAAAAAATGCACCATATATATATATATATATATATGTATGTATATATATATATATATATATATATATATATATATATATATATCATGAACAAGTCAAATAAATTCTATAACATACTTGGTCTAATCGATGTGATAATGATATCTACAATAGTAGTGGAGGCTTGGTCTGTAGTAGAAGATGATGGATGGTCACGAGGAAGTGGTTGGTTGACTCTCTGATGAGAAACATGCAGTGGAGGAATAGGTGTTTCATGCTAATTTGGTTGAGGTAAGGAGGAGGAGGAGGAGGACATGGAGAAGGATCATGACCACCCTCATTAGTTGATGGGGTATTGGAGGAAGATGGCATATCATCGACATCACTCCTCATTGCTAGTATCTTGGTAGCTCTGATGATATGACGCATAAGAGGCATCAGATCATGCAAAATATCCCTGCAAAACTCCAAGAGCATAGGATCTTTCCTGGTGTCTCACATTAGCATAGGGAGAACTCCCATCTCAACCAAAAGTGCACAGAGTCAGTCACCCAACTCCAACCTAAATCTAGTATGCAGTCTATGACACATGCCACCAGGTATCTACACCTAAGGAACCTGACCCGTCACAACCTCAGGCATCTCCTCATCAACATATGGTGGGGGAGGAGGCATGTCCCCGATAAATGTGTCAATATTTGCAAAATATATCTACACAACAATAATTTCATAGTTTCATTAAAAATTTAATAAAACAAGTTAATGAACATGTTAGAATTAATTTTATTCTAATTAAGTAAGACAATAAAATGAAACTAAATTAATTTAAACAAAACACTAATATTACATCTAGCATCTGGTGGCTCATCTGGTGTGAATAATATGTCCATACATCCTCACCAATCCAACCCTACGTAAGGACATGACACAATCATGAACATGTGATCGACCTCACTGGCTAGTAGCCCCACTGTGTCAGTGGAAATCCTGGCCAGGAAACTTCGGTTGGCTACTCTTGGGAATCATCTCGCCCCACATGTGCATCCGCAGTTGAGTCATCGACCTAGAAGGTTAACGGACAAAAGTAGGCCTCGTCTTCAGAAACCTCTCAAAAAATAAACAAAACAACTCTGAAGCAAAAGGGAAGTTCTCCCTCCCATGTATCATAGCATGACATCTATCTATAGCTATACAAAATTGCCGAAAAAAAATGACATGCCATCTAATACATCGTGGCCTCTATACCAAAGAATCAACATAATACAAAAGAGTGCAATTAATGTACTTCCCATCACTGGTAAAGTGTGCAATGGTTGTCACTAACAATGAGAAGCACCTAACCTCCTCTGCACTGAAAGAAGAGATTCATAGTTGTCCACTAGAAACTTGAAAATCAGTTGGAGAAAGTACATCAACCCCAATATATCTATGAGAGTACATGAGCTGACTCTTTGCTGCAACACCGACTGGGACTTCAAGGAACTGGAGAAAATCATCCCCTCTCTCGGATAGCCTAGTGATAAAATATATATCCTCCTTAGTGGGTTGGTACCACTGATCAAGACCGACATGGAAAGTTTGTCGATGGGCATCCCATCGAAAGATCAGCGGCACCAAGAAACTAGAGTGCCCCTTCAAGGATGTAGCCTCCTCATAGTACTTAAGGAGGCCTACATTTCTCAAGAAGACTTGGGTCACTCGAGTAATAGGGTGAGGGTATAAATCTTTGTCCCTCTCCCTCATCTCCCAATATCGTACAACATTGTACAGGTCAACCCTCTGCTCATGTTGTTGTTGTTTCTCTCTTCAATGACATCTATGCATGATTAACATATAAAATACATTAGCCTCATACATAAAACATTAAAAAAAAATAGTAAATGAGAAATTTATTTATAATTATGAAAAAATAACTTTCTTCAAAAAATAAGTAAATTTCATCATCAGTGCACCCAAAAAACATTCAAGCACCACCCACAGTGCGTATATTACTTGTGAGCATTGTCTACGGTGCACACATGCAACATAACACACAGTATACAAATTTTTGTATTATTTAATGTGGTGTGTTGTATAATATTACCACATCGGTGCGTTAAGGTTATCTGACACACTACCTAAAATAATAAAAACTTAAAATCCTAAAGCACCATAAAAACATTTTTTATTTATTTTTTATTGTGGTGCGTAGCCTTTCCTGACATGCACCGGTGCGTTACAGGAAAGAAGATGCATTGCACCAATAATTTTTTTTAAATTGATAATTACGATACTTTGGCATTTATGCTCTAATTTTTTATGGCGATGCACTGGGTAATAATTAACGCATCAGTGCGTAAGTTTACCAACGCACTGCCTAAAATAATATATTTGATTTATGTGGTGTGTCGTTTAATGTAATGCCCCAGTGCATTAATGTTAATTCAACGCACTGCAAAAAATCAGTTCTATTTTTTTAGGCGGTGCGTCAGTAAAATTATGCACTGGTGTGTTAAACTTTAACCAACGCATCGATGCATTAGAGTTTACAAATGCACTGCCAAAAATATTTGGTATGGTGTTCAGTGCACCATGTAAATTTTCAAGGTGCATCATCTGCGATGTGAACTGAACGATTCGAATGCACCGCGCAGAAATGTTTTTTTAAAAACAATGGAAATTTAACTGAGTTTTGAATTTTAATCCACTAAAAGTTTAAGCTATAAATAAATAAAGGAATTACCTGGACATTTCCTCGTACCGAGAGGCATGGTTTCCACGTAGTCCAAAAAACCAAATTTACCCATTGTTTGGAAAAATTCGAAAGCCACACACTAAGTAACGGGCGGAAGGAAGGCAAGCAAGGAAAGCACCGACAACAGGGTGCTTCAGAGAGACAAAAGTTGCATCGGTTCTTGAGATCTCTACAATACTGAAAAAGGTAAAAAACAAATTATGACCAATTGATTTTTTTTTTATTTAACCCTGTTACAGTGTGTTTGATTATTAGATGCACCAGTGCGCCAATATTTAAGTAGCATACCAGAGTATATATATTTTTTAAGTAACACTACCATGGTATGCCATTTTTTAGAGCAATGGTGCACATCGGTGCGTCAATATTTAAGTAGCGCACCATAGTGTTTTTTTTTAAATAACCCTACCATGGTGCACCATGTTTTAGAGCACCAGTGCATCCATAGTAGAAAACGCACCAGTGCGTTATGTATTTATAAAAGCACTGTAAAAAAAAATCGGTAAAACCTCTGCTCGCTCGCCTCTACTAGTGTCCTCCGCTATAAATGGATTTTTGGGCTATTGTTATAGGGGCTTCCGCAAAAACCTCCACTAGAGGGTCTTTTCCTTGTAGTGTAAAGTAAAACTTATCCATCCACGTACTAGAATATGAAACAATGGTAAATAAAAAATCAAAGGTTTCTAGTGTACCTACAACTAGGAATGAAGTGAAGGGCCTCCAACATGTTCCCCCATTAAATTCCCCACTATTTCTTGTGTCATTAAATATTCTACCTCCTCCATATTAACATCCCACCCTACCACCATTATGATTCTATCTTTTCTTCCGGCGTATACACTTTTTCTTTCTAGACAATCATGGAGGATTTCCTCTAACTACCAATCCTTGGTATTTACTGGCCTTTTGCTCGACCCCGTCAGGTAGTGGATTCTTCCCTTGAACTTTCAAGCTCTCAAAACCAGTAAACCCATTACCACATTTCGTAGGAAATTGATAGGATCCTTCCTAAATATCCTTGTATGACAAATTAGAACATAACTCAAAAGATGAGACAAATTTTGGTACCTTGCCCTAATTTACCTCTGATACCTCATCTACAAAGCTCGGAGTAAAAGAGTAACATCCTACTAGATTAGGGCTTAATTGCTTCATCAAATTCCCCCCCATCTAGATTCATATATTCGATGTCATCTATCGATTTCAAGATATGTGACTTCTCTGATTGCTAAGCATCAAGAGGACTGCTTGAGGGAGGTTTTTTTTTCCATAGTGCCCCTAACTCCTACTGTGTGCGAAATATATCTATTGTACTTAATGTTTCCTCGTTGTCATCCACTAAGTCTCTAGATTCCAACACAATTACCGACTTAATGAGAACCGTGACCTCAAAACGAGAACTCTAGCCCTTAAAACCCACATTTTTGCATAAAAAAGATGAAAATCAACCCCCAAATCAAAAATTGGTGCTACTAGTAGCACCATTCTTTTTAATCAGGTCAAAATTACAACTTTTTTCAAGCACGGACTTAAAAAATCAAACAGTTGCTCAAAAAAACCTTAAAATCAACACATAAATTAAAAAGTGATGCTACCTAAAACAAAATGTTTTTTAAACATTAAAATTATAGCTAATTATGACCTAATTGAAACTATGGCCTTGACAACAAATTCCTATGCAAATAAAAAACCCAAAATTGGATCCTAAATGGTCACTTGAAAATTTATTTACTGATTTTTTGTATTTAAATTTACATTAAAAAATCAATAAAGAGAAGGGAGAAAATTTTCTTAATTTTTTTTTAAATGAAGATTTTTATTTTTTTTTAAATATATTCAAAACTCAAATTTGAAAAAAATAAAAAAAACCATTAAAAAGAATGTGGAAAAAAAAATTAAAATTTCCCTGGAAAACAATTATATATATATATAATCCATTGAAAACATTAAAAAAAAAACTTCAAAAAAAGTAAAAAAGAAACAAAAT
>ML787745.1:262036-276160 GCA_009831015.1 Picea engelmannii | reverse complement strand
GGTCCTTTCTATTTAGGGTGGCTAAGCCCAAGGGAGACGTCCCTGGCAATCTGGGGTTTGAAAGGAAAAGGCTCAAAGGATTAAGGCAAGTTTTCCCTTCACAGATTACCGCCCAGAAGATAGTCAAGTAAAGAATAACCACAAAAAAGGCACCTGCTTGCGAGACAAGACAACAATGAAACTAGTACATGCAATAGTGGTTAATACTTCATAAATCAATGACTATCAAAATTTAATGTATATGAGCATATACAACAGTAATTATTGACGAAGTCAATGATTGCAATAATGACAATAGCTATATAATGTTACTTGTCAATAAACACCAAAATAATATGGCATCAAATGAAAATGATCAATCCTCGAATTAAATCAAAGCATTATTAGTTGCTCATATACAAGAGGTTGTTGCATCAATATCCTAGAGATGATGTCAGCTTCTTTTAGGGTTAGTATAATAGACATAGAAGGTCAACGTTTTGCTAATTAGTCAATGAATATCATCAATTTATCAATGTCTATCACAAGATGACCAAGCCAACAATATTTTCTATCAACAAAAGCTCAAATAAGGCATGACATCATCATTAATTGCTAGGTTAGAAGGGTTGTTGTGTCAAGTATGACGTCAGCCCTAGTTAGAGACGTTAGGGTTAGTTAGGGTTTCAAAGTTGAGAGTTAAAAAATGATTTTGCACAACAAGCTCAACGTTGGAAAGAATACCAGTGCCTTAGGGTAATATGGAGTCAAAAGTAAGGGCAAAATCTCAGGAGGATTTAAAATTTAAAGACTAGAAGGTTAGGTTCTATGGTGTTGCAATGGTGGGGCCCTAGAATCAAAACCCTAAGGGAAGGAGGCTCATTCCGGTGTTGCTTAAGTAAGGCCTCATGCTCCTTCTTCTTTCTCTAAATATTCTTGGCAAAACGGCTAGCTTTAAAGTACAAATCTAAGGGAGAAAAGTGTTGCAGGGGCAAGGATTTTCAAACCCTAGGAGGTTAAAACCCTAGGTGTAGAATTAACTAGGGTCTCCTCTATTCAACCTATACTTAAATGCTAACTCAGAAAAAGAGAGATAAGTGTAGCAACGACTAGGCTATATCTTCCTTAATCAATGGCTAAAACAAGTTTCTCAAGCATGGGGACATATAGCAAGGACCCACTCGTGTGCTTGTTACCTAGGGTTTCAATATTAAGCAATATAATAGCAACATAATAGCAAATGTAAGAGATTAAACCTACAACCATTCATTTAAGAAGTTTTGCATGGAAAATTCACTTACATATCATGAAGAATGCATCATCAAACCCTAGTTGTAAACCTTCCAATGAGAGAAACACCATACATGCCAAGAAGAATCCTCCAATAAGAGTTGCACCTCACTTCCAAGACCAAAAATACCAAGACAAAGACTAAAAGATGATCTCTCACAAGAGAGTGAGTTATGTTACATCCAAATTGAGGCAAAACGTCCTCTATTTATACCAATCCATGACCTTTGAATTAAATTTAAGGTCATTAAAACAACTGACAAGGATGACTACAAAATTTACACTGTTTTTACATTAATTTCCAGAAAAAATGTCATAAAATGAGCTAAAAGAGGGACGTCAAGACCCTTTGAGGGAGACGTTGGCCCTTTTTGGGCAAACACAACATCCAGAAACCAAACGTTGGCCCCTTTAGGGCTCCTGCAAGTTGCCACATGTGCCAAATGACCTCAACACACTGCCACATGCTCCAGACAACGTCCAGCTCTCTCAGGTGACGTCCTGTCCATCAAAGGCAAACGTTCCATCTGCAGTGGGTGATTCCCCCTAGGTCGGGCTCTGCCAAAGTGTCCTGGGTGGAACGTCCTTCTTTCTTCTTGTGCAATGACTCATCATAGCGTTGTCCTGTCTCTACCATCCCAACAACCATCTGACGGGCTCTTCAGCCCCATGGAGGTCCGAGCTAATCATATCCCCATGTGTACCGGTCCATTGGTACCTATCCGTCAGGTATGGTCCTGCACATCAAAAACTATTCCCTCCATGGCCTCATCAGTCCTCGGGATTATAGCAATGTCAATCATGTTTCATCATTAAATTTATCAAATACATGCATAAAATCCCTAGCATATCATCTAATAGCTCAAAGACATTACACTGATCTACTATACAAAGTCGAGGAAAAAGACAAAATAACCTATTGGGCCAGTATCCACAGGAAAAGGAAAGTTTCCACAGAAGATCATTCAAGCCATGTACATGAAGTGGTATGGTCTAAGGATGTCCAGTCATAGTAAGACCAGGGGTAGGTTTTGTCCATGGGTGCCTTTGTAGGAGGTGAGATGTACCCGTCATGGATGCACTTTTTCCAAGCCCCTTTATTGCCTTTATTTTTTATTTATTGCTTTCTCTTTCTTTTTACTTCAAGGTCTGACCAGAGGACACTGCCTTGGCGTGGTGACCAGAGCTGACAGTGTTACCCACTGGTATTTTCGCAGAAATGATAAGGTTGGTCGTGATGAGACCCCCTTTCCCTTGGTCGTGCAACCAAAGGTCATTGCCCTGGCGTGGTGACCAGATAATGGCAATGTCATACTGCTAGATACCTATGAACATAATGGTTCGGCTCGTGATGGGACCTCCCATCCTCTTGGTTAGGTCTTGTTTTTGTTATTTTTATTAGGGTCCCTTTTGTTTCTTATCAAGAGGCCTTTTATTGCCTTCTCGAGGATCCCTGGGCAAAGCATCTCTAGGTTTTATTTCCTATGGATTTTATCTTTTACCGGCTACTTTTACCCCCTGGACCTTTATCCCCTTCTTCCCACAGGACAAAGTGTAACCCTCAAAGGTCATCCTAATGGCCGAACTAGGGGAATGGGATGGATGTATGGGAGATAAGATGTAAAGTGATAGAATTGTGGGAGCGGACGATGGCTCTGCAAATCCCCCCTGGTGGCTAACCAAAACCCATAAATACAAGCTTGTTAGGACACCCTGTTAATCCCCCCAACAATGGTTAAGTGGACTAGTGTAAGATCCAAGCAGTTGTCAGAAATGTAAGGAACCTGATGCATATATAAGAAAGTTATAATGATCAAACATGACACATACCATGATACCTTGGACCAATTACCTCATGGAGAAATATTCTTCTTTGATGCAAGTCCAAGCCGATGGTGATGGAAGCTGTTGCTGCTGACAGGACAAATCTGGCAAAGAAGAAGAAGGATGGGCCCTCCAGGGCCATGCTCAGGTCAATCCTGCTCTTGGTACTCCATGTCTAGGACCTGTGGGCCTCGAGACATGATCTCCTAGTTATCCCTAGAAAACAGGGATAACAAAGACCAACCACTTTCTTAAGATCGATATGAGGAAGTTTGATGGAAAGGACCCAATCACATGGATACTTCAGATGAAGCAATTATTTGATCTACATAGTGTGCCACATACACAAAAGGTATGGATTGCTTCTTTATATTTAGAACCCAAACAATTTTTGTGGTATTGATGGCTTTGTTCTCACAAATCACTCATCACTTGGACAATTTTCATAGAAGAAATGATAGCACACTATGAGGATATAAGGAGCAATACCTTCTTTAGCCAATTGATAAATCTCAAGCAAAAGGGTTCAGTTACAGAGCACATTGAAAACTTCCAAAGATTGAATATAAATCTAACAGATATTCCAAATGAGCACTTGATTGATGTATTCATATGAACTTTAAGGGATAAGATTCAACATGAGGTTCATCTTTGGGAACCCAAATAATCGGAGAATGCATTTAGGGTGGCAAGAAATGTTGAAAGTAAAAATATGGCTATGGCTACTGGAAGGACCACTCCTAACATATATCGAGAGAATAATGTTCCTTCTTATAAAACACCTCAACCTACCAGGTTGACACCTCAACAATTGGAGGAAATAAAAGAAAAAGGTGTATTCTTTAATTGTGACAACAAGTAAAGTAAGGGACATAAGTGTGGTAAGAATAAATTATTCTACATATATTGTGAAGAGGAAGAAGAACAAGAACAAGAACAAGAACCATCTCAAGATTAAAATGTAGACGAGATTTCTTCTAAAGAGTTGACTCCCACGATATCATGCAATGCATTGGCTGGAATTATCACTCCTCAAACCCTCAAGATCGAAGGATATATCAAAAATAAAAAGGTAATAGTCCTAATTGATTCTGGTAGTACTCATAATTTCATTCACTATAAATTAGCCAAAGCTCTCAATTGCTTTGTATATCCAACACTAGAGTTTCAAGTAATGATTGCATATGGAGGAACTATCAATTACTTAGGAAAATGCAATAAGATCAATCTTAATATGAGGGAATATGTAATGAATCGTCCAATGATTTCTATACCCATGGGTGGTGCTAATGCCGTACTAGGAATCCAATGGTTACAATCATTAGGAACAATGGTTTTAATTTTCAAGAACTTTTCATGAAATTTTCATTGGAAGGAAAATAAATTGAGTTAAGAGGTATCATAGGGAAACTTAGTAAGGTGATAAGCTCCAATGGCATGACACAATTATTGAAAAAGGGGCATCAAGGTGTAATTGCACAACTATGCTCACTAGATGTTCAAACATCTAAGCCATCTATTCCCCTAGATCTCTAAGGGATCATTTATAAGCATTCCAAAGTATTTGAAGATATTCCCAAAGGTCTTCCACCCACTTGAAATCATGATCATTATATTCACCTAATTTATGGGAGTGTTCCTCCTAACATTAGTCCATACAGATACCCTTATGGCCAGAAGAGTGAAATTGAGCACATGGTTGAACAAATGTTAGAGGCTGGCATAATTAGACCTAGCCAAAGTTCTTACTCTGCACCGGTGGTAATAGTATTCAAGAAAGATGGCTCATGGTGTATGTCTCCAGATTATAGAGATCTCAACAAGATCACTATTAAAGATAAGTTTCCCATTCTCGGCATTGATGAATTGTTATATGAACTACATGGAGCAATCTATTTCACAAATTTGGATCTTCATTCAGGGTATCATCAGATTAGAATGAAGGAAGAAGATATCCCAAAAACAACATTTCAAACTCATGAAGGAAGAAGATATCCCAAAAACAACATTTCAAACTCATGAAGGCCATTATGAATTTTTGGTCATGCCTTTTGGCCTTACAAATGCACCTTCCACATTCCAAGGGTTGATGAATTCCATTTTTTAGACCTTCCTTCGAAAATTTGTGTTATGGTTTTTTGATGATATACTAATCTATAGCAAGTCTTGGGAGGATCATGTGAGACATGTTAAAATGGTGCTACAACTACTAAAGGAGCAACAACTATATGCCAAACCATCCAAATGTTTCTTTGGGGTGAAGGAGGTAGAGTATTTGGGTCATATTGTATCTCTTGAAGGTGTCAAGGTAGACCCTGACAAGATTAAGGCCATGATCGTTTGGCCGATTCCCAAAACATTGAATAATCTTAGAGGATTTTTGGGTTTGACAAGTTACTACTACAAGTTTGTTCGACACTATGGAAGAATAGCAGCACCTTTAATGACACTAACTAAGAAGGATTCATTTTCATGGACTCCAAAGGAAACTAAAATTTTTGAACAACTTAAAGAGTTGATGTGAAAAGCTCCTGTCTTGACCACTCCAGAATTCACAAAAACCTTTATTGTGGAATGTGATGCCTCGGGAAATGGAATTGGTGTTGTCCTAATGCAAGAAGGAAGGCCCCTGGATTTTGAAATTCAACCACTCAAGGGAAAGGACTTACACAAACCCATTTATTAGAAGGAAATGATGACAATACTACATGCATTGAAGAAATGGCGTCCTTACCTAATAGGTAGGCACTTCAAGGTCAAAATAGATCATGATAGTCTTAAATACTTCTTAGAACAAAGACTATCTTCAAAAGAACAATAAAAATGGGTGACCAAGATATTGGGTTATGATTTTGAAATCGTCTATAAAAAAGGGAAGCAAAATGTTGTGGCAGATGCACTCTCAAGAAAGGATGAAGATGTTGAGGCCATTCTTTGTGCTATCTCGGTCATCCAACCTGATTGGATAATAGAAGAAAGGGATGAATGGAAGAATGATGAAAAAGTGTGGACTCTCATTCAAAGGTTGCAACAGGATTCCAATGCATCAGATACATTTACATGGAAAAATGATTCACTATGGTACAAAGATCACTTATATTTATGTAAGAAATCCCAACTCAAACAAAAGGTATTATTGGAATTGCACACCTCTCTAGTAGGAGGGCACTTGGGATTTTTGAAAACCTACCATAGGGTCAAGAAGGAATTTTTTTGGGATGGCCTTAAAACTGATGTTCAAAGGTTTGTCATAGAATGTTTGGTTTTCCAACAAAATAAGGTGGAAACAATTAAGAACCCAGGTCTTTTACAACCATTATCCATCCCAAGTCAACGTTGGGAGGAGGTTTCCATGGATTTCATAACAGGGTTACCAAAGTTTGAAGGAAAGAGTGACATCATGGGGATTGTTGATAGACTCACCAAGTACGCACACTTTTGTGCATTCTATCATCCCTTCAAAGCTAGTACAATTGCCACCGCATTAATGGAGACAGTTCAAAAGCTACATGGTAGCCCAAATATTATTTTAAGTGACAGAGATCCCATCTTCACTGGACATTTTTGGACATAATTATTTTCTTGTTTGGGTACTCAATTGGCTCCTAGCTCATCCTATCATCCTCAATTTGATGGACAAACCGAGATAGTGAACAAATGTCTAGAAGGATAACTTCATTGCTTTGTCTATGATAAACAAACACAATGGTTCAAATGGTTACCCTTGGAAAAATGGTGGTATAACACTTCCTTTCATACTGCAACAAAACTGACACCATTTATGGCACTCTATGGATACCACCCTCCTTCCATCACTTCTTCTCTAAAAGAAAAAGATAAGGTTCAAGAAGTGGAAAATCACATCGAGCATCAACAACAAGTTCTCTAAATATTAAAGGACAACCTGAACATGGCACAAAATCGCATGAAACAACAAGCAGATAAACATCATAGTGAAATAAGTTTTGAAGTAGGGGATTGGGTGTTTTTAAGACTACAACCATAAAATAGATGTCCCTCAAGCAAGCCAAGAAGGATAATAAATTATCACAAAAGTACTATGGCCCTTATAAGGTGTTGCAAAAGATTGGTACTATGGCATACAAATTGGAGTTGCCTGCATCTTCACGAGTACACATAGTTTTCCATGTTTCATGCTTAAAGAAGGTTATAGGTGACAAGATCTCAGTTCAAACTATATTGCCAAATCTTGACGAGGAAGGAAAAATAATATTGGATCCTGAAGCCATCACTGACACAAGAATTCACCAACTGAGGAATAGATCCATTTCAGAGTATCTCGTTAAATGGAAGAAAATATCGACTGAAGATTCCACTTGGGAAGATGATTCTTTTATACATAAGCATCTGGATTTACTCAAGCATTGCAAAAAACACTTGTCTTAAGGGGAGGGGCATGTTAAGCCCTAAATAGTGGCTCATTACCCCTTAATTGGGGCATATTACATTAGTAATGTTATTTTATTTATGTCGGCTTGAGTCCATTAGTTGTAATTGTACCTCCTAGTCTCCTATATATACTGAGGAGACATTTTCCTTTGGAATCATCTTGTATTTGGACATTTATGTGGGGTATAAGGAGGTTGCCCCCTCGAAGAGGCTTATCACCTGAAATTCTCTCTTTTTCAAGGCGTTGAGTACTTATTATGAGGTTTTTCTATGCTATATTGATATTTGGTTCTTAACACGACATCGCCTCTACCCATTATATATATGTAATACATCCCCCCCACGTTGGCCCCGGGGGGGGGTGATGCATGACATCAGCCTCGCCCNATGATGATGATGATGATGGGAGGAGATGGTGGGATGGTAGAGACGATTTTGGGATAACTCAATGATGGGTCTTCTGAGATTGTTTTCCTAGCCATAGGATTGAGGGCCTTAGGCCCGAGACAAAGAATTTTTCCAGCTTCACCCCCTCCCTTTTTTCCCACTCCACTCTTCCTGTCCTCCACCGCCTTAGTTTTTTGGGTACTTCTTGGCCCCTTCCATGAGGATGATGTCTTGGGAAGAGGACGAGGTCGACTATGACCTCATTCTGGACTCCCCTAACCCCTTTCCCTCACAGGAATAATTTATAGCGTGCCCTCATGGCACATTTCCACCCTCCTATGCGCAAGTCCTCGGGTAGGATGTTGAATCGAGTGATATTCCTTTCCCCTCAAAGAATTCCCCTCCAGGATCATCACCCTCCCTTCTTTACTTTCACAGTACCCATCGTACACGTGAAAGCACTCAGGTCGGCCACCTTTCCTTTTCCCCCGATAAGAATATTTTTCAAAATGTTTTTCAACCATCTTCCCCTGCTCGGCTCCCTCGTGATTCTACTATTAACTGGAGCCCATATTTTGCTCCCACGTGGGATAAAATGATGTCGTCTAGACACAGACATTCAAAGTGTATTAAGGAAAAATAGGGGAAGGTGGAATTGGTAGTAGGAAGAGACATTGTTATGGGAGAAATATTTGGTTATTTTGGGAAAATATTCATTGGGAGATTTAATGGAAAATTCATAGGTATCCAAGCCCTACAAGGTTGGATGGAAAAATCTTGGAAATCGCTCCTTGGATATCTTCTTGAAGCATTTGTCCTAGTGCAAGGCTGGAATGGTTTTATCCTTAAATCGCATAAGGATTGTGAAGCACTCCTAAAAAAAAATTGGGAGTGGGGACCCTCAGCCTTGACTCTAAAGGAATAGATGGTTGATTTCGACCCCATGAGAGAACCAATCGATAAAAATAAGGTATGGGCCACACTACCCGGGTTTCCACTATCTTTTTGGTCCAAGGAGGCTTTAGAAGCGATTGGCAACAAAATTGGAATCTTTATCAAGTTGGAACGCAACTGGTTCACGAAACCCGACCGCATATGGGCCTGGGTGCAGGTGGAAGTAGACACAAGAGAAGGTTTAGTAGGCTCAATGGATCTGGTTATGGGTTAAAAATATGGCACCAAAAGGTGGACTACTGGAGATTTCCCTTCAGGTGCCATGGATGTCATGAGATAGGGCACTTGAATTCGAATTGTAATCTTTTATCTCCCCACTCTCCGAAGCATTATAAGATTTGGAGAAGAAAGTCTACTTTAAACAGGAAGGAATTTGTGGATTCAATGTCTCTTGAAAATAGAAAAATTGCAGAGGTAGTGCTTCAAGCTGATCCCGCTCTAGATCCCTGAGTTCTAGCCATAACAGATCTTGACAATCCCACCTCAAAGGTAATTCCACAAGATGCTCTGACTCCATATTATAGAGGTTATGCCTCTACAGAGATGGACAAGACCACCTTAGGTAATTTTTCAGATACGCCCTATTTGAATTATTTTCTTTTTGAAGATAATTTCCCCCCAATATTCTCACTGAAGAAATGGAGGACTTAAGGTGAGCTCCCCCCCCATTTTGTTTCCCTATAAGTTGAGGCCCTCGGGTCCATAGAGAACCATGTCCCCCCCTTAGAGTCCACCCCTCCTCGAAGCTCCTCCCCCCTCCCAGGTTGGCCCCTTCCTCGTTGGCCCCTTTCTTGCCTCCTTCCTCCTCTAAGACATATTTCCCCTCACCTTCCTGAAAATCCTTATTTACAGAGGCATCCCCCCCGTCCCCTCCCCCCTGCTCCCCCTCACCCTCTGTGGATTTTGCTTCCCCTCCCCTATCTTCCTGAGCTTCCTTTCCTAGATCCTCCCCCAACCCGGCAAGGAATATTTACGAGCTTTGATCTAAGGGATCTCAACTGAATGGAGTCTTGTCCAAAGGTGGGTGGGAGTTGTATCCTCCTCAAACCATTGTGGGGAGAAAATTCCACTTATCAAAGGTGCAAGCAAAGGCGATAGAATAAATCAGGAAAGGAAGACAAATTCCCATCATCAGGGCCTTAAAGTAGGGAAATCCCTTGGCTCCCACACTTAATGTTGATTCTCTCATTTAACGACAAAGGAGTAGGGGGACCCTGAAAAAAAATCACCCTCAAAAGGTTATTGTGTAACCTTAAGCCAAATATTGTGATGATCCAAGAAACGATGTGTAGTGGGGAAAAATCTAGGACGTCACTAGAGTCATGGCTAACGAACTGGTATTTCTGCACGACTGACACAGATGGGTTGTCTGGGGAACTAATTACAGGATGGAGCCTTGACTTCATGGCTCAAATCGCTACCTACTTCCGGTTAGCCATTGTAGTCTGTCTAAAGCACAAAAACAATGACAAAAAACTGAACTTTGTAAATATTTATGGACCTTACGCTAATTGAATCCCCTTCTAGGAGGAACTTTCGTCTGTAGGAGATTTAAGTATTCCTTTCTCTATAATTGGAGGGGACCTCAATTTTACTCTTTCACTAAGAGATGTATGGGGCTCAAATCCAAGAATTGATGGTCAACATGATTTTTTCCTCTCACTAATGGAAAAACATAAGTTGGCCAACATAGAACCCCTCAAAACATCCCCAACCTGGAGGAATGGAAAATTGAGAGAGGAGGTTGTGGCCAAGAGACTAGACATATTCTTAGTCTCAAAAGATTTAATGGAAACAAGAGTTCGGGTAAGATCGCCAGTAACAGAAGCGGGACTATCCAACCATCACCCTATCTCTATGTAGTTACTCTTTGAAGAAGTCTCCCCACCGAGTCCCTTGAAAATCAACAAAATTTGGCTGGTAGAAGAGGACTTCAAAAGTCTGTTCCTCTTGGAATGGAGAAGCTTGGATCCCTCCAACCCCAATTCTATGATGAAACAAATGGTGAAGAATATTTCCAGGTTCAAATGAGCAATCAAAAAATGGATCCCTCTCTATAAATCTTGTTCTCAGAGGGAAATAATTGAAATTGAAAATGACATCTCTATTTTGGTTTTTCTTTTGGGCAACAGTCGTCCCTCTCAAGCCCAACTAGAGGAAATTAAATCCCTAGAGGCCCGCAAGTTAGACTGGTTGGAAAAGGAGGAGACTTCCTGGAGGTTGAAAAGCAGGGCATTATGGCTAGAGGTAGGAGACAATACCAAAAAAATTTCATGAATAAGCCAACTATCAGAATAACATCAATACGATTTGGGATATCAAAAATGTTGAAGGTGTTAAGGTCAACACCTTTAAGGAAAAAGCATATGCGGGGGCACTTTTCTTCGAATCCCAATTCCGTCAACCTAAAGGATGTCCAATCTAGGAAATTCTCTCAGTAGTATCCAAAATATCAGTTGTTTTCATGGAGGAAATGAACCAGTCAATGGAGGCTGAAATCTCTAAATCAGAGATTCACGATGCTCTTTTCTCTATGCAAAATGGAAAAAGTATGGGTACAGATAGATTCATGGTCAATTTTTTCAAACATTTCTACGATCTTCTCAAGCACAATCTCCTAAAAGTGGTTACTGAATCCAAAACCAATGGTAGAGTCATCAACTCCTTCAACTCTATGTTCATCTGCCTAATCCCGAAGACTCAAAAGGGAGACTCGTTTAGTGACTTTCGACCAATCTCCTGCTACAATGTAATTTACAAACGTATTTACAAGGTGATCTCATGTCAGTTAAAACCCCTAATGAGTGAGTTCATTGGAGAAGAAAAATTTGGATTCTTGCACAACAGACAGATTCATGATGGGGTCACAGTGGCCTAAGAAAAGTTGCACATTGTCAAACAAATAAAATTGAAATCAACCCTCCTCAAACAAAATCATATGATAGAGTCAATTGCACGTTTCTTCGACTATCCTTTCTACAACTAAGTTTAAACCTCAACTCTATAGATTGGATCATGGGTTGTCTCCATAGTGTTTCCTTCGTTGTCTTATTAAATGGCGCCCCTTTCAGGTTTTTCAAAGCCTCTCGAGGCCTAAGACAAGGTTGTCCTCTTTCCCTGTTTTTATTTCTAATTATCATCATTGCAAATTTCCCTGAGCAAGCTCAAAATGAGATTCTCACAATCCTCCCTGCACAATCCAAGTCTATGGACAAAGGTTTTAAATACCTTGGGTTTTCACTGAAACCAAAAAACTATAGAGTAACGGATTGGGATTGGATCATACGCAAGATGAAAGACGAAAATTCACTTTGGGTTCATCGTCTCCTATCTAGAGGAGGCATATTAGTACTACTGAAATCGGTGCTCCAAGGAATACCAATATATTGGAATTCCATAGTGATTGTGCCTAAAACGGTACTCAACAAGATACAAAGCATATTCTTGTGGTTCCTGTGGAATGGACACAAAAAAGGCCCTCATCTAGTGAAGTGGTCCTTGGTAGCTACCCCAAAGGAGTTAGGAGGATGGGGGATTAAAGAGATTCACCTCTTTTCTCAAGCCCTTACAGGAAGAAATATTTGGAGGTTAACTATGGGCGACTCTCTTTGGACGCGAGTAATTTCATCAAAATACTTCCCAAAACAATCTATCCATGAATGGTTTTGAGCCACTTTTAAATCAAATAAAGGGTCAATAGTCTGGAAAGTGTTAGTCAAAGCTTTCCCTCTGGTGGGACTATGGACTTCTTGGAAAGTAGGAAATGGTAGAAGCATTATAATAGGGAAAGATCCTTGGCTGGGAGTCGGGGACAACTTTGTGCTCTCCCCTCATTTGATTCAAGCCTTAGCAGTACACGGAATATTTTTCCTTAAAGACGCCAAAATCAGCTTCCCGCAACAAAGAGGTCACCCGGGATGGATCTCTGCAGTTTCTTTAAATCTCTCTGAGGATCTCCATGACGAATGTAACTCCTACGTGGGGAATTTATGCAAAAACCACATTCTTCTAGATGAAGACATGGTGGAATCCTTGGTTTGGACAAAACAATTTAAGAACAAATCTTTCACAACAAAACTTGGTTACAAAGCTTGGACCAAATTGCACATTTTGGGAGAAAAAAAATGGTGGTGGGGTAAAATGTTGAAAACCAACGCCCTTCCTAGATGCAATCTTATGCTATGTCTCGCTTTAAACAACAAATTACTAACCATGGAGAATATCATCAAAAGAGGATGGAACATGCCCAATTGGTGTTTCCTTTGTAAAGCAAGCTCTGAAACAATTTATCATCTATTTATTCATTGTCCTTATGCAACACAGGTTTTTCACTCAGTCAAAGAGAAGCTACGGGCCAAAACTGACTGGAATGAATCGAGCTTGGAGGAATGTATCAAAGATTCCCAAGTTTTGGACATGTCAATCAATCTTTACACCAACTTACCGAGCATCCTTGTCAACAATTTGTGGTGGGGCCTCAATTCAAATATTCACAAAGATAGACTTGTCCCTCTGGAAGTAATGACATCCTTGACAATTGGGCAAACAATGGAATTTATGAAGAAACAAAAAACAAAGACACAACAGATCCCTTTGCTCCCCGAAATAGAATATACCACCCCTTGGGGATATTTTGATGGTGCCAGTCAAGGCCATCCTCATATTTGCGGAGTCAAAGTGGTTCTTTACATCAGTCATAAACACTATTTTTTCAATAGATACGTACCAAGGCTAGGTTCCAACAATTGAGCATAATTTATAGCCTTATGGACCCTTCTAGAGACAATAAAAGAAAAAAATATGAGGAATTTACAGGTGATGGGAGATTCAAATCTGGTGATAGATTGGGAAAACGAAAAAAACTCAGTGCAAGATATTGGACTTCAAAATATTATGCAGGATATCAAGCTCACTTGCCGTGCCTTTAAGAGGCTCTCCTTCCTTCACATTCTTCATGAGCTGAACTCCAAAGCAGACAAACTATCCAAAGAAGCGTTGAGCCTTCCAACTGGAGCTTTCGGGTACTACGAGTTCCTCAATGGGGAGTAAATAGAAGCTATGGAATTCTTGTTCTAGTATATGTTCAAACAATGCTAGGTATTGTCAGTAGTAAGATGGCAAAAAAAGTTTTGTATTGTTTTTGTTAAAAGATAAGTGGACTGGTCAATCGAGGTTGACTAAGGAAAGGGGAAACATATGAAAATGACAAGATTTTTTATTAAGGCATGTATGCAACAACCAGGATGCAGAGAGAATCGTGTATTACACTTACAGTGTTAA
>ML787745.1:204073-257467 GCA_009831015.1 Picea engelmannii | reverse complement strand
TCGGCCTCTCTGTCTTCTTCTCGATCTCCTCCTGTTCAGGTTCTTGATGAAATCTCATTCTTTTCTGTAGAATCTATGTCATAGATCTTGTCTCCATAACTTTTACCTTCCTTTGTCATTCTATTGGGCGCCTCGTCAATAGATTGGTGTTCGTCATTTCTACGCTTCGATGCAACATTGGCGCTATTTTCTATTGCTGTCATGCCATTAATCTTCTCCCTGTGACTTTCGTCATCCCCGACACCTTCTTCATACTTGCGTTCTTTTTCCTCTTCACTGTCATGCAGGCTTGTACCACTCGGATCCTTTGTAGCTGTATCCTTCGGATCCTTTGTAGCTGTATCCTTCGATCCTTCAATAGAAGTGGCAGCCTCCAAGGCCGGGGATCGACCAACATTTTCATTAAACTTTTCGCTGATGGCCTGTTGCGGGGTTCCTAAATCCGGTGATTCATCTGAAACACCGGCATGCCTTTTAATCTGCATATTCAATCTCGTCTGATATCGGCTCCGTCGTTCCAAATTTCTCTGAACCTAGATGGCTCAGGCTCGGATTTTGATCCTTCACAATGGGAGCTCCGGCTACGACATCATTCATGAAAAGATAAGAAATGGGTATAAAAAAACTTGTAATAAAAGGGTTAAATAAATTGTAAGGATGTTTAAGATCACTAGTCCACCAATTTAATTTTGTGGATTTAGAAGATTTCTTAGAATTTGTGTCTTGAATTTGAATTTGAATTTTCATAAAGGTTTTTTTCCCAAGAAAAAAAACTTAATTTTTATCCAAAAAAAAAAAAAAATTACATTATGAATAATGCATGCATTTAATCTGAGAAACCTTTTAACTCAAGAGGAAGAAATGCACAATAAAAATGGTCCTCTAAAAGCGGCCCCAATACAATTGAAATCTTCAGGAAAAATAGCAACAAAATTTAGTCAAGAAGAAGCTGTAGAGGGAGACCAAGAGAAATCCTAGACAGACCAGGCCAGAGCGACAAATAAACTCCTCAAGATATAGAACCAAAGAGACAACAAAACAATGAGTCATGCAACCACGGAAGAGAAGAAATTAGAAACTACACGCCCAAAAAGGACCTCAAAGTGTTGACCAAGGGATCAAATCAGCACTGCACGCGCAAAAAGAAAGGACCTCAAAGCTTTGACCCAACCACCAAAAAAGAAGCAACAACCCCAACATCCACTCCACAAAAAACCAGAGCCTGAGAGGAGTGCATAGACCCCCCAACCACCAAGGCCTCCAGGAAAACCCTGGCATTGCATCAAGCCCTAAACGTACCAGCATGGATGGATCGGCTAGGTCCATCCACAATGAAGCCTTAGAAAAACTTCTGCATGCACTAATGGTTGCAACAACAAAATATCGGAACCCCACATACAACAGATCATACATCAAAGGTACATATCTAGAGCATAAACAAGACAAAAACCACCGCAAGGCTCCAAATCATGGACGACACACCCAAATCCAAAAACACCACTCCGAAATAAGCAAAGAAAACCAGATCCGCACAAGGGAGAGCACAACCTCCAAGCATCACACCGGAATAAGCATAGAAAACCAGATCCGCACAAGGGAGAGCGTGGTCGTCAATAGAAGAGAACCTCTCACTAACAATCAAGGACATGAGGGGAAAGGGAAATGGGAGACACGCCAGCTAGAAGAAGATCATCCACAAGCTTACAGACACCTGTGGCATGGGATGCGGCTAGGGGAACCCTAGTCGCAGAGCCCCCGTGCCTTTTTCAGTTTCTACGATTGGTTTCTTGAATTTTCATAAGAATTGCTTGATCTAAAGATGATATGAATTAGAGGTAGTATTTCACTCACAAGATGTTTGGCTAAGATCATAACAAGTCCAAGAAATATCGAATCAGAAAAATCATGTTTTGTAAAGTGTTGGAAAACAATGATGAATAGAGAGGAGTGATTAAGGAGTACATAGATATACAAGTTCAGATGAGAAACTAAATTGTTCTCATCTTATGAAGTGCTTCTACATACAAAATGACACCAAAATTGGGACCATAGAAGTAACTAAAAAAAGACAAGACGATATATGATATACATAAATATTGAATCGCATAAATAAACATTAAAAACAAAGAATATTAAGGTCACTTCCACACTTAAGTCGATTCCCAAATCTAAATTCTTTCAAAGTTCTCTCCAAATAAAGCATTGTTGATTAGATTGTTGAAGTGTTTAAAGTTAAAAAATAAATAAATAAGGGAAACCCCTGTTTATACAAATAGAAAGAGAACTCTTTTTTAATATACCAATTTACTAATATGACTAATTAGGTTTATCAAATAACTACTATAAGTTGATAGCTCTATAAGTTGACCCATTGGAGTATCTTGAATTCAAATTTGTGGTGACTCACTTCTTCTTATACAATGACTAATTAGGTTTATCAAATAACTACTATAAGTTGATGGCTCTATAAGTTGGCCCATTGGAGTATCTTGAATTCAAATTTGTGGTGACTCACTTCTTCTCATACAATGGATGTTATATGCCATGTGAACCCTCTTCTCATACAATGGATGTTCTATGTCATGTGAACCCTTGAAATATTTTAAGGACTTTGAAATATGAATATGCTAGGAACATTTGATGTAGTAATTTGTGTTTATTGCTTCATTATTTTATGAACTAGTGTCTTTAATTTTCTAAGTTTTTTTATACACCTGTGAATGGTCCTCAATGATAAGAATCTTTTTGAATCCTCAACTGCAAGAATCTTTTCTAATGCCTTTTTCATTTCATCGTTTTGTTAATGTCTTTAGATTGCCATTTTTATTTGACATTTGTGTGACATTTATGCCATATCTATAGTACTTCAATATTACTTGTTAATGTCTAAAGTCTTTCTTTAATATATATTTTACATCTTTCAGCTTTTTTTTTTTTTTTATGTATCATAAAATAAGATAAATACATCCTTTTAAACCAAGGAATTGTGTATTTAATTTGTATTTAATTCAATCAATTCATTCCATTCCCAACATTGTTTTATTTTCAAAATCACATTGAAAATGAGTTTAATAAAATATCATTAAAGATTAAAGGTTACCCACTCTTGCTAGTGAATTATTTAATACTCACCTAAAGTGGGCAGGTTTACTAAGATCTTTATAAGGTGCCTTGGCACTGCTCCTTAGCCAAGAACATCTCGAGGACTAACAATAGGGTCACTTGGATATACTTAAGATTAATTCTTACTCACTTGGGGTTCTTTGTATCCTTTATAAATTGGATTATTAGCTATGTGACATATATGTCCTTTTCTCTCTTGATTAATGGTCCACCTTCTTCTTTTTATTGACCTAGGAGAGGATTAAGGAAAGGGTGCCCTTTGTCACCTCTTATTTTCATCATTCTTGTTGAAGGGCTTCGTAGGGCCTTAATTGCAACATAGAGTTCTAGGAATTTTAAGGGTGTGCATAATGGGGGTTTCTTATTTCTTTGTCATTTCTTATTTGTTGATGACAATTTGATTTTTTCTTATCGATAAGCATCTCCCAGTGAGGAGATGTCCCAGAAATCCATCTCTGTTTGGATGTACCTGTATAGGCCATTTTGGTACTTCAAAACTAGGTGTCGCTTGGAGTCTTTGATACCCAACTAGGTATGGAATATGTTAGTGTACTCTGACATCGTCTCGTCTCTTTCTGGACACAAAATTGTCCATCTTGAATATTGGTCATCATAGTTTTCGATAGGGTAGAACTCCTCCTTGAGGGTATCAACAAAGGTCGCACAAGTGGGTCCTGTCCTGAATGCCATATACTCGTCTTTGTTATGTCTCTCCTAATAACAATCCCACCAATATTTGACACATGGGGGAGGGATTTAAGGACAATGAAGGTGATATTTTCAGTGTCAAAATTATTTTAAACAGAGTAATACCCTTCTAATTCTCCAAAGCATCTACATATATCTGGCCTTCAAATAAGCAGATATCAAAGTTAACTTATACCTTGAAGGGTGTCACAACAATGAAATGGTTGCTTGTTGAAGGTGTCTCGTTTACCATTGGCAGTTGTTGAAGGATCTGGGTAAATTTTTCCATCTTCTCATTCTATTGTCGTGCGAGGGATTCCTCGAGCAACATTTTTAAAGTATCTCTTGCTCTGTCATCTCTTTTTTTTTCCACAATGGGAGTTTTCTTGGGGAACAACAAAAATATACCTAACCTCATTGCCAACACCTTTGTCACTCAATCTTGGGTTCCTCCAACCTCGACCACTTATCAAACTCAAGGAAAAAAACTTAAAAAATTGTCCAAAGGATCTCCAACTGCTAGTGAAAGGGTTTCATTGTTGTAGGAAGAGAGCATAAGGAAAAAAACACAAAAAATTATCCAAAGGATCTCCAACTGCTAGTGAAATCATTAGGGTGGCCTAGATCTACTCAATGGATAAGAGTGACTAAATTCATCTGTAACACTCAAAATGCTTGAAACCTCTAGGTTATACCAAAATTCCTTCATGTTGTGTGTTAACACATATGTATTGAGTACATCCACTTCCATATTTAGGGCATGATATATCAGATTCAATATTATATAGTGAGGGGAGATTACCAAATTAGGTAGGTCCAGTGTATAGGTCCATCCAAAATCTATCCCTCCTGTAAGGCCTGTCCATACAAAGCCTTACCAAACAAAATCTAGATATAGAAATGCTATCATCATTTCTTCTTTATTCACTAATCAGCATAATAACACTATTCAACAGAATTAAAAATGAGCAGCATGATAATGAACAACATGTTCAACAGAATAATAATGAACAATACAACAATAATAAACAACAACATAATAATAATGAACAATACAACAATAATGAACAACAACATAATAATGATAATAATTACCTCAAAATGATGTTGTTCTGAAGCTCTGCCCAAACTGATTAACCTCCCAGCCAGCTAGGAACAACCTATTCGGCTCCCTAGCCCCAGGATTCCTTATGGTTTCCTGACCCCCGAGCCCAAAATTCTCAGCGACACGTGCCCCCTGTGAGAGTCCTCCAGTCAGCTGTAAGCACAAAACAGTTGCAGAACAAATACACTGTCCCAAACTGCTTCCTCCCTTCTCCTTCTCTCTCCAATTTTTCTCACCTTCTCCTAATATGAAAATATTACTCCACCCCAAAGATCCCCCTTCCCGAGTCCTCCCCCTTGCCTTCTCCTCTTCTCCTCCCTTATCCAATCGCCTTATCCCCCCATTAAATATCAACCACCTTATCCCCCCATTAAACCTCAACCACCTTATCCCCCCCTCCATAAATGGGTCCATCTACCAATACAATTATATTATAAAATAAGTCTTCAAAATAAAAATTAATAATTTATTAAACTAATATTTGTTAAACTAATATTCATTAATCATGATAATTAAATAATTAATTAGGGTTGTTACACCTCCTTATTTACCCATTGAGCTTATTGCAATGAAAGACTAGTATGGGAGACATATTTTCAAGTGACTCTTTGCTTCAAGTTTAGAGCACATAGTCTGTTGAAATAACAAAATGCTTATCTTGTTTTTATAAATTAGCTTTCTAAGAGATCAATGCTTCAAGTCCATTCCAACACCCCTTGTATTATGTGAGATAATGATCATTGGGTCACACTTTTTGGGACTCCTCTACTAAAGGCCACAWGAATAGCAAGTTGACAACCTAAGAGTACTTCTTGCTATGCATCTTGATTAGCATGTGATAGGTGCGTTATTTTGTCCATTGTTGCCAATGGGGTGGTTGTAGCCACAAATTCCAAAACTCCTAACTATTGTGTAGCCTCTCAATCCTAGGATCTTGTTAAATACCTATTAGTAGTGGATGGCATTGCAAGGGAACCACGTGTGCCCATTGACTTAAAGGGTGTAGCTTGAGCCTCCTCCTCGATGATACATTCCACTATGATTTTTGTGGGTCGATGATATATTCCACTATGATTTTTGTGCGGTGCAAGGGTTGCCATGTCTCCTCCAAATTGAGATTGGAAACCCCATTTTGTTGTTGAGGTACATTTGTAGAAGGTAATGGATTCAAATTCATACTTATAGAATTTGTGATTTTATCCTCTAGCTCAGATATTCAGTGAATGAGTTGTTTGTTCACCTACATAATCTATGCATCTACTTGGGCCTTTGATCATCCTTCTAAGTATGTTTCCTCTATGCTTAGTTTTCTCTTGTATTTCCCAACCTAAGACCTAAGCATTTCCACACTAAAATTGTATGGGCTCCTAAGAACTAAGCGTTTCCACACTAAAATTGTATGGCCTTTGATCATCCTTCTAAGTATGTTTCCACTATGCTGAGTTTTCACTTGCATTCCCCAACCTAAGACCTAAGCATTTCCACACTAAAATTGTATGGCCTTTGATCATCCTTCTAAGTATATTTCCTCTATGCTGAGTTTTCACTTGCATTTCCCAACCTAAGACCTAAGCATTTCCACACTAAAATTGTATGGGCTCATAACTAAATGCATTCCCCACCCATATCAATCTTATTGTCGGAGTAAGGAGTTTTAGAAAGCTATATGAGAAACAATGGATGTGTCCATATGGTACATTCTTATAGTTCAAGGTTTGCATGAAATGATTTTCACCTACCTCAATCATGATAAGATCCGATAAACCTGGTGAATGTCCATCTCCACACAAACAATAGCTATTGAAGTAATTATTCACTTTGCCTTTTCTAAATATTTTTTTGAGTTGGGTCAGCAAGAAATCCTCTACAATCTCGAAGATTGGAGGTTCCCAAACTCGCCCAATGATCATTCTTTCAAATTGGCCAAAGGATTATAAGTCTAAAGTAGCCCGATATAAAATCTTTATAATTGGTATAAAGGACCTTTCTTTCGAGTTGGCCTTATGAGTGTTCCTTCAAAGTCACTTAATGTGGTTATCTCTAATCGACTTAATGAGTCAAGTAGATGACCAACTCTTCGTGTAACCACTTGCTTAATAAATCAGCCATTAATTGTCTTAAGTGTTGAATATATAAAACTTCAAGAAAGATGTTAACACACCTCAGAATGTCAACTCCGTTGTAGTCTAGTTGGTTAGGATACTCGGCTCTCACCCGAGAGACCCGGGTTCAAGTCCCGGCAACGGAAATTAAATTTGTTTTTAAGAAATTAAACAAAATTGCGGAGATCTTCTGGGTTTTAAATCGAGAAATCTGAAATCCTCACTGCAAGTGGCTATTACTCTAACACTTGGACTACAAACTGCTCTCGCTGTATCCGCTGGACAATAAACGCTACTTGCAAACCACAAAATGTGAGAGCGGATACTAATATTTTGGGTTCATTATTATATATTTGACAATTACAATCACGAGTTATTGGCATTTCTCTTATATGATTTATATGTTAAAGAAATAATCAGTGAAAATGATGTATTGGTTCAATTTCTCCTCCATTATTTATTTTGCTTACGATTTTCGTATTGATATTTCATCGTTTCTTTGTTTCGATGTTTATAGATTTTGATGATAGGTAAATATTTATAGATTTTGATGATGAGGTAAATATTTGTAGGGTTTTTTAAGTTGCTATTTGTATATTTAATATTCTTATATTAGTTTGGTTTGGGTTTCAAATGAGATGTACAATTTTTTTAGGAAATAGGTTTTGATTTTGTGATGCTTTAGATATTTGGAAGACTCATAATGTTGTTATCAGAATGTAAATAGATTTATAAAATCATTTTTTTTTGGATGAAATATTGAGAACCATAAAAATTATTTGGTCGTTTAAGGATTCTCTTCAAAAAAATATACAACTACATGGAAACCTTTTCTTTTGTTTCCAAGATAGATGTTATTTTGATTGTTTGTTCACTTGCTGCTAGTTTATGTTGTTTGTTCACTTGCTATTAGTTTAGATTTGTGGTCATCAATGTTCCATTTCAAAAACATGACATTAATGTTGATGCATCTACCGCGGATGTGTCACACCTGTGACATCAAGAAACTAAAATAAAAAAAATTACTTTGTAAAAGTGAAAAATAAAGAACCATAATAATAATTTAGAAAGCCAACCATAATAATCATAAACTAAAAAAAGACAATAATAATAATAATAATAATCATAATAAAATAAACCAACATAAATCCATTTTAACTTAATTTTTTAAGCAGTGATGAATTTGTGTTGAGATTTCTTTAGAATTCCTCTCGGTGCTTACTAACTTTGACATGCTTACTAACTTTGATATTTGATTTGATATATGATAATGAAGGGGGAATCATCATATAATGGACACACAAATAAGAATTGTGATTTATAATATCATATCAAAAGCGATTTGCTTTACTTCATACCCATTTCATATAAATGTAAATAGTGCAATTCCTTTCACTTTATGTTATGCAATAAGTAACAATCTTGTTAAATCAATTTTCTATTTACTAACTACCATTTCAAATAAATATAAAGAGTGCAATTCCTTTCACTTTATGTTATGCAATAAGTAACAATCTTGTTAAACCATTTTTCTATTATCTAACTACCTTCCAATGTGTGGATATGCTTAATTTGCTCTTGTATGTAATTGTAAAACAAAAGAAGTAGAAAGGATATGTCTTGAATATGATATTTTAAACATTGAATAAGTGGATTAATGGTTGCAAATCTAGAAAACACATTGCCATAAAATCTTAAAAGAATTATTAAACAAAAATATGCTATTCTTTTTCGTTTGGATTGTTTCTCACTATGGCCTCTGTGTGCTCAATATATGAGTTGACATAGTACAAATTATTGCATTTTTATGTTGTGGGATGAATAAGACAAAATAACATTCACTTGACAAAGTCATTTTGATGTAATATACAAGAATCATATAAGAATTTTAAGCAAAAAAGTTTTCAAATAATATCTTCTCCAATTTAATATTTTTAATACTTAATATTTTTTTCTCATAAAATATTTATAATACTTAAGATTTTTTTCTCATAAAATATTTATAATACTTAAGATTTTTTTCTCAAAAATATTATGAGATTAATAGGAAATATCAAAACCATATTGTTTTGTATTATTATAGGAAAAAATCCATTCTTCTTAAAAAAAAAAAAAATGGAAAATTGTTCCATCTCCCATATGTATTTTTTATCATAAGGAAAAATGTTCATCTCCCATAAGTAGTTTTTATCATAAACATATAAATGAACACTTGAGCTAACAACAATTTTTTTCATTTTTTCCTTTATTTCTTCATGCAAGTAAATGGAAGATTAACTATACTTAAATCAAAATCAAAATAATTCAAAATCTATTTTCTTATGATTCTTGCATTAGTTTTTAAGAGGTGTATAATGCATGGTATTATGGTTCTAAATGGTACCACAAATCCATTCAAGGAATTTCATGATACCACTAAGTTTTTTAACCACAAAACAAAATAAGTAGAAAAGGATATACCTTGAATATGATATTTCAAACATTGAATAAGTGGATTAGTGGTTGCAAATCTACAAAACACACATCACCATAAAATCTTAAAAGAATTATTAGACAAAAATATGCTAATCTTTTTGGTTTACATTGTTTCTCACTATAACCCCTATGTGTTCACTATATGAGTTGACATAGAACAAATTATTGCATTTTTATGTTGTGGGATGAAGAAGACAAAATATCATTCACTTAGAAAAGTCATTTTGATGTAATATACAAGAATCATATAAGAATTTCAAGCAAAAAAGTTGTCAAATAATATCTTCTCCAATTTAATATTTATAATATTTAAGATTTTTTTCTCAAAAATATTATGAGATTAATAGGAAATATCAAAAGCATATTGTTTTGTATTGTGAGAGAAAAAAATCCACTATTCTTGAAAAAAAGAAAAATAATAGAAAAAAGTTCATCTCCCATATGTAATTTTTATCATAAACATATAAATGATCACTTGAGCTAACACCAATTTTTTTCATTTTTTCCTTTATTTCTTCATGCAAGTAAATGAAAGATTAAATATACTTAAATCAAAATCAAAATCATTTAAATCTATTTTCTTATTATTCTTGCATTATTTTTTTGCAGGTGTATGATGCATGGTCTTATGGTTCTAAAGAGTACCACAAATCCATTCAAGGAATTTCATGTTAGATGTTTGAATTATGACCTTTTGCACATAACAAGCTACACTTTATCATGAACACTAAGTTTTTTAACTGCTTTAGGTAAGTAGGAAACACAAATAATGAATACAATCTTGTAAGAAGTTGACTATAAATGATATTTGAAAAATGATTTAATTTAGGAACTGGGTATTTGCACAAACACCAAGGAGATTTATGGAAAAAAAATTAAATGATGCGTGGAATGGTAGATACATCCACCTCTGTGATTTGTTAGCCTCCAATAGTGCATTAAAGCCACATAATTTCTACCTTCCATTCGTACATCATACACATTGACAAACCTCCATAATAAAATTCATTCAACGTTAACATATCTTATTAATAATATAACATATATTAACATTTGTTTAATAATAAAAATGACATCATCCAATTAATCATTTTTTTGAAATATATATATATATATATATATATATATATATATATATATATATATATTTTGTAAATAAAAAGATTTAATTCCTCAAAAAATTCTTGTAATCATACAAAACAAAGCCATGTTTGGAGGTCTGCCACCTGTTCCGCCAGACAAGTGGAAACCAGAACAGATGGCGACCTTCTGTTCTAGCTGTATCATTGTAACACCCCAAGGCTGAGCCCCTGCTGAATTGTAATTATGTTTATAGGATGGTGAGCCAAGTGTTTATAAGATGAAGACTTATATGTTTGTTAGGTCGAAGAGCCTAGATGCTTAAGGCCATGAAATTGATTTTTGTATATGTAAATGCACATATCATTAATAAAATTACACTGTTGCGTGTAGACCGACCACAAAGAAAGAGTTACGAGGGACTAAGCGCCACTAGGTAGGGTAAGGGAGGGGGCTAAGTGTTTAGGCGTAGGAGATAATCTAGAGGGCTTACCTCTAAGGGGATAATATTTTACTATTATTTCCTAAAGGCTAAGGTAGACATGATAGGTGTTGTCCTAAGTTCCTAGGAAAGGGAACGAGTTCTAAGTGGAACTCATGCAACTTCAAGAATACATGTGTCAACCTAGGCGCATGCAGTTTATAGCTGGGAAAGCCAGATCGTTGGGGGTTCCTCCTCGCCATTCTCACGACCCTTACGATTCTATGGAAGTCTGCCACCCTAGATGATTCACCCACTGACTCATGTACTGAGCCATCATCTCCATCGTCGACCTCTGAACAAGCACACACCCTGTAACTGCCTGAGTTGTGTTGTGTCTTAACTGTTGGTCATTGCAGCCCATGCAGTTCCTTGACTGAGTGTGGCTTGCTGCCATTGTTTGTTCTTTACCAAGATTTTTTGTTGCCATCACCTTTCCAGGAATTGACTTAGAAACTGAACTGAAGACGCAGGTTGTCAGGCCTACAAGTAACTCTCTCTAGGTGAGAGAGGTTGTTGGGGAAGTGTTTTCCCAGAGGGAGCCCAACTATAGCTATAGTGCTCAGAGAATTCTTGTCTGGCTTGTTGCTGAAGCCCTAGAAGGGAAGTGGGGTAGCCAACGTAATGTTGAGCAGAGAAGGGGCACACTTCCTGGGGTGGGACATGCATGTGGGGAATGAGAGGTTGTAGGTTGTTAGTGTGAGTTGGCTCATGGGAGAAGATCTTTCGTGTTGATCTCTGCGACCTTCTTGTTGTCCTTTCCTAGCCTAGGAATCCCTTGCCCAGTGGAGTTTAGTCCCAGCTCAGGGGTGACACACTGCTGAGCATGATGAGTAGTGTGGTCTAAGGCTGGGAGGTTCATGGGAGGTCGACACATAGTTGGTGGTCATCTGTTAAACGATAAGTACCAAATCTTTGTTTTCTATATGATGTATCTTGAAATTAAGTTATAATGTTGTTAGAATTGACTGTGTATAATGTCTATACGTTTTAATATTATTTCCGCATGAATAATGTATGAACATAATGCTATAGCTGTTAATTTGCATTAGATAGATATGCATGCATATAAATTTACAAAATGGTATCAGAGCTAAGAGAGAAGTCCGGGAAGTCACGTTTCCCAACATGTTGGTGGCTGGGGATGTTACAAAATGGTATCAGAGCCATGGTTTCAACACTGAGCCTGGATGGGCCTTGTTAGTGGAAGCTGAAGAAAAAGTTTTAGAAAAGAATTGTTGTCGAAATGGACAAAACTCAGGTTCAGAGCCCATGGTTTCTACTCGGAACCTAGATGGGCCACGAACGAGAAATTCGACGAAGAAAGTCTAGAGAATTTTTAGGTACAGAGTGACAGAAGGGCGTTGAAAGAATACTTGGATTGTGTTCGGAAACACAAGAGGTGTAACAAGTTTAAGAAATGGCCACAGAGAAAGAAATCACAACATTCATGGTGTTGGGCCGTTAGATCTGGGCGAGAGCAAGATAAGTTTTCAGATCAAGAGAAGGTTAAGTCATGACCGTCAGATCTCATTGAGGGGAGATCAACGATGGGGAGACATTGAGGATATCAGGAAGGAAATTAAAGCAAGAAGTTGAGACTCCACAATCCCTCAGGATCGTTGATCTTTCTCGATCAACAAATCAATGGTGGATATCGATCCCACTACGGACAAGCATCTTCACATTGCAAAGATTGGGAAGGAAATTAAAGCATGAGCAAGTTGAGTTTATGCAATCACTCGTGGCCGTTGATCTTCACAGTTCATTAAAACACAACTGTCGATCTTGCAAAGTGAGACAAGTGCCCCAAAGGTTAAGCCTCGATCACAGTTCTCGGTCACGTGTAGAGAAGATAGAGAAAACTTCGTGCATTTCATGTCCATCGATCCAAGCAAGGAACACGTGTCGGCAAGTTAGCTTGTTCGGGAATTCAACATTCAGAAGAAATGGAGTGTGATGATGCGCAAACTACCGAAGTCCTGAAGTCTGGAGTTTATCTGAATCGTTCATCGAAAGGGACATGTGTCGATAGATCGACTTGTTCGGGAATACGACATTTGGGAGAAACAAGATGTGAATAGAGTGGAAAACTCCCGAAGTCCCGAAGCTCGAAGCTCCGAAGTCTCAAAGTCCGGAGACAATCCGGACCGTTCGTTGAAGGAGACACATGTCAGAATATCGGGTTGCTCGGGAATTTGACGTTCGGGAGAAACGAGGTATGCTAAGGTGAAATATCCCGAAGCCCAAAGTCCCGAAGTGATGTGGCCTACTGACATCACTAGGGATGATGTGGACACACAGGATGTGTTCCACGTGTCTGTGAGTTAAGAACCTTTGTAAGTTAGAAATGTCGTTAGAACGTGACATATGTAACCCGCCTGATTGGGCCATGTGTCAACTTTGTGTGTCCTGCCACGTGGTGCTCCTGGTGGGGCATAAGGTAGTTAAGCTTGGTGAAGAAATTAGCTGGATCGGGCTCACATAACTTTGATCACAATCTATCAAGATCGATGGTCGGGCGACATTGCATAGATCGAAGTTGCGTGACAAATAATTCTATAGGGTGGTCCCACAATCCAAACCAGGGTTTCCCAGAAGGGGTACGTGTCAGCGTGGGGACAATTGCAGAATGATCGACAAGTTACTCCAAAAATGCCAACCCATGTCCCCGTAATTTGCAAAAGTATTAAGTTTGATGTCATGTTGCAGTATTTATTAGTTCATGCATGAAAACCATGGGCCCCAGTGGACGCGTGGTGCCAGATCATGAAGTCTGGAGACTTGACACTCTAGAAGAAATGGTGAATGAAGGAATAGAAGGAAGAAATTTCCGAAGATCCTATCCACCGTAGATTGGAGCAAGGAATGTTGACCATAGATCCATAAATCTTTGCGTGTTCTACTATTCATTGTTCTATGATGTTGGGACACGTGGAAAAAGGGAAACCTCCAAAGCCATGTAGCCCAAAGTTTCAAGGCTTCGAATAAGTGCCCAAATCATTAGAACTGGGTCATAGTCGTGGTCCCATGCGAACCAAGGGCAGAAGAAAAAGGGGCTAACGCTCGAAAATTTGTTGCAGAACAGAGTGGGGCTTAGAGATAGAAGCCCGAGGGGTTCTTGATTGACCAAGGCTCGCTGAAAATGGAATCTAATATTTATTTTATTGAATCAGATTGTTTTATTCTGGAAAATTTTTAAAGTCGATTAGCTTGAAAAAATTTCGGTTGAATGCACATTTTGCAAAATTAACAATTGTCCGAACCGAACCAAATTGTCACATAGTGCAGAGAAATGGGGGAGGCACTGGATGCTTACAGCTCGAAAAATGAAGCTAGAGGAATGGATGTCTATTTGGGAGTTGAAGGGACAAACCCCAATGGGCATGGAGAAGAAATAGATAAAGAAGGGAACATGATGAAAATCATTAAAATGTTGGAGAAAGATGTCCAAACTCACCGAGTAGATAAATTTTTTTGATGAAAACCAGGGAGAAACAAGGAGAATTCAACATAAAATTGATGCAGATCCTTGAAAGAATAGAAAATAAATTAGATAAGGAGAGTGACTCAAGAAAATCAGGAAGTCACATAAGAAAAAAGAGTGATAACAGACATCACCAACACTTCCCAAGGCATTCCAATAAGAGAGTACACAACAACTCAAGTCTATCCCATGTTAGGAAGCATACGACGTCTGCGAAGGATGAAGTATGAGGGGAAATGAACAAAATCAAACCTCCTATGTTTGATGGGGAGCACAAGAAGGATGAAGATGCAGAGACATGGTTGTTGGGCATGAGAACATATTTTCAATTGCATAATTATTCTTCTCATGCAGAAGGAAGAATTTCCATCTATCAACTCAAAGGTAAGGAATCCATGTGGTGGGATCATCTTGTGCAAGTGCAACACATTAATAAGAAAAATGTTACTTGGAGGGAATTCAAGATGTATTTTGAAAATAAATACTTGACTAAGAGGTACTATGATAAGAAAATGAAAGAGTTCTTTGAACTCAAGCTGTGAAGTATGTCCATTGATGAGTATGAAAGAAGGTTTTTAGAATTGTCGAAGTATGTTTATTTCATCAAGGATGAGAGAGTCAAGATTCAAAGGTATTTGAGTGGGTTACCACCATCCATCAATGAAAAAATACAATATGATGATCCCAAAACATTGGAGGAGACCATAAGGCGAGCTAAGTGCCTATATGATCAACAAAAATCAAGGCCAACTTTCCAAAAATCTTGGGAAGACAATAAGAAATTCAAGATGGATCAGAGGAAGAAGGGAATTAAGCCACCATTCTTTAGAAATAATCCTCAGGGACAACCAACTTCTAGAGAACCCAAAAAGATTGAGATAGGTGGTCAAAGGCCAAGGCAACCACCTATTCAATGTTGGGGTTGTAAAGGTGATCACATGTTTAGAGATTGTCCTCACATAAGTGACAAAGTGAGATTTGTTCACAATATTCAGCGAGATGAAATAGTGGGGGACATGGGAAGAAATGTACTAAGGATCTATGCATCCCTAGACAACAAGCAGGAAGAGTATCAATCACATATGATTGAAGTGGAAGCTATGATCAACAACCAAACCATTAGTATTCTAATTGATTTAGGATCTATTCATAGTTATATAGATCCTAAGATGGTGGAAAGTTTGCATTTGCCAAGAAGCAAGCATGGAAAATCTTGGTTGGTGCAGCTGGCTACTGGAGCCAAAAGAAAAGTCAATGAGATGGTCAAGTCATGTCTTATGGATATGAATGGACTGAGCACAAGGGAAGATTTGAACATCTTTCCTTTAAGATCTTATGACTGCATAATTGGTATGGATTGGTTAGACCAACACCATGCCATATTAGACTATCGTAACAAGGCATTCACTTGCCTAGATGAGGAAGGAAATCAGAGAAAATTCCAAGGAATTCCTAGGGTAGTGACTATCAAATAAATTTCAACAATACAGCTGAAGAAATGTTATAGGAAAGGCTGTCAAATATTTGCAACCCATATGAAGGAAGCATCTAAGGATAAGGTGCCAAATTTGGAGGATCATGCAGTCCTGGAATATTTTGAAGATGTGTTCAAGGAGGTACCCAGACTACCCCCAAAGAGAGATATTGATTTCTCTATAAATTTAATGCCTGGAGTAGCTCTAGTGTCAAAGACTCCTTACAAAATGAGTACACCCGAACTGAAGGAGTTGCAAATGAAGCTTGAAAAAATTCTGAAGAAGCGGTATATACGCCCAAGTGTGTCACCTTGGGGTGCCCCAGTCTTGTTCATGAAAAATAAAGATGGGACATTGAGATTTTGCATCGACTTCAGACAGTTGAATAAAGTGACTATAAAGAACAAGTATCCTCTGCCAAGGATTGATGATCTCTTTGATCAATTGAAGGATGCAAATATATTTTCAAAGATAGATCTCAGGTCAGGATACCATCAGGTAAGGATTAAATGGGAAGATATCAACAAGACCGCCTTCAGGACAAGTTATGGTCATTATGAGTTCACAGTGGTGCCATTTGGGTTGTCAAACACACCCACTGTTTTCATGTGCTTAATGAATGGTGTTTTCCAGGAATATTTAGACAAGTTTGTCATTGTCTTTTTGGATGACATCCTTGTATATTCCAAGTCAGGGGAAGAGCATGAGCATCATTTGAGGATGGTCTTACAAGTTCTAAGAGAGCATCAGTTGTATGCCAAATTGAGCAAGTGCTCATTTTATCAAAACATAATTCACTATTTGGGGCATATCATATCTGAAGAAGGGATAGCAGTGGGCCCTGAAAAGATTGAGGTCGGGCAAATTCATGAAGGTGGGTAACACTTTCGTGAGAATCAGGTCTCCAAAATTATGAAAGACCTTTTTTCGACCGAACTAATATTTTTTTCAGCCGAAATTTCTATTTTTCAGTCGAAATATGTTTTGGCCGAACCTTTGAACGATAAATCGAATGGTACCGTGACGACGCCCTAGATTTTCGTGTACAATTTTAGCTAGATGGATTTTTTTCATCTAGTAACATCTTTTCAGCCGAAAGATATTCCAACCAAAAGGTTCTTTCGACCAAAATAACTTTTCGGCTGAAAGAATATTTCAGCCGAAAAGAGGTTTATATATTACCCGCACATCGCGACTGTTATGGTTTTTCCGAGTTGTTGGTTAGTTGATAGTGTTGGCGATAGCACTAGACAATTATGTTAGTTGATTGTTTTGGCAATAGCGCTAGGAGATAATGGTGCACGTCGTTTCTGCGAGCGAGTGGGTGTTGGAGCTACGGGCGGGTGGGTGTTGGAGTTGCAAGCATCTGATGGAGGTAAATTTCGACACAATAATTTAACTGTAATTTGCTAGAGGCGTTGTAATTTGCTAGAGGTTTAGTGGTAAATTTTTAGTTTTGTCTAAAGAATTAACCTCTCTCTGTCATCTTTTAATGTAAAATGTGAAGTTCCTCACCTCACCGAGATCCTATTTACGTAATCCATGGAGAATTTTCCAGGGAGGTCCCTACATTTCCAATTCTTCCAGGGCCGATAGAATTACCACTCATACTGCTCTTTTCTACCCTGAATAGATTAATCCCCGAATAAGACATGGATTTATGGATCACTTTAGGCCCTTATCCCTTTATCCTCTCTTTGTCAGTAAGTCTCCAACTATCACTCTGCGCCCAGTAAGTCCCCAACTATCACCTTGCGCCCTCTATCTAATTCTATTGGAAAGACACAACAAATCTAAAAAATCCATGAGCAAAGCAATACCAATGTCTACCATTATAACCATAACTCTAGGTTTAGAGAGAGGCATAGAATGTATACCATTGGCCATTTCCCCCTTGAAATGAAACAACCAGAGACCAATTAAAAGAGAAAATTAAGTTGATACTACTCATAATAAACAATAACGTCCTCAAACTTAGAACTGATGATGTAAAGGTTAACATTTGGCAAACATGGGTGTAATTGGCATTAGAATTTACCAGAGATTTGACAAGAAACATATTGGTGGGAAACCCAGTTTTTACACTCTCAATAAGATAGTTTCTTATTTCCCTTCTAGATATCAGGGCGCTAGAGAATCCATCTATTCTTAAACATACAGTTAGTACAGTGTTGATTACGACTTCTGCTAACCTTGAAAATATTACAGTAATACCTTTGTATCTTTCTATTGTTGAGAGTCCTCCACTCTTGTGCATGTAATTTTGAAGGGCATCAGAAGACGTGAATAACTCCATCAAGATATATGGTTTCTTTGTCTTCATACCTTGAAGATTTTAAAGAACTGATCAAGAACTTTTTCCAATTATCCAATTATCATTATCCAATTTATTAAATTATTAATTTTTGTTCATCATTATTATCCAATTACAATGTCCAATTTTTGTTCAAACGTGTTAGTGATGAACCTCTAATTTTTAGGTGGGTGTCTGAGCAATTATAGAATGAATGGTTTGTTGATCAAAGTTCATTTTTATTGTTAAAGAAGTTTGATATGTATTTTTTGGGTGTTTTAGAAATGTTGCTTACACCCTCTCATTCTACCATTCCATTATGCATCCAACAAATTCTATTACTTTGGTCTCTCACCTCCAAATCTTGTGTAAAAATTGGATCAACCCAGTTTGCATTCTAGCCGTCAAAATTCAAATCCTCTCCGGTCATTTGTGATCCTGCAACCCCTTGTACCTTGCTATATGAACCAAAGTGAAAATCAGCCCTCACAACACCCACAATCCACTTTTCCAGTTCAAACTGTCAGCTACACAACCTGCTGGAATGCCTATAGCAATTACAAAGGAGACCCCTGACAAATGCCTCCAACTGCACAGTCATTCCAAAACAGGTTATATTATTTGTATTGGATGTATTTTTATATTTTATTTTCTTGTTATTGGAAATATAATATAGAACTAAATAATTATTACATGGTGAAATTGAAATGAATTATGTGGTGCATTGTTTAATAAATTCTGATAAATGTTAAAACATATTTTTATTTTGTTATTCTTTGTTGAAATATAATACAAAATTAGAAGATTATTACATGATGAAATTGACACCAATCTTGTGGTGCAATGTTTACTAAATTCTTATAAATGTTAGAATAGATTTTTACTATATTAATTTGGACCTGTTGTCTATAGTCAATGCACAATTATGGTTTATAACATTTTTTATCTGAAATTTAATTTTTTTTATTGGGAAATTATGAATTCAAATAAAATTTATATTTGGGTTAATTAAACATTTAGCTCACATATATTATATGTGAGGCCCTGTCCATGTATAGGGACATGCCCGAACTCGGGTTTGTACATGTACATGGACATGGTCGAATATGACTCTGTCCCTTAGCTTAGTAAAGGCTATGTGTTACACTATGACCATTATAGACTAATACATGGTTACGATAATGGTATACATATTAATGGTAATCATTATAATCACTTGCTTGTTTATCTGATAGTTACGATCATACCTGTTATATTGAGTTCATGTTAGTAAGGGCTATGTTCTCCTGTTCAACTTAACCAATATCTTACCTATAATATGTTTAAGCTTCACATTTTATGTCCTTATTGAAACCCATAGCTATCTATGTTTTATTTGAATAAGCTATACACACCGTATACGTAGTTTCCCTAATAAAGGTAATATAACTAAAATGAATACTAATACTGATAATAATCAAAGCATGTAAGTTATCGTAATAACAACTTGATCTCAACTAATATGGAACACACCATGTATAGCTCTATGCTCTCTTGTTGTAATTCAAAGTACGAGCTGCAGTGTGACTTATAATTCTATGTTAGTATTACTATCATTGACCTTTATTCTAGTGAACACAGTAACATCTAGCACAAAATAGGAGTCAATTTGGCAGGTATAGGTGATAGACATGAACTAATCCCATTACAACTAACAAGAACATACTGCTTATATGGTATAGATACTAGTAATACCAGACCCGAGGAGTTGTCTGAGATTTATCGGTGAATATGGTAACATATGAACAAGGGGAATCGATATACATACTTTGATATAGGGTGGTATAGATAATAGCCATAGTATTCCATGGAGATCATATGGATATTAGTGGCCTATACCTTATACTCAGACTCTACACTCTTAACTATATCGTAATATTCACATAGCTCATATGGGTAAGATATGAAGCTGATTCCATTGCTTTAGCTCTCTCTTAATCATAGTAAGTAAAACCCATCTGTATTGGATAAGAATATACCCTTTGTAAGACCCTTGTTAATTATGCTACTAGTATAGTTATAGTGTTGCTTATAGTAATAGCTCTATTTACATTATTCAATACAAGTAATAAGGATAAGGAATCCCATAATATATGATAGTTATAACATGTGGAATTGATATAGAAGAGTACTGGTCACTATGCTCATATAACTAGGATCAATAGTTATATAGTGTGACCATGAATGTGCTTATATTACGTAAATATGATAGGTCTCTGCTTCTGTTAGCTTATGAGATTTAACTATCCTATGCCTAATCCGATTCCATTGTACTTCCTCGAATCATTCGTATTACTTGGAGCTAAGTTGGGTATCACTCCTAGGTATAGTGTATATACTAGTGAACATACAATATTCTTAGACTATTTGAATCATAGAAGCATTACCATTAGTTAATACAGATCCATATTACATATATGGGCAATGATATACATCTTATCATACGTGTTATTACTAATATATCATGACATATACTGTATCTAAGCTTTTAGTAATAGACGTGATTACAATACCATCTTTAAGTTGAGTTACAATACCATGTATTCTCCCTATAAGTGTATGTTTTACATTAATTAAAGCATAGTGATTAGTGTATTAGCTAGTCTAACAAACTCGGTATCATGGAAACAATAGGGATAAAGTAAGTGTACAAAAACATGAATCAAACCTGTTGTAATCATACCAACTAACTGTATAGGGTTGAACATGATGAAGTAAGGAGATAATATGATATGAGACCACAACAAGCCCTTTATGAGACCTATATACATTAGCTTTGGTGATCTATCACCCTTTGTATTTACACTAATATGGCACAAATACTAGTTACAAATTTCATGGTATTCTCTTTGCCTTATTTGCTCCATACCGTGCGAAGATTTACTATATGAGCATACCATAGATATGGGAATATGACAATGAATATATGAGGAAAATCAAAGAGATCAACAAGGATAAGAGATATGAGCTCTGTTGTGACAAGGGTGAATCTTGTTTAAATAACTATTACCATTGAATATTATTAACTATGCATAATACTAGTATTCCTTAAAGGGTAATACTAGTATTACTTTTATATTAGTGCCAATCAAATTTGACTGGAATCATAGTTTTGAAAGTGAACACATGTGATGTATGTGAATATCTTAGATAGAGCCTTTGTTTTTGAGATAACACGTTTAACTGTATTGATACAACTAAGTAATATGCATAATATATGGATCCATATTGATTTTACCCATAGAGCTAGTATCATAGCTTTGAGCTTGAACTTACATATAAACCATATATAACACTAAGTATCAATGGAAGCTGTAATCATATCATAAAGTTGTACTCATAGTTAGTTTTCTACTAATCCATATCCAAGTAATGGAAATAAATGGTAATAAGTTAATCACTATCATAAGTAGTACTAATACACTCACTCTATGTGATGGATAGGTGATCAGAATTGTAGTAGTGATCTCGTATTACTATTAGTTTAATGAACATTAGCTTTGTGTTAATTATGTTACGAGTATTGCTTATTCTGTGCTATTACACATGGTATAAGTAGTAACATGTAGACATCGATCTTAAAGTATAGCGTACTTCATAGTTACCCATCATGTAATGGTTCCAACAACTATAAGTAAGCATATCGTGTTAGATATCTGATTACATTTATCTAAATAAGAATGTGATTATGGTGTTAGTAAGCATATAGAATTCCTAGGAACTGTATTTGCTACTAGTGTTGTTGTAGGCTTTATATCTTGACCTAGTGGAATTATAATTAGCTAAGATGCTACTTAGTCAACTTCTAGAGCTATACCTAGAGATCAAATTGACACGACCACCTAACCACTTCAATATTTTTATTCACCTTGGACTCAACATCTATAATAGTAAGAATAGATAAGACCATTTGACCTGTCCATGGGAATGGATAGGGCAATTTTTGTCCCTGTCCATGTATAGGGACATGCCCGAACCTCCTATAAATTAATAATTTATGAACACAATAGGATGCAGAGACAATAGAGTAAAAACAAAGACACAACAACACCTAGACCATATCGGGCACATACAAGTAGAGGTATAATTTATGTTTATCAGATGGGATGACAGGTTCGAATTTGGACCTTTCCATGTACAGGGATGGGCTTGAATTCGATCTTGTCCCATTATTCAAGAACAACAAATGTATAAACTAACTAACATCCAAAGAAGAGAATGATCACATTATTGATCTTCCTTTGGTTTTTTGGTTTATTTTGTTTTTTGTTAAGTACCAAGTTGAGATAACGTGTGATTCTTTTCTCTCCCGGGATGGTCCATGAGACCTAGGAGTAGTTAAGAAGAGAATGATCACATTATTGATCTTCCTTGTATGATGGGATGATACAATATTATAAGTAAATATCATGAGAATCATGTGGACATTTTCCCATTCAAGAAGAACTTAAATGTTGACATGGTTTTGAAATCACCCTTGTTTGACTTAAGCTCCCTTTAATTGTTGTGTGGGTTTTTGGTTTTGTGCTTTACCTAAAGAAAGTTAGCCTTATTGACTTTGGAAGAATCTAATTGTTGACTTTGTGTTGAAACCATCTGTTGATGGGTCTTAAATCCCTTGACTCAACAATAGGAACCAAACCCGCCATCGAGGCCCAAGTAGACTCTGCAGTGTTTAAAAATGGAATGGTTCTCCAGATCTTGCGATCCAACCAATTTATCGATGGCCTTTGTGTTTCCTTGTGAAGGCTCCTCCTTCAATTAGGAATATTATCTTTTGTATTTTCTCTTGGGTGGGGTTGATATGAGAGATGCAAGCAATATAAACCAACTTGACAAACAATAGGATTAAGTTTTAACTACTGGGGAAGAGGCTAAGCTTGGGATAACCCGTTGCTATATGTGAAAATAATTACTCTATACCACATGCCTAGTACTAATACATTAACCATGTGAGAATCCAATTACTGTATGATAAACTAACTATCAAAAAGAAATCACATATGTAATAAGATAATGGAAAGAAAAATAATTCATCTACCATAACCATTCATTACATAATAACACAACAATTTATCTTCATCATTAAAGCAAAGAACATCAAGACATTGCACCAGATAACTTGACAACAGAATTAATTGCTCTTACTCATTACTGCATCACTCATGAAAAAGGATAGGAAGTAATTCTTCTCCAAGTCCAATCACATGCATCTAATGAAAATATCTTGTCTTTGGTCCAGAAGGACTTCTCAATTCATAGCAGTCTCAAAATAATTCTTAACAACCAAAAAAAAAGAGTTCTTACAACAACCATCGACCCTTTACTAATGGGTCGATGTCTTTATTTATAATATAAAGTTTTAACTGAAACTAAGGGCTAAGTGAAGTTTAAACAAAACAAAAATCGCCACGTGGCATTATCTTCTAACAACTTCTTTAACAATCGTCCCGAGATACTTCTTGGAAAGGGTGACTTCTCTCGTATTCAGTCCAGCTGAAAAACAGTTCTTCACAAGTTTGGGCCCATGGAAACCTATGTTGTTCCATTGGGGCCACATATATTCCCCTGATGTCTACTGCATGCGTCCGATACTTTACTAAACTGGAGTTCAACTGTTGTAGCATGGTTTGGGCTCTGATCGGATGTTGTGCGAATCATTGCACTTTCCCTGGCCTCCCATCAGCTATCTTTGCGAACTCTTAGATCCATAGTGAATCTTGTTCAACATGGAGCTTGACTACATTGCTCAGGTCGATGAAATTATCAGGGGTGCCGAACTTGGGGAGCTCGACATCCTTCATTATTTTGTTAATTTGATCCCAGTGCTTCTTCCACCTGGTCCATTTTTCTTGGATCTCTCAATATGGGTCCCGAGACATCTTAGCCCAGTACTCAGCTGACCGCTTCATGGAATTAAGACTACTTTTTCCTACCATTCCAATGCCATGTTTTTCCTTATCTCGGCCTTGCTGGACTGCCTCAATGTACTCAATTCTTTATACCACTTGCTGCGCCTTTTCATACCATCACTCCATCTCCTTGCATGTCGTGAGTGCCATGAGAGTGTCCTCTTGGAACTCAGCTATGTTCTTGGTTAACATGTGTCTTTCCTTCTTGAACTCGTTGTAAAGTCCTGCGAACTCACCTCTCAGATACACAACGGTCTACGTGGTGCCTTTATAGTATTCAGAAAGATAGCGCAAGTGCTTGAGCTCCTTTAGGAGGACGGCTAGTTCCTTTTCTTTTCCTCCTGGCTCTATCCAAGGTGGCATCTAAGAGGGCCTTTCCTACACCGATTAGTTCAAACATCCGAGCGTTTGTTGTGTTGATCAAGTTCTCCTCTGTAGTAACTAAGGTGGAGTGATCCAACAAGATCGTTCTTTTCTTCATAGTTCTTTGAACAATGACCTTTCTCTTTTGATCATAGGAGATCGCATAGATATCTGATACCTCATTTATTGGCTCTGGTATCTGCTAATTGCCCCATGTTAGTTTGTTTCCCAAACGACCGATGGTGTATATTTGTTCAAGATTGGACTCTCGAACTTCCTCACTGTGCCTTGTGGGTCTGACCTCTACTTGTCGCTCGTCAGGGATTTGAGTATTGGGCAGAATGGAGGTATCAGATACAGACTCGTTAATTACTTTATCATCGGCTGGATAACTTTTGATTTCCTTTTGCGAGGATCCTTTTTTTGTCTCCTTCGGTTCAGTCTCGTCATTCGGATCCAGTTCGATTTTCGATTCATTGGGTTCTTTTGTGTCGAGGCCACTTTCGGATTTTGTTTCCTTTTGTGATACCTCCCGGTATTGAACTCCGGGCTCAGGGGAGGACACTTTCTTGGGACATTTTTTCTCTTGGACACGCATCGGGGAGTCGTGATATGGTTTTGGGATTTCGTCGTCGCTATATATATGTATATGTTTTCTAAGGGGATTACGCACTCATGTTTCTATTGACACTTGGCCTACCTCTATTTGATTTGTCCTTCCCATAGGGGAATTGACCGATGATGTTGTGGATCCAGTGTTTCCTAACCCGTTGGTGTTCCCAAGGTCTGTGGAATCGGGGCCACTTGACTCCGTCGGGCTTCGTTCTTGGGTACCAATTGGAAGCACGGGTGTTATGATAAGGTACAGATCATCCTGCATCCATTTCATTAGGAGCTAGATTTGTTGGTACAAAAATTCACCCATCCCCTGTGCAACTTGAACTCCAGGGAAATCCATGGTTTGTACCGAGGATTCCTGATAAACTCTCATTGCTTCGATGCCTTCTTGGGGATCGCCTATTTCTTCACCCGATTTAGATGCTACAGTTCCCTCTCGGGTCCTGAGAATTTCTTGAGTTGTCTGCTCCAAAGATGTCACTTGATCTTCCCAACTCATAGATTTGAACCTGGTTGTTTGAGGATCAAATCTCCTTGACGCCACTTCATTCCAATCTTGAGCATTTTTGGTGAAAAATTCATCTTCGAACTGATCATGGGCGTAAGGCCAACAAGATGATACCTGCGATGCGTGTTGTAGAACCAGGCTCTTGGGATCGTGTTTGCGAAATTGGTCAGTTTGGAACCAAAATTCTAATTGACTTAGCCCTTCTTGATTAGCATGCACGTATCTTTGACCATGTAGAAGACAATATGAAACCCATATGGAATGAAGGCCCATTTCTTTTCCTTTACTAAAGTGGCATTGTATCCTTGCAGGATGGTCTGGTAGAAAATTTCACCTAACACTAGTCGGTCGAGAACATATATCGGTAACAAATGGGGTGCCGCTATGGCTCTGAAAACCCTGATGTAGGTATCACGCTCATCTAGATACCAGTGACCCACTTTTGATATAACCTTTTTTGCTTCTTCTGACAGCCTAGGGCACTCTTTCCTGAACCAAAAAATAGATGCATGCAATAAACTGGTCACAGATAAGAGCATAGGATTTTTTGTACCTGTTTTCCCATAAGATGCTGAAGTATACATGGACCGAGAGCTCCGAGGAGTGCCAGTTCAAGTTCGTTCCAGAGAAAACGTTCCTGGCACAGATGATGTCTAACAGATACGAGGCCATGTAGAAGGAGGAGGTTTCCCCCTCTTTCGATGTATGGGCTTGTCTTATGCAGGTGCTAAGCTGTTTGGAGATGATGGAACCCCAATTGAAATTTGTGCCTAAAATGGCCACCATATAAGCTAGGGGCGTCCAAGCTTCTGAAAACCGGGAACAATCTTTCTCCCCATGCAACCTGTAGAGAAGAGCCATCAGGTATATGTATGGTTCCCTTAGATTGGTTGTTGGATACCAGCCAACAGTCCGGTTCGTGAATTTTTTGTCTTCCCTCCACCACGATGCCATGATTTTGCTGGTATTGTGTGATGCATCAAAACTCAAAATGAAATCAATGCTTAGATTTTCTTCCGACTCCCTGAGCTTGTAGTAACTTTGAACCTCTGATGGCAAGAAAACCCCGACGCATCCACCATTATCATTATTAATCAAACATTTATGCATGTCGGTGTGGTCAATGAGCCACTTTAGGAGCTCGATGCAAGGAAACACCGGAGTTCAGGTTGCCACCGTGTGTAGATAATCCCTACAGATGTTTGGGAGGACATCATCATTAAGCTTCCTTATATAAGGATCGTTGTGCAAGTTATACTCGAGGGGTTCTTATTTCTTGATTTTATTAAACAATTCTTGCCAGCGAGGGAATGTTGTTTTGGCTCCAATGTTTGCCTCTATGTCTCCAAAGGCCGGGGGTTGGACGAAGGCCTTCTTGGTAGCTATCTTAATGACAGGCACCGGTTTGGGGGTGAATTCTAATTATCTTGCAACTTTTGGGGAGAAGCCTTCTCTTGCTTTTGGTTCTTGCGACTTTAGCACTCTTGGAGATTTCTTGGTGGAGGGTTTCTTCGGGGGCATTGTTCCTACAATTAAAAAAACCTTTAAACATGTGTACAGGGCAACATTGGGTTATGAACATAAAAAATGAAGCGTAAAACACCATAAGTGGATACATACATGTAATGCTTGCTAAGATAGTTGTCTAATACTCATTGAACTTTGGACGACTTCTCCAGATTGTTATCCCTACTCCTCTGTTTGTTCTGAAATCTTTGTTGTGCAAAATAGGATCATACACAATGACTTCGAAAGAATATAACTGGAGAGACTCTATCCATTGTATCAACCAGTTAATACGAGTAATAAATGAAATTCAAAATAAACTACTGTCGGTTCTCCGCAATTAAATTCTAGCTGGTTGACGGTGGAGGCGCGGAGGCAGATGCATTGTATAGACAAGCTTAAATGGCTTCTTTTGATTCACACATGGATTAGCAACTAATGCGCGATCCATAATTTTACTAACACTTTAAATGCGTTGTACCTAACGAATCTAAGGGTTAAAACATCTCATCACGTCATGTCTTTCTGGCGTGGAGGTCGGGGATCGGTGATCGGGGAAATTTTTAGGTGCACAACTCCTTGGCGGGTTATCATCTTTTCTACCTCCCGTCGCCGAAAATGTTTTGGGAGTCGGCGATCGGTGATACCACTCCTCCCCTCGCTTGATGCTTATTTTTTTTCTTTCCTGCCAGAGCCGAATGGATCGGTCTTCGGCGATACCCCTACCAAAGTTCAGTCGAAAAAAGAAAGACTTTCATCTAGTGACGCCGATGAAGATTGACACTCGGCTATTTTGAACTCCTCAAGTGACTTTCATCACCTTTGACCTTTACCGATGCTGAACTCCCTAAGTGCGTTGGGGAGAGATTTTAGTTTGTCGATTCCTCAAGTGGTTGTTAAGTACCCTTTAATGGTTAAGATGATTCTTTGTTGTATGTTCAAGAAAACTTTAAAAAATTCACACATGAAACATAAAGATAAGCACAAGTATCAATTTCATACTGAAGGCAAAACAGACAGTGCAAAGGATCAAGTGGTACCCAAAAAGTAAAAAATGGACATAGACTTTTTAGGGTGTGTTGAGTGCTCAACAAATGGTGATTCATTGGGTGAAAGAAGAATCTATGTTCCTCCTCCAAGGCTCGGCTGATACGAAAACTGATGGAGAATCTCAACTGGTCTTAAATCAGAACCTCTTAACCTTTTCATCTGACGTCCTTCGGTTGATGCTTCTAGGTTTGTCTGTGGGGTTTTAACCTCTTTCCTCCTTTCTTTCCTTTGACCATGTCTCATGCCCCCCTTTTTACAAAGTTTTAGAAAAGTATTGACCCGCATGAGGCTTTTAATTACCTCTACTCCCCTGCTTCGGTGTCGCTCTGCTGCCAGTGAATGTTCATAGCCTCGGTGGAGTCACCCCGACATCACAAACCTTGCTCCACTTCCAGCGAGCATCCATAGCCCCGACGGAGATATCTGCATATCCTCTCCTACTGTCCACTCTTTTGATAATATCAATTTTATTTCAACATGATGCACTGAGTGAGTAGGAGAGAAGGATGTCTATTTATTTGCTAGGTGAGAGAGTTAAGGTTGATAATTCACTAGCTCCATCTTCTGGGTTTATGTTGGCACAGGGGTAGACCCAGGGTTCAATGCTTCAACAATGCACCAAAAAAACCCTAAATACCAGCCCTTTCGGCAACACCTGCGAAGTAGATGAAGTCTCACCCGAGGTAGAGGTAGGGGTGGTTGCAAGACTCAGGTGTATGCAACCTTAGCTGGGACACAGATCTGTGATTCTCACTCTCAGCAAGAACTTTAACATAGATCATTCATCAACATTTAACCCTCACGACACTCTGCAAATGGCACATAGCACCGCAACATTCACTTAGATCTAGGTTAAGTTAGCACTTAGCAACAACAAAAGAGGTCTAGCACTCAGTTCTTTCATATATGTCAGATCTACACCCACACATCTAAGAAGCACACAACAAAGTGGATCTATCTAAGTATATCATAGCAAAGCACATAACATAATCATATCAAGCACAACACATGGAAAGAGACCAACACATTAGGTCGAAGCACCAAGAACAACACACAGAGTTACCGTGGTTCACCCCCACCCTGGGGCTACGTCCACAAAATATTCTTCTTCTTTATTAGCTTTGGTCAATCGGGTTACAACACAGAGCTCAAACTTGTACTCTGCATAGGACAGGAGATTTGTGCACACCTTGCCAGATCCTCCTTCCCTGAGTAGATCTAGCATAGAGCATTCTTACAATCCATGCACTCAGCACTTACAACACTTGCACTCAGCTCTACAAGTCGGTCACAATATACACAAAGCCTTTACTAGAACTAAGCTTATCTTCTCCTCTCTTACATTGCCTAGCTACTTATTTATACTTTACAAAATAGGCCTAAACATGGGTAAACCCATGGGCTGACATCCCATACCCATTACATTATCCCCCAAAACCCAAAAAGGACCCAAGAAAGGGGTCTAGCTTCCACGATCTCCGCTTTGCATTGCGCTCCATATTTGACAAGCTGTTGAAGTCCAAAAATGGTCAAATATGACCAAGTGTTCCTCAAAACCTGGTCAAGGGCCAACAGGCCCCCAACACTCACCTGTGACTCGTCCCGAGTCACTTTGGTCTGATCAATTCTGCCTCGAATGCCTCGAGCTTGGCTCAAACTACTTCAACCTGCTGTAGTGCGACAACCTCTTTCTCAGTGAACTCCTAGATCACTGCGTCGTTTATTGGCCTTTCCAGGCATTGTTCTGCGGTGATGACAACCTGTTCAAGCTTGGTTCCCTAGCTTTCAACTTCATTGAACAGTTGGCATGCCTTTTCTTGGATTGGTTGAAGTCGTTGGGAGACTTCCATCACTTTACTTTGTAGTGTGTGTACCTGTTGTTGGGCGGTGCGTTGTTCTGCAAACCTCTTCATTATTTTGACTGGGGTCAAGGCCTTCAACTGCGTCTGTAGAGTGTCTGCATGCTGATTTTCTTCTTGGAGCTGTGCCTCCAATTCTTGCAACTCTATATTCTCTGTGAGGTTCTCATAAGTCTGGGCGCTTCTAGCACTCATATTCTTGCATTCCAAGGCAAAGGTTTTTAATCGCCCAACTGCGCTACGGGTAGTTGCCTCCCTTAGATCCCTTATTTCTTGAGGAGTCTTGGGCATGATACGAAGTTCCAGATCCGCGATGCATTGCTGAAGTTGTTGGATTACTTTTTCAAGTTGTGCCACTTGCCGTGGGACACATTCTTCAATATTTACTTCTATGACCGTCACAGAGCGAAGTGCTTTGTGAACCCTTTCCTATACTTCAAGTTGCTCTCCTAGCAACTGGTCCTTTCTCTGCTATAACTGTGCTTTTTCCTCATCCCACTTTGCTTGTAGGGAAATATTTCCCCATTCTGCCTTACTCTTTTGTTCTACAAGTGCACTCTGTACTTGTATCAAAGCCTCAGTGGCTTGCGATGTGTCTTCTTGAGCTTGTCGAAGGCGAGCTTCAACTTTCTCAGCGATCTGGTGTAATTGGGTGGGATCATCGCCTGTTCCTGTTGTTCCAATTGTCAAGGGTGCAGTAGAAACTGCTCGGATGGATTGGAGTGCATGTTTCACTTCTTGAAGTTCACTCTTGATTTGGATGAATACCTCCTCCTGCTTCGCTTCTTGCTTTTCTGCAATCTCTAGTGAAGCATCATTCAGCACAACAATTAAGAAGTTGAAGTCATCTGGTGTGAGGGTAGTCTTAAATGTAGTCCGGGTGGCCTTAGTTTTCTTTCATGATGAGGGATTTGGTGGGGTAATCTTCCTATTCTTAGTGGGATCCTCCTCCTCTCTAGGCGTAGTAACCTCGCCTTTGTTTTTCTCAACCTCTATGCCACCTAGTTCTTCACCATCACCTCCCTGTGCAGGTGATATCAAAGTAGTATGCATGGATGTGCTATGGATATCTTGAACTTCATCATCCTTCTTATTCTTGCTTTGTTCAGGTGTATCCGGCATAGCTTCAGGGATTTCCACGTCGGACATTTCTGTGGGGTCCACTGCAATAGGGAGGTCCACTAACCATTCCTTAGTAATCTGCTCCAAGTCTTCTTCTGTCAACTTGTAGTATGACTGGAGTTGTTGTTTGTGCTCATCAACGTGCGTTGTGATATAGGTGAAGTGACGGTCCACGATAAATTTTATCAAAGGTCTAAACCTATGAAGTGTGTTTGGGGTGAGGCGCGGTCTATACTGGATTGCATTCTTCAATTGGTTGTAATAAGCGTGGAAGATGACATTGGACTGCCACTATTTGTTCATGTTGTTGGAGTACCACAGCGTACAAAACTTCACGGCCAATGGTTCGAAGGGTTCGATCTCTAGAAAAGTGGCACCTTATGGTAGCTCCCAGGTGATGAAAGCGATTAGTATGAGAAACCAACTAAAGTGGAACTCGTACCCTTGGTCTTGTGCTTCTCTGCAATCAAGCTCTAGCTGGTTTACAAGGTACTACGCCCAGTTCATCTGTAGTCCCTCAACGCACTTCCCTACGAGGTCGACTATGAATCCAGTCACTTGTGTTGGTATGTTCTTGCGAACTATCTTGCCTGTGATCAACTGACAAGCAAGTCGAACTGTGCCACTTTGGATAGAGGCTACCTTGTAGCCTCGCGTGTCTTTCTTGACATCGCCATAAGTTTCGTTTATCCTCTGCGCTAGTGCTCGGTTTGAGGTCTTTCCAGGGTAAAACTCCTGTGGGTTAGGGCCTTTCATACTAAGGCCTGTGATCCAATTGATCAAGGTCGGATCCACAGTGATGCGGCGGTCCAACCATAAGTATCCTCTATGGTAGCAGAACAACAACAACTTGACGCATGCATTGATTTCCTGGTGTCTGTCGAAGTGCGGGATCTTCATTACATTAAGCAGTGTGGACTACATGAGGTTCTGGGTCCATGATTGCGGGAAAATATTAGAATTCTTGCCTTTGGTCCTGGTTAAGTACTTATGTGGGGCTAACATGTTGTAAACCTTACGATCTCCAAGGTTAAAATCACTAAATTTCAGTGCTGCGAGCTTATCCTGGTCAACACGAACTGCACTCACCCCTTTCAGGAGGTATGCGGTGATCAAAGTGTACTTGAAGTCATGAGGTACACTATCACGGTTGATGGCACCGCTTAGAGGTGGTAAGTAAGTAGGTAGAATGTGTGGGATAAGCTTGGCATTTGTGATGTCATCCCTGTGCTTGGTCTGTTTCTCATCATTCGATCGGGATGGACCGGTGCGAGCAGTGGAAGGGGAGGCCTGGGGTCCTCTTGTTGACGAAGCTTGGACTCCTATACATAATCCTCGCTCCGACATGACTCTCTCAGTCATTAAGTCAATAAAAAATTCTTCAACTGCTTTCTCAGCAGCGTTGAGCTCGTCCGACATACAAGCTTGGGTCAACTAGCTCGGGTGTGAAATGAATGCAGAGACTACAATGAACGGTATGGGAATAAGGAAATTATCATAGGGTGAATTAATCTCAGGTTTCAGGATTAATTTCTCTCTTAGCAAAAGGTATCCTCGGTGCGTGGCGTGGTGGACTAAGTAGGGAAACTTAGCAGCGGTTTGCTTGCAACGGGTATGAGGCTGCATTAACTTATGTTCTGTCCATTATGGCACAGTAGAACGGTCTAGTGGCGAGACATAAATGATTTTCAACCTATTTAGAGCGGCATTCGAACGGTTATATTGGCTTCCAACGACTATATTACTTCGCCTCGGCAAAGTGGCATATGTCGTTGTTATGATATCTCGACGAAGCTCAATTCTTGTGGTTTTTCCTTCTGCGAAGTTTTCTCCGGAACCTTTTGTAAATTTTCGATCTTGGCTCTCTTCTTACTTAGCTTCCTAGCCTTCTTTCCAATGATCTTCATCTCGGTCATCCTTTTTCCATTCCGAGTCTTATCTTCTCTGGACATAGGCACTTCGCGTTGCTGAGGTTCTTTCTTCAGATCCAAGGGTAATAATCCTTCCTCATATGGATTAGGTATTTCAGTCTTCTATGGTTCCTCTAATGCTCTTATAGCTTCGACATCTAGTTCCCTGGTGTTCAACAACTGAGATATGTTCTCTTGTTCCTCCATCAAGTATGTGATCCTTCTAGCCATAAATTCCATGAGTTCTTGCTTCTTCTGTTCTAGGGCTTCCTTTTCTTCTTTTCTCCGGATATGGTCTTTTTCAATCCAGATCTTGCCTAACAAAGATGGAAATGGGGCACGGTCCTCAATAAATCTAATGAATTTGAACTCTTCCTCTATCGAAGCTCCATGGGTACTCATAGCTATTTGGGTAATTCTGCCACATAGGGTTACACTTTTTCCTTTAAACAACCCTATTCTTCCTAGTGAAGGAACCATAGCAGACCTTCCCAAGGTTTCCCAAGTACTTTATGTCATAATGTTCATATGTGTTCCCTCATCTAGAGCACAGTCTATGTCAAATTCTCCTATTCTTACTTTGATTTTCTCCTTTTCTTTGAAGATCTCTGACAAACTAGAATCTTTATGTTCATTTAGGGTTTATTTCATTTTTAGTAACATAATCTCTGATTCTTGCTGGGGTTCTTCTATAATCTTAGTTTCTTGGTCTCCTTCAGGGTTTGCTTGCTCCATATTTAGATTTTCAAGTCTAGCAATCATTCTAGGGCAATCCAGTACTTCATGGTCCATAGCCTTACAACAAAGGCGACTAGGTTTTCTCCCAGGGCATTACTTAGCAAGATGTCCTAGTCTTCTGCAACTGTAACAAAGAGTTAATCCTCTCTTTCTCTTCAATGATCCCCAACTCTTCTTGTACTGCGTGCTAGGATCATAATGGCTAGCTTGCAAAAATTTCTTTCTAGGATCCTGCATCCATTTGTTAGTCCAGACATTCTTTCTATGCATAGGTATAACATATCTATCATTATACTTATCATATCTATTCATATCAAACTTTCTTTCATCTATTAATGCCCTAGTTTTTAATCTAGGACAAAATCTATCAAACATACCTAGATCCATGCTCTAGAAACAAAAAAATTCACTTATCTTACTTCTACAGAGCACAAAGCTTCCAGATCTAAGAAATTTTGATTATTCTTACCTTTATTAGAGCACAGAGCTTACAAATCTTAACTCTTTTCTGTAGATCTGACTTCTTTCTTTCAAAAATTTCCACTTTTACTTTTCTTGGAGCACAGAGTGTTCATATCTCACTTCTTTTCTTTGGATCTGATCTTCCTTCTTCAGATATGACCTTATTCCTGTCACAAAGCTTCACAGGTCGAGTAAAAAGCTGCGCACTAGGGCAATAGATCTATGCACAGAGATTCCGTTTGCACAAAGTTTATTCTTCGTTAGTTCCCAACAATCACAGTTTTAGGTCCGGACAATGGAACCATTTGTTGGCACATGGGCTAACCTAGGGTTCAATTCTTCAACAATGCACCAACAAAACCCTAACTACCGACCCTTTAGGCAATACCTACGAAGAATATGAAGTCTCACCTGAGGTAGAGGCAGGGGTGGTTGCAAGAATCAGGTGTCTGTAACCTTAGCTGGGACACATATATGTGATTCTTACTCTTAGAAAGCACTTTAGCATAGATCATTCATCAACATTTAACCCTCATGGCACTCCACAAATGGCACATAGCACTGCATCATTCACTTAGATCTAGGTTAAGTTAGCACTTAGCAACAACAAAATAGGTATAGCACTCAGTTCTTTCACATATGTCAGATCTACACCTACACATCTAAGAAGCACAAAGAAAAGTGGATCTATCTAAGTATATCATAGAAAAGCACATAGCATAATCATATCAAGCACAACACATGGAAAGAGATCAACACATTAGGTCAAAGCACCGAGCACAACACACAGAGTTACCTTGGTTCACCCCCACCCTGGGGCTACATCCACAAAGTCTTCTTCTTCTTTATTAGCTTTGGTCAATCAAGTTACAACACAGAGCTTGAACTTGTACTCTGCATAGGACATGAGATCTGCATGCACCTCGCCAGATCCTCCTTCCCCAAGTAGATCTATCACAAAGCCTTCTTACAATCCATGAACTCAGCACTTACAACACTTGCACTTAGCTCTACAAGTCGGTCACAATATACAAAAATCCTTTACTAGCACTTAGCTTATCTTCTCCTCTCTTACATTACCTAGCTACTTATTTATACTTTACAAAATAGGCCTAAACATGGGTAAACCAATGGGCTGACATCCCATACCCATTACATTATCCCCCAAAACCCAAAAAGGACCCAAGAAAGGGGTCTAGATTCCACGATCTCTATTTTGCATTGCGCTCCATCTTTGACAAGCCGTCGAAGTCCAAAAACGGTCAAATATGACCAAGTGTTCCTCAAAACTTGGTCAAGGGCCAACAATTTACGTAGTCCTTTCTGTATTTCCTTCTTTCCCTTGAGGTCTAACCGAACCAAAAAATAGACATTTCTAACATTTCTCCAAGGTCATTCATTTTCTCCGGTTGGATAAAGGATTCCTCAAAGTAACCGCAAGTTTTCCATTTCTTCTAGTGTTTGTGAGTGAGCAATGAGTTAGGAACAAGGTTTTCTACATTGCGTGATCTTAAGACCAACCATTGTTTTACTGGACATACCTTCAAAAGCAAAGAAATCTAGGGGGAAAAGAAACAACACAAGAAGTACTTGCACAATCATGAAGATATTCAACAAAGAATGTAAAGCACACACACACACACACACACACACACACACACACACATATTTTTACTTGAAGTATTGTTTTATTGCTTGGCCATTTACTAGGAGGGCAACAGGTTCTTCCCTCAGACTCTGCAATCAATAAGTTCCTGCCCCAATTTTCTCAGCTACCTGGAAAGGTCCAAGCCATAGACTCTGAAACTTAGAATGTTTCCCTTTGGGTTCATTTGCCCTGTCCCACTTCAGGACTAAGCCTCCTACTTCAAAATTATTTTCTTTAGCCTTATGCTTATCGAACCATCTTTTCACTATCTGTTGGTGAGATAGGAATTTTGAATTAACATTTTCTCTCTCTTCTTCTAGCATGAGAAGAGTGTTAATCCTTTGTTGCATGGCCGATGAAGGTTCTTTGTTGGAATCTTGGGCCAGCTGAAGAGACGGAATATAGAGTCCATTTGGGAGGATGGATTCTTTCCCATAGACCAAAAAGTATGGGGAATTTCCTATAGCTTCCTTAGGTGTGACCCTATTGGCCCATAGAGCATTATAAAGTAGATCATGCCAATTTCTTTTGTTATCCGTAACCGTCTTCTTTAATATCCTTACCAAGTTTTTATTAGTCGATTCAGCCACACCATTTCCCTAGGGATAGTAATTTGTAGAGTACTTGATTATGATTCCTTTGTCCAGAGGAAACTTCGTCAATAGGGTGGAATAAAAGTAAGTTGCATTATCAAAGACTAGAACAGAAGGAACATCGAACCTTGTGATCAGATGTTGTTCTATGAATTGGATCACTACCTTCTTGTTTACATGAGTAAGAGGAATGACCTCTACCCATTTCGTGAAATAGTCGGTGGCAGTAAGAATGTACTTGTGCATTTTTGAGGATCTGGGTGTGATTTATCCTATGATATCCAACCCCCACTACTCGAAAGGTTGAGATATAATAACAGGTTGGAGTGGGACCGCCGCTCTTTTCTCCTTTCCAGTGCTTATTTGACACGTCTTACAATTTCTAGCATAAGTATGAGCGTCTTTGAACAAGGTGGGACAGTAATAGCCGGCTCTCAGAATCTTATGAGTGGTAGTGTTTCCTGCAAAATGTCCCTCGATGGGGCCATCATGGATTTCTTTCAGGACTTTGTCTATGTATTCTTGTTCAAGACATCTTAATAGTACCCCATCGTAATTGATCCAGAAGAGCACCAAATTTATAAGACGATATTGTGTAGATTTTAATCTCAGGGCTCTCCTTTCTCTAGGGTTGAGGTTTTTGGGACAAGTCCCATGATGTAGAATATATTTTTAATCTTTATACCAGGAGTCTTGTCTTGGGGATATGTATGCTACTTCACCACACCATAGTTCCATTTCATTCTCCCATCCGAGATCTTCATTTACTTGATCCTGGGCTTTGGCTGCAAGCTTTCACAACCCTTGTCCTTTTACTAGTTTGGCAGGTTTTATGTCCAGATCAAATTCCTAGACTAATGCTATCCAGTTCCCTCTTCTTTCCCCCATTTATTGGTGGGTAAACAAGGATCAGACTGCAGGGTGTGACACAATTACTTTAGTGTGATTCTTGAGGATGTAAGAAATGAAATGTTTTATTGCCTTATAAACTACGTAGGCCTGTTTGTCTATAGTAGGATAATTGAGCTCAACTTCTTGAACATTAGTACTCATAAATGACACTGGGGCTTCGTTGTTGTCATCATCCTTCTGAGTCAAGATTGCAGCTAGCGATTGATCGGAGGCGAAAGTATAAAGGAAAAAATATCTATTGAAATCGGGGCTTCGCAACACCGGGGCTCGGGAAATGGAAGCCTTGATATTGTTGAAGGCATCTTTTCGCTCATCATCCCACATAAATTTGACATCTTTTCAAATCATATTTTGTAAGGGTTTGATGATTTCTGCGAAGTTAGGAGTGAACTTCCTCACAAAATTGATTTTCGCGAAAAGGGACTGCATAACTTTCTTGTTATGGGGTAAGGGAAGTTGAGCTATGGCTTTAATCCTTTCCAGGTCTCTGTGAATCCCTGCTTGAGATATAATGTGACCTAACAACTTACCTTCCTCGACACCAAAGATATTTTTCTTAGGGTTTAAGGATATACCGTATTTCCTACACCTCTCGAAAATTTGAGTTAAGTGTTGGATGTGCTCTTCTCTATTCTTTGAATACATTGTTACGTCATCTAGATACACTACCACACATTTATTGATTAGTCCCTAGAAAGATACATCCATGGCTCTTTGGAAGGTTTATCCTGTGTTAATTAACTCAAAAAGCATGCGCTTATAAGTGAAGGTTCCCCATTTGGTTCAAAAAGTGGTTTTTAAATGATCTTCCTCTGAAACAAGGACTTGGTTATAACCTAAGAAACCGTCTAGTAGAGAGAAGATCTCTAAGCCAGACACGGTTTGCAGGATTTGTTCCATCGGTGGGACTGGGTAATTATCTTTTTCTGAAGCTCTGTTGAGGTTCCTAAAATCTACGCATAGGCAGATCTTTCCAGACTTTTTCCTCACCGGAACAAGGTTCGCTACCCAAGCAGAATGCCTAACTTGAAAAATGATCTTGGCATCTAAAATATTCTTTAATTCCTGATACATAAGAGGTTCCAGAGATGGGTGATACTTTCATAGCTTCTGTTGGAAAGGTTTCACTTCCGGTTTTAAAGGGATGGTGTGTTGAATGATTCGGGTATCATACATTTTCAAATCCCTATAGGACCACGCAAAGACATCCTGGTATTGTCTGAATAATTTGAGGTAAGCTTTCCTTTCTTCCTTAGATATAGTATTTCCTAGATTCAAATTCTTTGGAATCTCTGGGGTTCCAAGATTTATAGTTTCATGCAGGGGACAAGAGCTACCAGTCTTTTCTTTTTTGGGTCCCTTAAATCACTCTTTCAGATCAAACAAATTTTCTAGATTAGTTATCCCTTTCAGGATTGTGTGACCCTTTGATTTGTCCATAGGTTGTCCTGTTCGAGGATCGGTTTTTGTGGATATCTCTTATAATTCTTCATAATCAATAGAGATATCTTTGAAATTGTCTTGGTTAGTCAAGAAATTTATGATTTGTTCATCTCCTTCGAAGACTTTCCAATTGGAAATGTTATTAGGTACCGACGGTTTGTAGAGCAGTTCCACAGTGAATTGGAAGGCTTCATAATATTCTAAAGGCGAAAGCCTGTAAGCCGTTGTGGCTAAGGAGTCAGCAAGAATATTCTTTGTTTTGGGGATCACAGTGATATTAAAATCCTCAAAGTGATCTATTAACCTATGCACCTCCTGCTGATAGTTCTTCAGATGAGGAGAATTTCAATGTATAGTATTTCTTACTTGTCTAACAATAATTTCAGAGTCCCCAAAAAATTTCAATTCTTTGATATCCAAATCTATGGCTTTCTTTAATCCTTGTACTAGAGCTTCATACTCGGTAGTGTTGTTGGTACATTCAAATTCTAGACTACAGAACAAGAAATGACATTTACCCATAGGATTGATGATGATGCACCCTGATCTAGACCCTTTTTGAGATTTAGATCCATCAAAATAGAGGGTCCAAATTTGTGAACGAGAATCACTATTTTCATTTCCCTTATTAGTTCCTTACTCCCTGACCTCTTGTTTCACAAGCTCTAGCATCGGGTTTTGGTAGAAGAGGGTGTCTTCTATCGGTATCGACGATTTCTCTTGGAAAATCAATTTGGAGTTTTGGGTAAGAGGAACATCGGATAAGAGGGGGGTGCAGTTTCTGAAGTAGGATTCACAGGAATAATTTCCCAGTATGGGGAAATTTGTGGAAGAGGTCTCGTTAGGGGTTTCTAAATCAGTGACCGCATGTTTTAGATATCTCTCCCTATCGATTTTGATCATGTTCTTGTATCCCTTTAGTGGTAGCCAAAGGTGTGCCTAGTCCGTACTGAAGTATCTGTTTAGATTTTCATACCATTCTCAACTTAGTAATAGCCCATATGCCTCTTAGATATCTACTACAATAATGTCGATCACTTGCAAAAACGTGGGGTGCGTCGATATTCTGATCATCACATATTTGAGTTCTCCTATGACCTTGACCTGTGTCTTGTCCAATTGTATGACATGTTTATCACTCTTGGGAGGAACGACATTCAATTTCTTGCAAACAGACAAGGGTATGACATTGGAGGATGCTCCAGAATCTACCAAACAATTGTGAAGGTTTCTATTGAAGATTTCAAACGTTAAGAGGAACAGGGGGACACAAGTTTTTCCCTTTCTATATCCTGTACAAGTATTCGCAGTTGGTTTTCCCACCGGATCTATGTGAGTCAAACTTCTTTCTGGGAAATTTCCCGTCATTGGGTTTTCCGCAGAGTTCAAGGCTTGTAACATAAATTCTTTCTGCTGAGGGATCTTGCACATATCCATAACTAAAATATTGGCCTTTAGCTTCTTCAAATCTTCGACCACGTTGTAATCTAGTTTGGGCGATTCCTGGGTATGAATGCTTATAGGATTTTTACCGAGAGAAAAAAATGTTTTTGGGTGGTCAAGATTTAACTTACTTTGCGAGGCTTGGGTGGCGTCGGTATCTTTCGAGCCAAGCAGGCCCTTACTGCGTGTCTATATCACTGAAACTTCCACGAGTTGTTCCCAAGACTCAAACAGATTGTTGGAAGGCATGATACGGTTGGGATCCCATATCAACATGAATGTATCTCGTGGTAGGTCAACTTCTTCCTGGTCAAAAATATTCATGAGAAAATTGGCTGGCTGTCCGGTCAGGGAAACTTCATCTAGAAACCGATTGGCCATTAAATTCATGGTGTGTACCCATTGAGGGCAGTCTCTTTCGGAGTGGTTTCCCTAATGATAAGTACAAAAATAATTAGATGCAACATTCCCTAGATCAATATTTAAGTTAGCCAGGGGAGGTTCAATTGCTTTGAAAGATGAGTTTCTTTTAAATAAAGGCTTATAGGGCCTTTGGCCTTGATTTACCTCTCCTGCATTTCTCTTCATGTCTATGATTTCATTTGATAATTTTTTAGCCATGCATTGTAGATATTCTATATCTCCATTACCTTTATCGGGAGTTTGTTCAACCGGTTTTCCCGACGGTCTAGTCAAAAGGAGTCCCCTCATGGGAGGGGGCTAGGTTTCTTTATTTACTAGAGAGGCCTAGCCTTCTTTATATCCTTTCATCTGGAATTCTATCATTTTGGCCTCTTCAAAATTTTCCGCCAGGGTTTTCTTAGAGGCCCTTTTTACAAACATAGAAATAGACGTTGGGAGAGCATTGGCATAAACCTCGATTTGCAACTCTTGAGTTGGTTTTGCTGTGGACTGGAATTTGTTTAAGATGGTCGTGAACCTCTAGTTGAAATCTTTGACCCTCTCTTTGAAACTCATGGTGGCTGTGAACAACTCAGCCATCAAGGATCCCGTAGTAGTTTCCTCTACAAATTTATCTAGAAAGTCTTTATGGAACTTATTCCAGCTGGTTATCGATCCTACTGGCAAATTAAAATACCACGTGGAAGATGAATCTTCAAACGTGTAGGGGAAAATTCTGCAGACTACATCTTCATGATGAACATTCATGAGTCTAATTGTGAGTATGAACTTCTTGATATGATCCTCAGGTGAACCTAAATTTTCAGGGTCGTACTTAGGAAGCAGCTTCTCCAGATGACGGGGAAGATTATGTACTCATCCAGGGACGACCACAACGTCTCCCACCAACTAGGGCTGGTTGTTCTGAAGCGAGATTTCTCTTTCTTCCTCATGGTTATTTTTACCTTCCATATCTTCGGAATCCGAGTCGAACTCTTCTTCTTCCGAAAAGTCATTTGGCTTGGAGATGTCGCTTGCTGGCGTTTCAGGTATCAGATCAAGAGGTTCTTAGATTTCGGTAATTGAAAAATATATTAAGTCTTCTACGGAGTGTACGGAAACCTCGTCGGGAGTGCTAACCACTGGTCTGCCTTGTTTTTTTCTTTGAGGGAGGATGGCAACTAAGGAAAATGCATCGATCTGTCAGGCATAGGCTCTAGTGATTCTCTTGAATTGATTCACTTCCTCACAAGGAAGGGTGTAAGGTATTTCAGGGTGAAAAGGCTCTTCCTCGGGCTGGGGTGAGTTATTCGTTTCGGGAATACTCAATGTATGTGGGTTTTCTTGTGAAGGACTAGCCATGCATGTGGGATGTTACAAATCTATAGGTTGTTTTAAATGATAGATAACATATATATTCAACCATTCATTCTCAAGCCCTCCTTATACCTCCAATTTTTTTGATGGGTCTTAAATCCCTTGACTCAACAGTAGGAACCAAACTTGCCACTGAGGCCCAATTAGACTCTGCATCATTTAAAAATGGAATGGTTCTCCAGATCTTGTGATCCAACCAATTTATCGATGGGATTTGTGTTTCCTTATGAAGGCTCCACCTTTAGTTAGGACTGTACTCTTCTATATTTTCTCTTGGGTGGGGATAATATGAGAGATGCAAGCCAGTATAAACCAACTTGACAAAAAACAGGATTAAGTTTTAACTACTGGGGAAGAGGCTAAGCTTGGGATAACCCGCTGCTCAACGTGCAAACAATTACTCTATACCAAATGCCTAGTACTAATACATTAACCATGTGAGCATCCAATTACTGTCTGAGAGACTAACTATTAGAAAGAAAGAACATATGTAATAAGATAATGGAAAGAAAAATGATTCATCTACCATAACCATTCATTACATAATAACACAATGATTTATCTTCATCATTAAAGCAAAGAACATCAAGACATTGCACCAGATAACTTGACAATAGAATTACTTTCTCTTACTCATTACTGCATCACTCATGAAACATGATAGGAAGTAGTTCTTCTCCAAGTCCAATCACATGCATCTAATGAAAATAACTTGTCTTTGGTCCAGAAGGACTTCTCAATTCATAGCAGTCTCAAAATAATTCTTAACAAAAACAAAAAAAGAGTTCTTACAAAAACCATCGACCCTTTACTAATGGGTCGATGTCTTTATTTATAATATAAAGTTTTAAATGACACTAACAGCTAAGTGCAGTTTAAACAAAACAAAAATCGCCATGTGGCACTATCCTCTAACCTCTTCTTTAATAGTCATCCCGAGATACTTCTTGGAAAGGGTGACTTCTCTCGTATTCAGTCCAGCTGACAAACAGTTCTTCACAATTTTGGGCCCATGGAAATCTGTGTTGTTCCATCGGGGCCACATATATTCCCCTGATGTCTACTGCATGTGCCCGATACTTTACTAAACTAGAGTTCAACTGCTGTAGCATGGTTCGGGCTCTAATCGGATGTTTTGTGAATTATTGCACTTGCCCTGGCCTTGCGTCGACTATATTTGCGGACTCTTTGGTCCATATAGAATCTTGTTTGACATGCATCTTGACTACGTCACTCATGTCGATGAAATTATCGGGGGTGCCTAACTCAGAGAGCCCGACATCCTTCATTATTTTGTTAAATTTATCCAAGTGCTTCCTGCACCTGGTCCATTGTTCTTGGATCTTTCGATATGGATCCCAATACATCTTAGCCCAATACTCAGCTGACCACTTCATGCGATTAAGACTACTTTTGCCTACCATCCAAATGCCATGTTTTTCCTTATCTCGACCTTGCTAGACTGCCTCAATGTACTCGAGTCTTTCTACCTCTTGTTGTTCCCTTTCATACCATCACTCCATCTCCTTGCATGTCACGAGTGACATGAGAGTGTCCTCTTGGAACTCAGCTATGTTCTCTATTAACAGGTGTCTTTCCTTCTTGAACTCGTTGTAAACTCCTGCAAACTCACCTCTCATATACATAGCGGTCTGCGTGGCGCATTTATAGTATTCGACAAGATGGTGCAAGTGCTCGAGCTCCTTTAGAGCAGAGGCTAGTTGCTTTTCGTCCTTCCTGGCTCTATCCAAGGTGGCATCTGAGAGGGCCTTTCCTACACCGAATAGTTTAGACATCTGGGCGTCTGTTGTGTTGATCAAGTTCTCCTCTGTAGTAACTAAGATGGAGTGATCCAACGAGATCCTTCTTTTATTCACAGTCCTTTGAACAATGGCCTTTCTCTTTTGATCATAGGAGATCACATAGATATCTGCTACCTCGTCTATTGGCTCTAGTATCTACTGATCGCCCCATGTTAGTTTGTTTCCGAAACTACCAGTGGTGTATATTTTTTCAAGATTGGACTCTCAAAATTCCTCGCTATGCCTTATGGCTCCGACTTCTACTTGTCTCTCGTCGGGGATTTGAGTATTGGGAAGAATGGAGGTATCGGGTACAAACTCATTACTTACTTTCTCGTCGGCTGTAGAACTATTGATTTCCTTTTGCGAGGATCCTTTCTTTGTCTCCTCCGGTTTGGGCTCGTCATTCAGATCCGCTTCGGTTTCCGATTCATTGGGTTCTTTTGTGTCAAGGCCGCTTTCGAATTCTATTTCCTTTTGCAAGAACTCCTTGTCTTGAACTTTGAGCTCAAGGGAGGACACTTTCTCGAGACCTTTTTCCTATTGGACATGGACCGGGGAGTTGTGATAAGGTTCCGAGATTTCATCGTCGCTATGTATATGTATAAGTTTGCTAAGGGGATTAGGCACTCGTGTTTCTATTGACACCCAACCTGCCTCTATTTTATTTGTCCTACCCACAGGGGAATTGACCGGTGATGTTGTGGATCCAGTGTTTCCTAACCCGTTGGTGTTCCCAAGGTCTATGGAATCGGGGTCGCTTGACTCTGTCGAGATTCGTTCTCGGGTACCAGTTGGAAGCGCGGGTGTTATGATAAGGTACAGATCATCTTGCATCCATTTCATTAGAAGTTGGATTTGTTGGTACAAAAGTTCACCCATCCCCTATGCAGCTTGAATTCAAGGGAAATCCATGGTTTGTACTGGGGATTCCTAATAAACTCTTGCCACTTCGATGCCTTGTTGGGGATCGCCTATTTCTTCGCCCGATTCAAATGCTACAGTTCCCTCACGGGTCTTGATAATTTCTTGAGTTGTCTGCTCCAAATATGTCACTTTCTCTTCCCAACTCATAGATTTGAACCTGGTTGTTCGAGGATCAACCCTCCTTGATGCCACTTCATTCCAATATTGAGCGTTTTCGATGAAAATTTCATCTTCGAGCCGATCATGGGAATAAGGCCAACAAGATGATACCTGCGATGCGTGTTGTAGGACCAGACCCTTGGGATCATGTTTGTGAAATCGACCAGTTTGGAACCGAAATTCTAATTGACTTAGCCCCTCTTGCTTAGCATGCACGGTATCTTTGAACATGTAGAAGCCAATATGAAACCCATACAGAATGAAGGACCGCTTCTTGTCGTTTACTAAAGTGGCATTGTATCCTTGCAGGATGGTCTGGTAGCAAATTTCCCCTAACACTAGTCGGTCAGGAACATATATGGGTAACAAATGGGGTGCCCCTGTGGCTGCGAAAACCCTGATGTAGGTTTCACGCTCGTCTAGATACCAGTGACCCACTTTTGATATAACCTTTTTCTCTTCTTCTGACAGCCTAGAGCACTCTTTTCTGAACAAAAAAAAATAGATGCGTGCAATAAAATGGTCACAGATAAGAGCATAGGATTTTTTGTACCTGTTTTCCCATAAGATGCTGAAGTATACATGGACCATGAGCTCCAAGGAGTGCCAATTCAAGTTCATTCTAGAGAAAATGTTCCTGGCGCAAATGATGTCTAACAGATATGAGGCCATGTATAAGGAGGGGGTTTCCCCCTCTTTCGATGTCTGGGCTTGTCTTATGTAGGTGCTCAGCTGTTTGGAGATGATGGAACCCCAATTGAAACCCGTACCTGAGATGGCCACCATATAAGTTAGGGGCATCCAGGCTTCTGAAAACCATGAGCAATCTTTCTCCCCATGAAACCTGCAAAGAAGAGCCCTCAAGTATATGTATGGTTCCCTTAGATTGGACGTTGGATACCAACCAACAATCCGGTTCATGAATTTTTTGTCTTCCCTCCACCACGACGCCATGATTTTTCTAGTATCGTGTGGTACATAAAAACTGAAAACAAAATCAATGCTCATCTTTTCTTTCGAATCCCTGATTTTGTAGTAACTCTGAACCTCTGATGACAATAAAACCCCGACACATCCACCGTTATCATCATTAATCAAACATTTATGTGCATCGGTGTGGTCAATGAGCCACTTTAGGATCTCGATGCAAGGAAACACTGGAGTTCATCTTGCCACCATGTGTAGATAATCCCTACGAATGTTTGGGAGGACATCATCATCGAGCTTCCTTGTATAAGGATCACTATGTGGGGTATACTCGAGGGGTTCTTCTTTCTTGATTTTCTTAAACAATTCTTCCCAGTGAGGGAATGTTGTTTTGGATCCAATGTTTTCCTTTGTGTGTTCGAAGGTCGAGGGTTGGACAAAGGCCTTCTTGGTAGATGTCTTAATGACATGCACCGGTTTTGGGGGTGAATTCTAATTGTCTTGCAACTGCTGGGGAGGATCCTTCTCCTGCTTCTGGTTCTTGCGGATTTGGCACTCTTGGGGATTTCCTGGTGGAGGGTTTCTTCAGAGTCATTGTTCCTGCAATTAAAAAATCCTTTAAACATGTGTACAGGGCATCGTTGGGTTATGAACATAAAAAATGAAGTGTAAAACACCATAAGTGGATACATATCTGTAATGCTTGCTAAGATAGTTGTCTAATACTCACTGAACTTTGGACAAATTCTCCAGATTGTTAGCCTTGCTCCTCTGTTTGTTCTGAAATCTTTGACGTGCAGAATAGGATCATACACAATGACTTCGAAAGAATATAACTAGAGAGACTCTATCCATCGTATCAACTAGTTAATACGATTAATAAATGCAATTCAAAATAAACTACCGTCGGTTCTCCGCAATTAAATTCTAACTAGTTGATGACGGAGGCACGGAGGCAGATGCATTGTATTGGCAAGATTAAACAGTTTCTTTTAATTTGCACACGACTTAGAAACTAATGCGTGATCCATAATTTTATTAACACTTTAAATGTGTCGTACCTAACGAATCTAAGGGTTAAAACGTCTCATCACGTCGTGTCTTTCTGGCGTGGAGGTCGGGGATCGGTGATCGGGGAAAATTTTTGGTGTGTAGCTCCTTGGTGGGTTATCATCTTCGTTACCTCCCATCATTGAAAACATTTCGGGAGTCGACGGTTGGTGATACCACTCCTCCCCTTGCGTGATGCTTATTTTTTCATTTTCCCACGGGAGACGAACAGATCGATCTTCGGTGATACCTCTGCCAAAGTTCAATCACAAAAAGAAAGAATTTCATCTGTCGACCCTGATGAAGATCGATGCTCAACTATTTTGAACTCCTCAAGTGACTTTCGTCACCTTTGACCTTTACCGATGCCAAACTCCCTAAGCACGTTGGGGAGAGATTTTAGTTTGTCGATTCCTCAAGTGTTTGTTAAGTACCCTTTAATGGTTAATATGATTCTTTGTTGTATGTTCAAACAAACTTTAAAAAATTCACACATGAAACATAAAAATAAGCACATGTATCAGTTTCATACTAAAGACAAAATAGACAGTGCAAAGGATCAAGTGGTATGCAAAAAGTAAAAAATGGACATAGACTTTTTAGGGTGTGTTGAGTGCTCAATACCACCCTTGCTTGAATTATGCCCCCCTTAATTTTTGTGTGGGTTTTTGGTTTTGTTCTTTTTTTTTTCCTAAATAAAGTTATCTTACTTGACTTTGGATCCCTTCTCTTGACTTATTTAATTATTTAATTGTGTGGCTATGACCCCTCTTCTTGGTATTTTCCATCTTGTTGGAGATCTCTTTTTGGTTATTGTATGGGGATTTTGGTTCTACTTGTTGGTGTCACCCTCCTCATTTTTTAGCTGGTGTCGTCCTCTTTATCTCCTTGCTAATGCCACCTTGAGCATGTTTTCATTATCTTCTATTGTTGGTGCCACATGTGTATGTTGATGGTTAGTCTATTGATATTTTACCCTAAAAGTTCTCCTTGGAAATTTGTTCCATGTGTCATGATGAGATATGCCCCAAGGGTTTGATCAATAATCCCTTGAAGCTTTTTCTGAGCATATATCTAAGAGGATAGTAACAACATGTATCATGTGGTATTGTTTCTTGTTTTAGTTTTAAGTAAAAAAATTTGTCAGTGATTATTTTTGTCAATGATTGTAAAAAATATAGTTGTTCTAGTTTTTTCAATATATGTTCTTAAATGATTGCGTTATAAATTTAGTATTTCCATTTAATGTTTCTAAAACTTATGAACTTTCATATTCATAAATTTCCAAAGGATAGATATCGAGGCGAGATGTCGATACATGAGTCTTCAAACATTCCTCACAAACTCTCTAGGCTATCCCAAGAAGGAAGAAGAGGAACCCCTTCTTCGACTGAGACTCTGAATGACCAACGACAATCTCGTCAGAGGAGATTATCAAACAATTATGTGAATAAATCAACTTGAGAATGTTCTCAAACAAGTGCTATGGATGAAACCTTCTTATATAGGTTTCACATTGATAGTCCTACACCTGAAAATGTAGGGAATACACCAGGACAAGAAAATGTTTTTGGTATTTTTCTTTGATTTTGTTTATTTTTGTTGTATTTTTGTGTATTTATATTTATGTCAAGTTAAATGTTGTAATTAGTTTCAAATGTGTGTGTAGACAATGATTTTAGTGCAAGGGAAGACAATGAAAGAGAGAGTGGGTGTCACAAAGATTCTAATGTTGGTGAAGAGGGTGAAGGTGGATTTAGGAGGCGACGTTATCAAGAAACAAAATATTATATGCCTACGTCCACCTATCCTTCAGATGTTGGTGATGAGCTTCACTGGGAAGAGATTACTGAAGCAATGACCCTTCAACAATGTTCAGATGTTAAAAACAAGTTGGAAAATGATTTGAGGAGCTTGGATCTCCCTCGGGAAAGTAAACAAGGCTTGCATATTGTTTTTCATTCTTTGCAAAACTTTATGGATGCATATCAAAAGATGGGGCCAACTACTAACAATTTTATAGATTTGATGAGGTGGAAAAAGTCAGAGGTGATGGGACCTGATAAATGGGACGTAGTAAAAAATAAAATTTCAAAAGAAAACACAATTTCGATGTTCAATTTCAAAGATGGGCCAAAGCGAAAGATGTTGAAGGTGCAATATTTTAAGCACCCCAACATAGAAGGACATCTGTATAACATATTTTTGACAGCATATGGGAAATTTCTGTGGAACGATGAGGTTCCACATTATTTAACTAGACACTTTTATGAATATTTTTTCATGGACATGCACCCCGATTATACTAGTCTACCTTATGATTATTATGGTGCTGGTAAAGGACAAACATATGATCGAAAATAGACATATCAAAATGCGACATTGCAGAGGCATCCACGACCTTTAGTATCTTGCCCAACAAGATCATTTTATTCACATTCATAGTTGTGAGCTTCATCATAGGTTGGCAAAGAGGCTAGGAATGTAATCGAGGAAAATTTGGAATCAATTTTTTTATGGTGTTAGTTTGGTTTGAATTGTCAGCGAGCGGAAGCCAATTCTCGAGCCATTTTTGTTTATAAAATAGAGATCTAGTTAGATACCATGTCAGTAGAATATCTTATGGAGTATGCAAAAAAATTTCGTGATGGTTGGAAGAAGGTCATTCAGAATGATGAAATGAACAACAGACTGGTATGTGTTCTAGTTAGTAAATGTTTGATGCATTTTATGATAGTTTACTTCTAATTTTAGATCTAGATACATATCATTGTATCTATAGAAATAATTGAGTTGTTATTGTCATTAATTGCAGTTTGGAGACATGTTAAATGAATCTCCAGTAAATAGGGGACTTGATTCCACAAGTTTAAATTTGGATGGGTTGAATCAGGTATGCGTTTTCTAATATCCACAGATGGGCACTTTAGTTGTTCAATCTCCAATCTTTTGAATAATATCAACAACATGGAATTTATAATTTTGTATAAATGTGAACACATTGAATCCTAGATTTAGTTCTTAGTTGTGTTGTTCACAGATCCCTATTCCATATCCTACTACTTGGGCAAGCTTGTCTCAATTCTTATTGAGAGAGTTTGAAGAGGGTGGGAGTTCACAGGTATCATTGCATGTTAAAAACAAATTTAATTATATATTAAAATTGCAAATTGTCATTTAAATTATTAATTTAAAATAAAAATGTCTTAAACAACATTTAATTTATTGAATTATAGGTTGACACATCATAGGCATTACATGTTTCAAAATTTAAAACTAAAATTTAATGTGTTAAAATAATTTAAATTTAATTTTCAAATTTTCAAATTTGAAATGTGTTATATAGGGTAATGTGGAGAAGAAAGTACCTAAGAGTGTGCTTGAACAAAATGTGGAGAAGAGAGTGCGAAAGATTGGGATTGAAGAGGAAGCAGAGGAAGCATCCATACCTGGGAAGGATGCGTCTATTCATGATGATTCATAAATGTATGTTCATTGCACATTAATGAGTTTTAATTTTCTTTTATGTTGGAGTTTTATATAAAAGTGTTCAAGCTTATTTTTGTTGAATAAGCTTATATTTTTTACTTTTTTCAAATTTTTGTTTTCTCAAATTTTTAGTTTAGCCTTTCTTATTCATAGGGTTACTAAAATAGTGTCTATATAAATTTTCAATGCTTTGATCAATTATTTTGAAATATATAGAACCCCTATATAAGCTTATTGCTATCTTAAATGATATATTCAAACTTATGTATGTTTAGATCACGATGAAGACCTAATTTTGAACTTGAACATTTGATTATTTGAGAGCAAACTCTATCTCACATCAGAAAAGGGGAAGTTTCTAAATTTTCTTTGATTGCCTTCCTTGCCTTCTTATCCAAGAATGGTGTAGTATGGACATTTGTGTTTTCTGCATACAATGAAGTGAATTCCTTCTTTCCAGGGCATTGTCAAACTCTTAACTAAATTGATTACTAACCACAAAAACCAACATTCAAGTAGATTTACAAATAAACTATGTACGTATATGATCTCACTTATGTTTAGATTATGACGAAGGCATATTTCAAAGAGCATTTGATTATATGTAATATGAATACATCCCAAATATGAAAGATTTAAATGGTTTTTAAATAATGACTTAATATATATGCAGATTTGTGTTTTCTTCAGGTACATGAAAGAGTATATGAGAACATCTATTCCACCGCAGAAAAATGAGATAATTATTTTCTGGAAATCACATATACTATATGTGAGCTAGCTCACATAATTTCAAAGAGCATTTGATTATATGTAATATGAATACATCCCAAAGATGAAAGATTTAAATGGTTTTTAAAGAATGACTTAATATATGTGCATATTTGTGTTTTCTTCATGTACATGAAAAATTATATGAGAACATCTATTCCACCGTAGAAAGAGGAGATAAGTATTTTCTGGAAGAATGGTTTTTAAAATGAAGATTTGTGAAATTTCATAGATATAAGTAATTTCTTGGAAGAATGGCTTAATATGAAGATTTACAAGTCCTTTAATTTGAAAGGGAATTATGGAATTTGATTATATGGGAACATCTATTCCACTATAGAAGATGAGAGAAGTATTTTACTGCTGAGGAGATTAGTATTTTACTGTTGAGTAAATAAGATCACCTCAGATGAGAATTTCACCTGAAGGATTTGGGACTGTATCCACTAGGAGATAAATATTTCATTGGAAGAATGACTTAATATGGAGATTTGTGAACTTTCTGCATACACAAATCTATATTTATTTTCATATTATTATCTAATTCTGAACACAAAAATTTCTTACAAAAAACACAATTTTTCTCTTTAAAGTTTTTTAAGATTTTAGATAAGCTTTTACAAATTGTTTAAATCATGTATGCTTAATGTGGAGAGTAACTAATTTGGAAGTTTTAGAACTTTGTGATGGAAGTTTGGTTTAAAAAAAGTGTAATAAAAAGATATGGAAAATATTAAATCTGTTTAACTCTGGTTGGGTATGTTATTATTTGTTATTGTTTATTTAATATTTAGTTAAAGTATATATGCTAATATGTGTTATTTGTTTTTTGTATTATTGTTTTTTATTGTTACATATGTTTAAATTATATTTGGTGGAAAATATGTTTACATTATATTTGGTGGAAATGAGTATGTTGGAGGATGAGACTTAACTCTTTTGGTATGTATGTAAATTTTTCTTGAATCACAACTTGTTTTAAATTTGTACATATATTTTATTTTTAATTTAAAATTTTTGAATTATGTTTTCTTTTGCAGGCTTGAATTGCATGTATGAAGTGATCTATCTTAAAGTGATGGCTTAGAGTCTAGAATTTTGGAGTTAAATGTCTTAGTTTTTGTTATCATCCTAAAATGAATGTGGAACATATGTATTTGGTGGTGTAACTATTCAAACTTTGATTATATATATTTGGAACTCAAAATATCAATTTATTGTCTCATCTTTGATTTCTCTTATATTGTTTATTCATTAATAAATAGTCAATAGCTTATAATTTGAATTTTGTTTGATTTGGAAATATGGTTGAAAATAGTCAAAACAAGTCATGAAATTTTATAGTTTCTTATGAAATTTCAAAATGAAATGATAGTCCAACGCTAAACTGGTTATGTTAGTTTTTGGTTTCTTTTCGAGCTTTCAATATATTTATTCTAGAAAATGTGAAATAAAAATTATAGTTTCTAACTTATAATTTAAATTTTGTTTGATTTGGAAATATGGTTGAAAATAGTCAAAACAAGTCATCAAATTTTATAGTTTCTTATGGAATTTCACAATGGAATAAGAGTCCAACACTAAATCGGTTATGTTAGTCTTCGGTTTCTTTTCGAGCTTTCAATATATTTATTCAAGAAAATGTGAAATAAAAAATGTGTACTTTGTAATAAAAATTGAAATAAAAACATGATTTAGAATGTAAAACTAAAATATATTTTAATATAAGTAAGCTATTTTCATTAAAATTTATATTGATATAAATTTTTATGTATCAAAAATGGTAGAAAATGGTTGATCTGGAAATTATCAATCCTTTGCACATTGGAAGTATTCACTAATGCCATTCATATGACACCTACCATTAATGGAAGTATTGGAAGTATTCACTATGACAGTCCAACACTAAACTAGTTATGTTAGTCTTTGGTTTCTTTTTGAGCTTTCAATATATTTATTCAAGAAAATGTGAAATAAAAATATGTACTTTGAAATAAAAATTGAAATAAAAACATGATTTAGAACCTATTTTAATATGTAAAATTAAAATATACTT
>ML787745.1:186909-204023 GCA_009831015.1 Picea engelmannii | reverse complement strand
ATATATTTATTCAAGAAAATGTGAAATAAAAATATGTACTTTGAAATAAAAATTGAAATAAAAACATGATTTAGAACCTATTTTAATATGTAAAATTAAAATATACTTTAATATAAGTAAGCAATTTTCATTAAAATTTATATTGATATAAATTGTTTTTGTATCGAAAATGGTAGAAAACGGTTGATGAAAATTATCAATCCTCTGCACATTGGAAATATTCACTAATGCCATTAATATGACACCTACCATTAATTCAATTGAAATTATGAAAATCTAAATGCAACAAACTAAGACTTAGTAGATGACCTCTTATTTTTTATTTTTTGTTATCAGGCCACAATATCAAATTCGTTTTCAACTTAAGTTTTTTTCAATCAAATTCAATAAAAACTATGTTTAAAGTGTAGAATATAAGTAAATTTTTACCTGTTCATCATACACATTTTTATTTCAATTTGCTTCAAGACATTGAAATCTAAATGCAAAAATTTAACAATTTAATATAATATCAACACTTTTGGAATCAAAATTCACAATTTCATAATTAAAATTGATATTTTTTAAGATGACTTTAAATTTTTTAACTAGGATGCTAATCATATGTATTACCTTGAATTTTTTAATTAGAATGTTAATAATACACTTTAAGATGTCTTTAAAGTTTTTCTAAGCCATCAATAGTCCCTTATAATGACATGGAAATGGGTCCTAGTTTTGATATGAAAAAACATTGAACAATCAAATTCCAAATAATGAACGCAAATCCTATATGTAGTAAATTGGTTACATGCATTAAATGATTTGTGTATACGATTTGGATAATTTGTAGGATTAAAGTATAATCATCCAAAGTATAGGTCAATTTAGGTTCCCTAGATACAATCTATAGGTTCTTCTCTGAAATTGTAAACAAGGCTTGGTAAACTTTATAATTCATAAAAAATACAACTTTTCTTAATTGAATGGACCATGAAAGTAAAATAAACTGGAAATGATTCTAGACTCTTAGATATTCATAAATACGTGTACTTTCAATGCAAAATATAAAATTCTGGAATGTACATGTCACTTGTTTAAATAAATCGTAATGGTATTCCATCTTCAATTATTCGTTCATGATCGGCTTTGGACATTTTCCATTTTCTAACTTTTGTTTTTTTTCTTGATTGAACTTCTATTAACTTTATGCGCGCTGCACATACCAAATGACTATATTGACAACTTATGAAATCTGACTAGCAGTCTTTAAAATGAACATGAGTATTGGTTTGATGGGTTTCTTGAAAAAAATATCCTTTCAATACGATGGATCATCTTTCATATATAAAACCGTTATCATCAAAATATTCTAATAACTTCATCTTTTGTTCTTTGTATCACATCAAATAATATTTCACGTTTTCAGTGTTGTCTATATGTGCAACCACGAAAAAGACATCTCCTGCAAATAATTCGATATATTGGACAAAAAATAGTTCGTGTTAGATTATCACACAAGTACATCTACAAGTTATTTGAAAAAAATTAAACATAAAAATTACCTTCTCTAACAAGATCAGAAACTTTATCACCATCAACTGACACTATAGTTTCATTTGATTCGATCTCCTCTGAGCTTGCAAGTGGAATTTTCCCTTTTATATTAAGTTCGGTATGTCTCCAAGATTTAACATATTTTGCATTTTTGTTTTCGCAAATCTCTATGGATTCTGTGTCCTCTATGAAAACTAAACAAAAACAAGACTCATTTCTTCTGTCAAATGCAAACACATTTTGATAGCATTTTGTTTTAACAGAATGCATTTTTAGTGTCCCATGTATTGTACCGACTTCATATGGGATTGATCTATTTACATATTGGATTCCAACATACCAAAAAAACCTACACAAGACAAGAACTTGTTCACTTGAAATCTCTCAAGAAAATGATTGAAGATTGAATATAAATTTGAACACATGAATAAAAATATCTCGTGTACATGTGTAACATGTATATATAGACACACCCGCGCACATCCCTTGACAGATTATTTTCATGGCTTAGCGTCATTTTTTACCATTCAACAACTTGATCAGCGGATTCAAATCAATCGGCATGAGGGTTACTCTGATACCTTCAAAGTGCTCATTTTAGACCTGCCCATGCACCATCGTGCTCTCATTTTCCATGACCAGTCTCAAAAAAATTCCAACAATGTGTAATGTTTGATTTTTTATGAAGACGACACAACCAATAGAATGATCATGAAGATTTGAAATGACCCACACACCCATCTGACCATACCCAATGTCGATTGAATCCGATCCCACATTCTTTCAATGAATCATAAAATTTATCAAAACAATGTTGTACATAATGTGTGTCGTGTGGTCAATCATCACTTATATAAAAGTGATATTCTTTAATAACATGTCGATTGTCGTTGGTGATTTCTATGTTATAAAGACTCCATTGAGCATGTGTATATAGAACGTGGACAAATATAGTGACTTGATCAAAATGATAATATTCACTCTGTATTTCTTTTTGTGTAGTGAATGTGTAATTCTCTGCAAAATAAACTACAGACAAAATTGTCCCTGGTGGAAACACTTCACGGGATTGTTTGAATTGTAGGTATTTCCATCGATCTCTATGTGAATGTTTGGTGTATTTATAAATTTCTTCCTCAAACTTCTTCAAAAAATATATCACACAAATTTTATCTACTTTCAAATCAATCCTTTTGGAAATAACATTTGAAGAATGTGGAGCCGTGTTGTTGATATAATATCTCTTCCAATTGAATGTTATATTAGAAAATTATTGATCATTCATATCAATAGGATACTTTGAGTGAAACAAAATTAGATTTCCACAACAATCACATTTCTTTCCACCAACACATTTTTTTTGGTAAAATAATTCATCACCTTCTCTTTCACATAGAATTTCATATATAAAGGCACAGAATGTGGAAGGATGAGGTGAAATTGGCCATAAATTTTTACCAGAATCAAGAAAAGCATCGTAATATAACTCAAATTCCACATGATAACGACAACAACAAGTGTCACGAACAATGATGGGTCTAATAAACCATGGTTTTTGTTGTACAAATGTATTGATGGAAATTTTAACTTCTTTGTGCTCTTCTTTGAACTTATTGAACAATTCTATTTGTTTCATTGACAATATATGTTTTGGATGTTCTTCATATTTTTTTTCGCGTTATTTTTCGTCACAACACATCTCTTGTATGTGGTGAAACACGATATTTTTTCAACCAACAATTATGGGCCAATTCTTTAACATTTTCTGCAAGTCTATTTTTGTAGGGTTGTCTAATAATCACTGTCCTACAAGCCAATTCATCATTTTCATCTACTTGCAATCGAAATTTCCTATGTTTGTACAATGATTTTCTTGACGTTCCCATCATTTTTTCCATGTGTCATGTCAAACGATCTTTTATATTGCTAGATGAAACGACTGTTGTTTGTATCAATCTATGTTCAACACTGACATATTTTTTTCAATATTTTCCAAAAGCTTTTAATACACTAGTTATATTGTCAAAGACATTATGTTTCACCTTTGTATCTTTTGTCGACTTTTGAATACCCAATAATAATGTAGCTTCTTTTAACTTTCTTGACTTTATTAGATAGAGTAAAAGTTGAACTTGTACTGTTACTAATTCATCTTTGAAAAAAGTATTATACATAGTCTTAGTTCTGTAACGTCCCTGACCATCAACCCCAATGCCGGCCAATGCTACTACGCGGAAACATTCTCATAAATTTTTATATAACATGCATTAAATCCAATTAACACATTTAACTAAACAATACAGAGTAATCACATGATTATTGTTAACATACAAAAATAATGGAATTAACAATAATTCATAATTGCAACAGAATACATGATAATATTGCAAGCATCACAGACATGCATTTTAATTGAAATTAAACACTTAATGATACTTATCTTTGAAACTGTAGTAACTCCACCAACTACATGCAAACCTTCCACAAACCTCCCAGCCTTAGACCACATTTCTCATCATGCTCAATAGTGCGTCACCCCTAAGCTGGGACTAAGCTCCACCCAAGGTAAGGGAATCCTAGACTAGGTTGAGGTTATAGGAAAACTGCACAATGAAACCGAAAGGATTATGTCCAGGAGCCTTCTTGCACCCACTACTCACAGACTCTCATTCCCCACATGCCTGTTCCACCCAAGAGTATACACCTTCACAAGCACAGTCCATCAATGCTTCACCTCCTTCTTTGGGTCTCGAAAATAGGCCAGATCAAGAATTCTCAGAGCTCTGTAGCTAGTGCTGGACTCTCTCTAGGAGAAAACCACTTCCCAGCAAACTCTCTCACTTGGAGAGATCTGCTCAAAGGCCTGACAACCTGCCTCTTCTACCATGAGCCTAACAACCCGATTCTTTAGCCACTTTCGACTCAGTTCCAGCCAGGTACGGGAGACAACAACGACAAATGGTTGAACAATTCAAAAAAAATAGAAGGCAATGACCCAAACGATCCAAGTATGAACTTGGCTCTACGGGAGAAGATATGCTAGGTTCAAGGATGACACATGTCAGTTTTCCCTCCCATTGGGTTATTTCTCGGGTGTATGTGGGTATGTCGAGGAAAAAACACAGAGGCCAGAAAAAATTCACGAAAAATACACTGGTCGGCTTCCTAGTTCTCGTTTTCAGGAATACGTGACAAGAAAATTAAGAAGAGGTCAAAAACAGAGGTCTCATGGTTTCAAACAGAGGATCAGAAAAATTGGCAGAATGAACCCCCAACTCAGCTGACGCTTCAAGTTTTAACCACATGTGCCTAGGTCGACACTTGTCTTCCTAGAGCTGCATGCTTTCCTTTTTGCACACGTTGGAGCTGCATGCGTTGCCTCTCCCAGGACTTAGGATAAAAACATGTTTGTCACACAACTTTGGAATAATAATAAAATATTATTCTCAAGGGCTTAAGACCCTAATATTATCCCCTCTTTCCAACCTTTCAATCCCTTTTCTCTTACCCACCCTGTGGAAGCTTAGTCCCCCTTCACTCTTTCTTCATGGTCGGTCTGCACGTAGCGATGTTTAATATTTATTAATGTTCTGCATAATTACATATAAAAAAACAAGCTCCTGGCCTTTAACACTTAGAATCTCTAGCCTAATAAACACATAATCCCACCAACTTATCAATACTTGGCTCACCAACCTAAAAAACATGATTTACAATTCATAAACATGATCACAATTCATAAACATGATTACAACAGGGCTCGTCCTTGGGGATATTACAACCCTCCCCCCCTTATTTTTTCACTGTCCTGAGTGAAACTTTTACACAACATCAACAAGATTTTAAAAATATTCAAAAAGATGTGGGTATTCTACCTGCATAGCATCTTCATGTTCCCAAGTTACGTCCTCAGGACCGTACTAGGTCCACTGGACCTTTATAAGACCTATGGCTCGATTCCAGAGATATTTGATTTTCCGGTCCAATATGCGCACAGGATGCACTTGTAGGACACCTTCTTGCTCCACCTGAATCACACTCCAATCGATTACATGATTAGCATCAGGTATATATTTCTTAAGCAATGAAACATGAAACACATTATGTATAGTCATGGATGCAGGTAATGCAAGCATATATGCAACTGGCCCAATCCTTTCTAGGATTTCAAATGGCCCACAAAATCTAGCTGCCAACTTGGAGTAGCTTCCCAGCTTCAGGGAACTTCTATTGGCTTTTACTTTCAGGAAAACATGGTCACACACTTTAAACTCTCTATGGGTTCTGTTTTTATCAGCATAAATTTTCTGCCTGTCTTGGGAAGCTTTTAAACTCTACTTAATTTTTAGCATTTGCTCTTCCATTTCCTTGAGAAACTCTGGCCCAACTACTGCTCTATCATCTAGATTATGCCATCTTACTAGAGTATTGCACTTTCTGCCATATAGTGATTCAAATGGGCTCATCTTCAACGATGCTTGATACCCATTGTTGTAGGCAAATTCTACCAAATGTAGGTAGTCTTCCCATTTCGATGGTTTTTCCATCACATACATCCTTAACATGTCTTCTATTACTCTATTCACCCTCTCAGTATGCCCATCAGACCTAGGATGATAAGCTATTGTTGAAGTTTATATTCGCTCTGAATCCTTTGAACAACCCCTTCCATAACTTGGAGGTAAATTTTGGGTCCCTGTCAGACACAATTGTCTTGGGAATACCATGCAATCATGCCACTTCCTTCATAAAGATGCCGACAACATCCACTGCCTTGTGAGTAGTCTTTAATAGAATGAAATGGGCAAATTTCATAAGATTTTCCACCACCACCATGATTGAATCATGATGCTTTCTTGTTCTAGTCAATCCCGTGATGAAATCCATTGTCACCTCTTCCCACTTCCACTCAAGAATGGGTAAAGGCTGTAGCAACCCTGCTGGGTGTTTGTGCTCAACTTTAACCTTCTGACACTCCATACATCTGGCGATGTATTCAACAATCTCTTTCTTCAAACCTGGCCAAAAGTAATGGCTCTTAACTTCTGCCACGATCTTCTAATATCCACGGTGCCCAACATAAGACACATTATGCATTTCATTCAAAATCACAAGTTTTAAGTCTTGGACATTTGGTACATAAATTTTGTTCTTGTACATAAGTGTTCTGTCAGTTTCCAATTTATAATTTTCCACTTTCTGTGGCATCTCACCTTACTATAGTTTTGCTACCAAATCCCTGTACTACAAATCTATATTTGCAGCCTCCAAAATTCTACTTTTAATATCAGTTCGGTACATGCTAATGGATGTAGCATGTAATTCGTGTACTCTCCTTCTGAGTGCATCAACCACTTTGTTTTATTTTCCTTTGATATGCTTGATATCAAATTCATATTCACAAAGAAACTCCAACCACCTACTCTTCCTAGCATTCAAGGTTGGATGATAAAACAAATACCTCAGACCGTTATGGTTTGTCCTCAGTTCAAACCTCCTTCCCATGAGGTAGTGTCTCCATTTCTTCAAAGCGTGCACTATGGATGCCAACTCCAAATCATGAGTTTCATAGTTCTTTTCATGTTCTTTCAATTTCCTAGACTCATAACATATCACAAATCCATTCTGGCTGAGGACTCCTCCTAGTCCTTATTTTCATGCATCCATGCACACTACGAAATCTTCCTTCAGATCTACAATCCTCGAGATTGGAGCACTGGTTAACAGTTGCTTAAATCACTGGAAGCTTCTCTCACATTCTTCTGTCCACTGAAACTTCTTCTCCTTCCTTTGAAAGGAAGTGATAGGGTGATCTATCCTTTAGAACCCTGCAATGAACCTTTTGTAATAGCCAGCTAGACCCATAAAGGATCTGATTTCTGTCACATTATTAGGTACTGGACATTCTCTGATGGCCTCTATTTTCTTAGGATCTACAAGTATCCCATCCTTCGAAATAATATGCTTCAAGTAATGGATCTACTCCTGATAAAATGAGCACTTGCTCAACTTGACATCCAATTGGTGCTCTCTTAGCCCCTAAAACACCATCCTCAGATGTTGTTCATGCTCTTCTTCCATCTTGGAATACACCATAATTTCATCTAGGAATATTATGACAACCTTGTCTAGATAGTCCCTGAATACACCATTCATCAGGGACATAAAAACAACGGGTGTGTTTGATAGCCCAAACAAAATCACTGTGAACTCATAATGACCATAAATTGTTCTAAAGATGGTCTTGCTGATGTCTTCATCCTTTATCCTTACCTGGTGATATCTCGACCTGAGGTCTATCTTCAAAAATATCTTCACATCCTTCAACTGATCGAAGAGGTGATCAATCCTCAATAGAAGATATTTGTTCTTTATAGTCACTTTGTTCAATTGTCTGAAATCGATACACAATCTCAATGTCCCATCTTTCTTCTTCATGAATAGGACCGGGGCACCCCAAGGTGACACACTTGGACGTATATACCCCTTCTTCAGAATCTCTTCAAGCTGCAATTGCATCTCTTTCAGCTCTGGCGTACTCATTCTGTAAGGATCTTTTGACACTAGAGCTGCTCCAGGCATCAAGTTTACAGAGAAGTCAATATCTCTTTTCGGAGGTAGTTCGGGTACCTCCTGGAATACATATTCAAACTCTTTTAGTATCACATGATCTCCAATATTCGAGACTTCATCCTTAGATGCTTCCTCCACATGGGCAACAAATAATTGACAACCTTTTCTGTAGCACTTCTTCAGTTGCATTGCTGAGATTTCTTTGATAGAAACAACTATGAGAATTCCTTGGACTTTTTTCTGATTTCCTTCCTCATCCAGGCAAGTGAATTCCTTGTTATGACAGTCCAAGATGGCATGGTGTTGGTCCAACCAGTCCATCCCAATTAGACAGTCATAAGAACCTAAAGGAAAAACATTCAATTCAACCTTTGTGCTTAGTCCATTCATGTACAATGGACAAGACTTAACTAACTAAGTGAATTTTCTCTGGGTTCCTGTAGCCAGCTGCACTAACCAATACTTTTCATGTTTGCTTCTCAACAATTGCAAACTTTTCACCACTCTAGGATCTACATAACTATGGCTAGCCCCTGAATCAATTAAAATAGTAAATACATGGTTGTTGATCATACCTTCCACTTCAATCATGTGCGAATGATATTCAAATTGATTGTTGTCCAGGGCTACATAGATCCTTGGCATTCTAATGCCCATGTCCTCCACTATTTCAGCTTGCTAAACATTATGGACAACTCTCACTTTTCCATTTTTATGGGGACAATTTATGTACTTGTGGTTCCCCTGACAGCCTTAACACTGAATGGGCGTCTGTCTTGGCCTTTGTTCCCCCACGTCATCCATTCTCATCTCTCTAAACGATGGCTTTCCTTGAGGACTGTTTATGAAAAAGGGTGGCTTAGTTCCCTTCTTTATCTGATCCATCTGGAATTTCTTCTTGTCATCCCAAGCCTTCCGAAAGATAGGTTTTTCTCTTTGCTGTTCACATAAGAATTTTTCCCTCCTTATCGTTTCTTCCATGTTCTTAGGGTCATCATACTGAATCTTGTCATCGATGGAAGGTGGCAGTCCACTCAGATACCTTTGAATCTTGACAATTTCATCCTTGATGAACGAGACATACTTCGGTAATTCCAAAAACCTACGTTCATACTCATCAATGGCCATGCTACCGATCTTGAGTTCAAATAACTCTTTCATCTTTCTGTCATAATATATTTTAGTCAAGTATTTCTTCTTGAAATAGATCTTGAATTCTTTCCAAATGATATCTTTCTCTCTAATTTGTTGCACCTACACAAGTTGATCCCACCACATGGATTATTTTCCTTTCAATTGATACATCAAAATTCTTCCTTCTACATGTGAGGAATGATTCTGTAGTTGGAAATATTTCCTCATGCCAAGCAACCATGTCTTAGCATATTCCTCCTTCTTATGTTATCCATCAAACGTAGGAGTTTTAATCTTGTTAATTTCACCCTTCAGTTCATCCACTCCAGATATCTTGTTCTTTCTGGTAGGAGATGGGCTTGAACTACTATGTGCCCTCCTCTTGGAGAGACCTTGGGAGTGATGATGGTGTCTACCAACACTCCTTGATATTCTTCCATCAGAAGTCTGATGACTCCCTGTTTTTCTCAAGTCTCTCTTCTTTTCCAACTTTTTTTCTATTCTCTCCAGATTCGTCATCAACTTTAAGTTCAATTCTCCATGTTGTTCGTTATCTTTCATGAGCTTTCTTCTATCTGCTCGATGATTTTGGGCATCTTTCTGCAATCGTTAAATGATTTTCATCATATGCCCTTCCTTATCTATCTCTTCTCCATGTCCATTGGAGTTCGATCCTTTAAATCCCAAATGGACATCCATTCCTTTTGCTTCATCCTTGGAACTGGAAGCAATCTGTGCCTCTTCTATTTCTTTTGCACTCAATGGAAATTCTATTCGGTTTCGACACTCGTTAAACTTCTGCAAACACGATGTGCAGGAAACCAGAATTTGTCAGGTCATTATTCCTTAACAAATCCCACAACATTTGTTGGCACAGGGGAAGACCTAGGGTCCAGCTCTAACAATGCACCAACAAACCCTAACTATTGGCCCTTTCAGCAACACCTGTGAAGCAGATGAAGTCTCACCCAAAGTAGCGATAGGGGGTTGCAGGACACAGGTGTCTACAACCAGAGGAAATGAAAAGTGGATCCAACACAGTAGCAATGAAAAATCTAGATATCATTTGCCAGCTTAAACCTACTTCGCACAGTTATATCTCAGATCTAACACAAATATGAAATAACAGAATAATCAGAAGACTAAGAACACAACATCAATCACACATAACACTAGATATACATGGTTCACCCTCTCCCTAGGGATACATCCACATAACTGTGTTTCTTAATATTATAAGAAAACATACAGTTCTATCTGTGCTCTTGACTTGCAGATCTCTCTCTCCTTCTCTTCCTTTCCTGTGCACCCTGCTAAATACCTTACAATAACCAAGTTCTCTGACACACAACACTTCTCTCTCTCCTCAATGATAATAACAATGATAATGACCAATGTCCTTCCTTCTTACAATAATGAACCCTCTTCTCTCATCTAGGTTCTTATTTATACATTACAATCTCTCACTGATAACCTTAGGCCGAAACCTAGGTGTCAAAACCCTAAATACCAGAACCCTATGTGTCTAAAACTCTAGGTCAACTTGACCCACGTTTTCCAGGCTTCACCAGCCTATCCTTCCTTCTTTTCCACGAGGTGCTCCAAAGCATCTATTGGTATCCTTTTCCACTTGTTGAGTTTTCCACGATCTATCTTCCTTCCTGATCTATTCTCCTCGATATTCTCATCCAACGACTCATTCTCCCTTACTTCGCTCCTTCTTTTCTGCTTCTTTGACCACTTCGACCTAATCTCAGTCAACATTCCTTTCGCGTAGTTCACACTTCACCTCTTCTTCCGTAACCTTCTCTTTATTTTATAACCAAGTGCCAACAGGCCTCCAACACTCACCTGTGACTCATCTCGAGGCACTGCAAATCTAAATCTATTGTTTTACTTTGACTTCAGAATGCACAACGCAGCTTGTGATTTTTTCTCAATTCCTCCCCACCGTGTGGAGACTGTCTTTTCTATGTCTGGTACCTAGTTTCAACTGCACCTAGTACCTAGACCCTTCTCCTTCTGCTTCTACCGAGAGCTGCGAGGCAACTGGTTTTCATAGTACAATTTCAACTGGCTCCCATTCACCAAACCTTCCTTCCATTCTCCATTCAAAGTCTTTGACTATGCAGCTCCTCCTTCTGTAACATAGGCCACCTCATATGGCCCAAGCCAATGTATCCTAAACTTCCCTGGATGCTTCATGAATTTTCTGTCATATACCAATACCAGATATCCTTGCTTAAAGGATTTCTTCCTAATGTGTCTGTCATGGTAAGCCTTCTTTCATTCCTTCTGTACCTGCTGATGGAATCCTGCAATAAATAGGTCTTTCTCTAGCTCTACCAACTATGCAAGTCTATCTTGCAGAGTGCCAGTGTCGTCCATATATGTAAATGATGCAATCCTTAAGCTAGGAACTAAGTATTCCATGGGCACCACCGCTTCTAGACCATAAACCAAATTAAATGGAGTCTGCATCATCAATTTCTTACAAGTGGTTCTATAGGCCCATAACATTGCGAGTACTCTCAAATCCCATTCATCTTTGTTTACACTGCAAATATTCGTCAGCGTAGTCTCCAAGATTTTGTTGAAAGCTTCAACTATACCATTCACCTGCGGGTGGTATGGAGTGCTCTTCTGGTGATGAAATTCAAATTCCTAAGTCAAGGCTTCGATAGTCTTATTAATAAAATGTGTACCTTGATCACTCATGAGGATATTTGGGCATCCAAACTTGGTTATGATATCATGAAATATGAATCGCACAATTGTAGTTTCACTATAGTCCTTAACTGCTCTTGCTTCTACCCATGTGGTCAAATACTATGTCGCAGAGATGATGTATCTTGCTCCTATGCACTTCCCTGGTGGGTTGATATGTCCCATGAAATCAATGGCCCATTTCTCAAATTCCTGTATGGTTAGATGGGGTGTTAAGGACATATCATCTCTTCTGGAGGGTTTCCCAACTCTTTAGCATACATCGTAGGATCTATATTATTCTTTAGCATCTCTGTGTAAAGTCGGCCACTAGAGGCCAGCTCTCAAAACCTTATGCGTTGTTTCTTTCCCTACGTAGTGTCCTCCTGCGATGCTGTTACACATTATTTTTTTCATCCCTATGATCGTTAATGATGTAAACCTATATGTTGCCTTCAGAAGGGTCAGTGGCCTGAGTTCCTGAAAAGAGAAGGGAGAAGAACTTTTCCTAAGAAAATAAGTTGCATTTTCCTATGTAAAAACCTTATAAAAAAAGATGTTCGCAGGTTGCTATATAGGTAGGGTGCGAGAATGACCCATTCTCGCAGGTTGCACTATAGCCAGGGTGCGAGGTGTTCGCAGGTTGCACTATAGCTAGGGTGCGAGAATGCCAGCACGTGGGAAAAATGAGTGTTTTCTCGAATGTTCTAGAAAGAGAAGCTTTTATGGTGAGGTGGCATCCGAATGGTTTAGATCTTACTCGCTTTCATGATTTAGTGGGATCATCCTAACCTCCTCACCTTATCCTCTTCAACTTATAAAAGGAGAGGAGATCTCATGGAGAAGGGGTTCTTTTCTTGGAATTATTGGCTTGGTTAGAGTGGTTTTGAGATTTGCTTTGTCAAGATAGATTGTGAGTAGCTATCAGATATATGGTTTCAGAATCCTTGGAGAAAGAAGTGTGTGGGGAACGAAGGACAGTTAGAAGGGACCTTACGACATCAAGGCAATGGTTGTAATCTCTCTTTCACATTTAATATGATACAGTAATATGTTTCTTCCCCATAAAGTTAGATCTACTTTATTGCATAACTCCTTGATCATATGCATAGATTAGCTATTGAATATATAGAATTGCTTACACTTTGGTTGGTTCGTGCTGTTTTGATCTTGACTGCATGAGAGCGCTGGAGCGAAGCAGGAGCAACAAAGATTAAGGAAGCGATTATAAGGTATGTCTCTTATTCTCACTTCCAATTTAATTCAATAGTTAGATTTAGGGAAGGCGATATATTCTGTCATGTTTTGTTCTAGATCTAGGTGGATCTAGGGAGATCGGTTTGTGTCCGCACTTACGGATTTATCCAATAACAGATGCCTTCATGTGATTCTGCCAGAACTAGTGGTCTTTATTCCTCCATAACACATCTTCTCAAGATCTCATCAGGTCCCATCTTATATAGTTGTCCAACTATAAGTGAAAAATATGCAACGCGCACTACCAATTGTTTATTTTGAATGACTGTGTATCACAAGGTGCCATTCCTGTTGACAGGAACTGAACTATCTCGGTGAAGTGATCATTAATCTTCATGATGGCCAACAGTTGTGCATCTGCCAGTGTATCCTCCAAACTAGTAGGCTCCTCTCCATGTTTTAACCTAGACAAGTGGTCAGGTCCTTTGTTCATTTTCCCTATCTTGAACACAATTTCAAAATCATATTCTTGAAATAGCAGTATCCATATACATATTCTTCCCCCCAACACTGGTTTGTTGACTAGATATTTCAGTGCAAAGTGATCAGTGAACATCTTAAAGTTTCCTCCCAACAAGTAGTAGAAAAAATTATGCAACACATACACCATGGCTAAACCTTCTCTCTTAGTGGTGGTGTAATTTATCTCAGCTGTTGAGAGATTCCTGCTAGAAAAGGCTAACAAATGGTCAATATATCCTACTCTTGGTTGTGCTAACACTAATCCTAATGAAATAAAAGATGCATCGACATGCACATGAAATTCCTTACTCCAATCTGGAAAAACCAGAATAGGCGCAATAACCATTTTCTATTTCAGTGTGTCGAAGCTCTGCTAGCATTCTTCCATCCATTGAAACTGACAATATTTCTTCAAAAGCTTCTCCATGGGTGTTGTAATTTGTGCATATCCCTTAATGAACTTCCTGTAGTATCCAGTATGTCCCAGCACAATGTGCAACTGTTTGACTGAAGTAGGGTGGGGTAGATCAACAATAATGGAAATCTTGGACAGATCTACCAGTAACCCCTTCTTACACACAATATGCCCTAGCAGCACTCCAAAGGGTGAAAAGAAAATGCATTTCTTCAGGTTCATGGAAATCAAACATTGCTTGCATTTATCCAACATTAGTCTTAAGCATTCAATATGATTTTGCAATAAGCTAAAAACAGTTCAATGATCAAAATAAGATTCCAGAAATTTATGTAAAAACTCCTTGAATGCTTCGACCACCACCCTGGAAAACATGGATGGTGCATTATTCAGTTCAAAAGGCATCACTGTATACTGATAGGATCCCTATTCTGTTGCAAATGTGGTATTATGGCGATCTTCCTTGGCAATCTTGATCTGGTGATAACCTGAAAATACATCGGTGAAGGAGTAGACTTCCTGTCCTCCCACATTGTCTAACACTTCATCAATAAACAGTGTAGGGAATGGATCATGTAAACATGCATGATTCAGTTTCCTCAAGTCTACACAGATTCTGATCTCTCCTATTTTCTTGTCTTGAACCACCATAGGGCTAATCCATTATGACTCTTCAATAGGTTCTATGATTCCTGCTTCCAACATTCTGTCTAATTCAATCTTAACTTTCTCCTTATATTTGGGATTCAATTTGTAGGGTCTCTTGTTGACTGGTCTTGCATCTGGTTTCAGGGGAATCTTAATTTCTCCCATAAGTCCTTTAATGCCCTTCATACCAGTCAACTTGGTTGGAAACAAGTCTTGATATTCATGCAGTAATTCTGTGATCTTATCAATAGTGGCATCATCCTAATAATCTCCAACGTTGGCCATCTTAGGTGCTTTCTCTGTCCCAATATTGCCTTTCTTGATTTTAATTGGTTGTTCAATAAAAGGTAGTTCGACTCCTGGTCCTTCTATGTCTCTCTATCCTTCTATTTCTGCGATGTTCACATTCCTAGGATCATCGTCTTCATCGACATTGATATTGTAACATCCTTTCAATTTCTGAAGAGGTGCAGTCCATTCATCCTCATCTTTCTCTGGGGGGAGGTTAGGTGCCTCCTCAAATACTTTCTATCTTACAACCTGTAAAGATTGATCTACCATAGGGTACCGACTTTCAAATAAGAATGTAGCTACACAATTCTGAGTCTTACCTTACCAATCTGCCATGGTGAGGAACAGTTCTACTTGAAGATACCAATTGATAGGCATTGTATCCAATGTGTTGATGAATTTATGCACCCACTGCTCCTGAGGGATGATGCTCCAGGCTTCCTCACAACTTCACACATGGTCTTTCGGACATCTTTGACCTGTGTATCTAACTTCACACCCTTCTACTTGATTTGGAAAATGCGTTGTCATCAAAGTGGGACATTGCACCTAGTCTGCAATGTTCTGCTTATGCGCCCCCCACCATCTTGCTGGAGTTTCTTTCAAGGCCTCATCTAATGCCAACAGTCTTTGTTGTAGTTGTACAATTTCTTCAAATTATAATAAAGTTTCTAAGTGATTCAAACCATCAAAGGTGGGAAAATTACTTACTGTTGTGTCGATCCAGCGAACTTCTCTGGTCAATCTAGCACATTGTCGCGTAGAAACTTCATACATTTTGTTCTGCCAGTTCTCTAGAGCTTCTTTTGATTCTGATGAACATGCGTTGTCATTTTGCCAGCTTAAATTCCCATCTGTTGTAGGATTAATGTAATTCTGTTGTCTTGCAGTCAATTTGTATATATTCTCTAGCTCATATGCATGGTATTCTTCTTTGATGGGCTCTGTGTATATGTGACCTTCATCAGGATCCAGAGGTGCAATGACCCTAAGGCCTTCACCTTCAAATGTCATTCTTCTTTTCTTTAAGTCAACAATGGTAGAAATATTGAAGGCCCAATCAATTCCTAATAGTGTGGGATAAGGAAAACTATCGTCAACTATCTCAATTACTTTGAAGTCTACAAATGTTCTGACCCCATCGATGTCCACAAGGACATGTTCCAGTATTCCAAAGGGCCAAAAACATTCATAAATACATTTGATTCAAGAAAACGTTCAGTTTTCATTGTCTGTGATTCTCGTTCAATCAAGAATCCCCGTAGATTTCTTCTTTTAGAGCTCTACTCTACTAAGTTTTCAGACACTAGCCCCTTTCTCTAAGTTCTCAATGTTGGTTGTGGAGCCTGATTATCTTCCTGATTTAGAGGTCCTTGATTTTATCCGTGTTTATACCCCATGAAGTATTTACACCCCATAAGTATGTACACTCTTCCATGAGGGGGAGTGCAGAGGGGGGGTACCCCCTCTGCGGGGTCCGGGGGGGATATCCCCCCGGCTGGGGGGTCTGGGGGCAAGCGGGCCCCCAGCGGGGGTTCGAGGACGAAGCCCTCGAAGTTTTTTTTTTTTTGTAAAATTATATTGTAATTTCATTGTAAATCTGGACCGTTCATTATAAGGTCGCAGATCTAACGATAGAGATTATGTTAGGGTCTTTGCCCTAGAAGGAAACCCTCTTTTATGAGGGAAATGTATCGCGGCTATGGTTGATGGTGAATATTGTATTTTGAGAGAGCAGACCGTGAGAGAAAGAAGAGAAAGTTACAACGAGTTTTGTTGTAGGTTGTATCCCTTCATTTGATGGATAATAATAAAGGAAGGACCTGGCAATTTCTCTGGTGGACGTAGCCCACATTGGGTGAACCATGCAAATCTGTGTCTCTCTTGTATTGTGTGTCTTTTGTGTTTTGTTTCTTCATTTGTTTTATTTTATTGCTCCGCGGTCCTGTTTTTTCTAACAATTGGTATCAGAGCGTAAGGTAACTCGCATGAAAAGAGGGTTCCTGGTTCGAGTGGGAGCAATGTCGGAAGATGGAAAGTTTAGGGTCGAGAAATTTAACGGCCAAAACTACCAGTTATGGAAGATGCAGAT
>ML787745.1:166579-182680 GCA_009831015.1 Picea engelmannii | reverse complement strand
CCCCTTCTGCGGGGTCCAGGGGGGCTATCGGCTGGGGGGTCTGGGGGCGAAGCCCCCGAAGCAAAAATTGCCTTGTAAAATTATATTGTAATTTCATTGTAAATCTGGACCGTTCATTATAAGGTCACAGATCTAACGGTAGAGATTATGTTAGGTTTTTTTCCCTAGAAGGAAACCCTCTTTTATGAGGGAAATGTATCGCAGCTATGGTTGATGGTGAATATTGTATTTTGAGAGAGGAGACTGTGAGAGAAAGAAGAGGAAGTTACAATGGGTTTTTTTGTAGGTTGTATCCCTTCATTTGCTGGATAATAATAAAGGAAGGACCTGGAAATTTCTCTGGTGGATGTAGCCCACACCGGGTGAACCATGCAAATTTGTGTCTTTCTTGTATTGTGTGTCTTTTGTGTTTTGTTTCTGCATTTGTTTTATTTTATTGCTCTGCGGTCCTATTTTTTCTAACACTCAACCCATGCGACCATGGTTTGTGACCAAGCACTACATCAATAAGTGCGTACTGAGGCTTTCGACCTTAGAATTTTTCAAAGCACAACACAACAGTCTCTCAGAGTTCCAAGTTACCGAAATTGTGCAGTAGGGTGGATCAACGGTCCACATCTACCCAACATCCAACGACTGACACTTGATGTGGAACCTCAGGCATCTGATTTTCGGGACTTCAATACTTTGGAATATTTCACATCCTCACACCACGAACCGTTAATCTCTGAACACTTCCACGTCACCTCATGTGACGTTATTATGTTACATCACTTAACGTTTTCCCAATTGCAGGGGCATGAAATGGTGGTTTGGAGTAACCCACCTCTCATCCTGCAATTCTCCTGACATTGACATGTAACCCCTCAGTGAAACCACAGTTTGGATTGCAGGACCGCCTTGGAGAATTAACTTCCGTGCAACTTGGGTCCCCGCAATGTCTCCTGGTCATTGATCTTTATGTATCGTGATCAACACCACTGTGGGTCCTTCAACCTTTAATAATGTTACGTTATCTTGGGCCCCACTAACCCTTCTCACATAGGATGTCACATGGCGGAATACTAGCGATTGATGCGTGGCCCATTCAGATGGGTGACACTCGTCATGTTCCAAATTCCATTTCAATATTCCACGGTTATAAACCCACTGACATGTGGCACACATCCCATGTGTCCACATCACCTCCAGGTGACATCATCATGACAAACCACTTCAGCTCTTCGAGCTTCGGGAATTTCAACTCCTCTACGCTCACTTTTTCCTGGAGTGCTTTTTCTCGGAGTTCATGATATACCGACATGTGTCCTCCTTCACGATCAACGACTATGAGTGACTTCGTCACTTCAGGCTTCAGGAGTTTCAAACACACAACACTTGCCTCCTCATGAAGTGCTTCCACCCGAAGTACATGATCTCTTGACGCATGTCCTTTGCAACGGACAGTTGCGATCTACTTCGAGACTTCGGAAGTTTGTCACACTCCACACTAGAAATATTCTGAAGTGATTTTCCTTTACCTTCCTAGACATGGATCTAATGGTCATGCTCTTTTCCTACGATCTATAGTGTACATCTCCTTCGAAAGTTTATGCCTCAGTGCATTCTACTTCTCTCGACTGCCAAACTTCGAAAGGCTTATAGGATAACCCTCCTGCACCTTTTCCGGATTTGACGGTCGTAAAGGACTTTCCTTTTTCCCAAACATATCCTTCGGCTCCAACACCCCAAGTGCTGAGCGCTCTCTCTCTGTGGTCAAATACCACGTTGGTTGTGGTTTTATTCTATCGCTACTCCTCCTGAGCTTCATAACACGACGAAGTAACCCCTTAGCACTTGGAAACATTCTAAGGTTCGAAATCGGTTCCTCCAAACACCATTTCCACTCGAAACCTTAGGTCCAAAGACCACCTATCAGACCATCCAGGCTCAACATTGAAACTATTTCTCTGATACCATATTGTAACGTCCCTGACCATCAACCCCATTTCCGACCAACGCTACTACGTGGAAATATTCTCATAAATTTATATATAACATGCATTAAATCCAATTAACACATTTAACTAAACAATACAGAGTAATCACAGAATTACTGCTAACATACAGAAATAATGGAATTAACAGTAATTCATAATTGCAACGGAATACATGATAATATTGCAAACATCACAGACATGCATTTTAATTGAAATTAAACACATAATGATACTTATCTTTGAAACTATAGTAACTCGACCAACTATGTGCAGACCTTCCATGAACCTCCCAGCCTTAGACCATGCTGCTCATCACACTCAGCAGTGGGTCACCCATGAGGTGGGACTAAGCTCCACCCAAGGCAAGGGAATCCTAGACTAGGCTGAGGTTACAGTAAAACTGCACAATGCAATCAGAAGGATTCTCTCCAGGAGCCTTCTTACGCCCACTACTCACGGAATCTCATTCCCCACATGCCTGTTCCACTTGGGAGTATACACCTTCACAAGCACATTCCATTGGTTCTTCACCTCCCTCTCTAGGTCTCGGCAATAGGCCAGATCAAGAATTCTTAAAGCTTCGTAGCTGGTGTTGGACTCTCCCTGGGAGAAAACCACTTCCCAACAGACTCTCTCACCTGGAGAGAGATTCTCATAGGCATGAAAACCTTCCTCTTCTACCACGGGCCTGACAGCCTGGTTCTTCAGCCACTTTCAACTCAGTTCCAACCAGGTGTGGGAGACAAAAACGACAATTGGTCAAACAATTCAGGAAAAAGATGAGGCAATGTCCCAAATGGTCCAGGTATGAACTCGACTTTGCGGGAGTGGATATGCTGAGTTCAAGGATGAAACAGGTTGATTTTCCCTCCTATTGGGTGATTTCTCAGGTGTACGTGGGTATGCCGAGGAAAAAACACAGAGGCCAGATGGAATTTACAGAAATACACCGGTTGGATTCTCGGTTCTCATTTTCAGGAATGCGTGACAAGAAAATTAAGCAAAGGTCGATCACAAAGGTCTCATGGTTTTAGACGAAGGATCAGAAAAACTGGTAGAACGAACCCTCAACTCAGTTGACGCTTCAGCTTTTAACCACATGAACCCAGGTCGGCACTTGTCTTCCTGGATCTGCATGCATTCCCTTTTTCACACGTTGGAGCTACATGCATTGCCTCTCCCAGGACTTAGGATAAAAACATGTTTGTCACACAACTTCGGAATAATAATAAAATATTATTCTCAAGGACTTAAGCCCCTAATCTTAGCCCCTCTTTCCAACCTTTCAGCCCCTTTTCCCTTACCCACCCTGTGGAATCTTAGTCCCCCCTTCACTCTTTCTTCGTGGTCATTCTGCACATAGTGATGTTTAATCTTTATTAATGTTCTGCATCATTACATATATAAAAATAGGCTCCTGGCCTTTAACACTTAGACACTCCAGCCTAATAAACACATAAGCCCACCAACTTATCAATACTTGGCTCACCAGCCTACAAAACATGATTTACAATTCATAAACATGATTACAACATGGCTCGTCCTTAGGGATATTACAAGTCTGATATCTTATATAATGCTTAGCTTCTTTCTTCCCAAATTTGTCAGTACATTTTCTAATATTTCATCATCAATGTTGATAGATTCTCCTGCATATTTCAATTTAAATTTTATATTAAAAAACAAAACCCGAACATAAATTCACTAAATTATATACAAGTGTTCATCTTGTATTATCTAAATTTATGTACATACCTATAGGTGATTCGTCTTTTGCTTCAATTTCGTGTTCAACGTCTTCATCGACGTTATGAGACAAATCTATTTATGTTTTTTGAAAAACATCAAATCGTAATTGCAATCAATTATATTAAACCATATTTTAAATTTGAATTCTATACTTTTAATATAGACAATATGTGCATGCATACCTGGTTGGACTTCTTCTTGTTGAAAATCTCTATTTACATTATCATCGTTTCTTTCTTCAATATTTGCACATTCTCGTTTATTTCTCCAATAATTCTCTTTCCTTAGATCGTTATGGTGAGTTTCATCTCGAGTGCGATCAAATTTTCTCTTGTGCAAAGTTCTGTTTCCCATGAGTATAGTTATCTGTAAAAGTTTTTAACAAAATCAACATTTCATAATAGTCTCAGAAAAACTTCGTTGTCACAAAAAATATTAAAAAATAATATCAATAATTTTATGTTCAACAAAGGCTTCACCTTGCAAATATGTTCAACATTTATCTTTCAATATGTAAATTGTTATTCCAATAAAAAATTGAACAAACATCAATTACCTTGTTTAACAAAAACAAAAAAGATGATTCAAAACTTTGTTTAGGTGCTCTAGAAAACCATGAAACAAATGATGAATTGTGTTAAATGTGTTCAACCAAAATCATAATTATACGATTTGGCACGAAATGAAACGATATGACGTGTCTTTTCATTTTTTCCGGCCGACGGAATTCGCTCACCCATCTTTCGGCCAAAAAAAGGCTTTTCGGCCGAAAAACTTGGAAACCGTTTAATTTTGACGGATTCCATTAGAAATACGTTTTTCGGCCGAAAGATTCTTTCGGACGAAAATTGGCGAATGAGATTGTTCGCAGGCACCAAATAATTCCCTCTAGCTTACCTGAACTTTGGAGGTTGTGGACTCCTGTAAATACTCAGAATTTGATTTCAAAAATGACACTAGCATTTGCAAAATTGAATCTACTTTCAATTCCTATAATTTGTTTTCATTTCTATTATTTTTATCTAATTTTATTTAATTTAAAAAAAAATTCACTACATAATATTTTTAGGTGACATTATGATTCAGTGAAATCAAATATCCGTATCTCTAAAAATACACAGTGAAAAAATTAGAAAAATTATATTCATAATCCTTAAATTGTTCTTTTCGTAAGGGTATTTTTAGATTTTAATTTTAAGTAAAAATTAAGATAGATACAAGGTGGAGGAAAACATGTGTTTAAAATCTGCAACGTTTTCATCTTGGTCAACCTCAAAAAAATCTAGAAATTATAATATTCATTCGTTAGATTCAAAATTATAGTCATAATAAAATAGAGTCTCTGTGTATTGTTGCAGTATATTTCATTTGTTAAAAACAAAAGTTTAATAATAGATACATTGTTAGGGGAAAAAATAACTCATTATCATTCCTTTCATGTTTAAGGAACGTACTGTTAAACAATTGCCAAATTGACATATCAAATATTTATAAACTTTTTTTGAAAAATAGTCATTGGAAAGTTAACAAAATTCTTCACAAGTTTTGTTTTTACTATAAAGTGAAATTCTAAATAAAAAAAATAATTTTGTATGCCAGAAGTTGAAGAACTTCTGAAAATATAGTTTTTTTTTCTCATAAAATTGTAAGCAAAATAGACACCCATCTTCATGATTTCACCCGGCCATTAAAGGGTGGACACCACCTAAGAATGTGACAGAAGATAAATCCTTCATAGGTCTAGATGGCTAGTATAGAAGGTTCATTGCAGAGTTTTCGAGAATATCTCACCCCATCAATTCCTTGCAAAGGAAGGGGAATAAATTTCAATGGACAGAAGAATGTGAAAGAAGCTTCCAACAATTGAATCAATTTCTAACCATGCTCCAATTTTGAGGATTGCAGATCCAAATGAAGACTTCATTGTATGCACAAATGCATGTAAAGAAGGATTGGGTGGAGTCCTCAGTCAAAATGAGTTTATTGTATGTTATGAATCAAGGAAGTTGAAGGATCATGAAAGACTCTATGCCACTCATGATTTGGAGTTGGAAACCATAGTGCACACCTTGAAGAAGTGGAGGAACTACCTCATGGGAAAGAGGTTTGAGCTAAGGACATACCATAATGGTCTGAAGTATTTGTTTGATCATCCAACTCTAAATGCTAGGCAAAGCAGATTGTTAGAGTTTCTCAGTGAATATGACTTTGATATAAAGCATATCAAGGGGAAAGAGAACAAAGTGGTTGATGCACTCAATAGAAGAGTGCATGAGTTGCATGCTAAAACAATTAGCTTGTACCAATTAGATTTGAAAGACATATTTGTAGAGGCTGCAAAATAAGATTTGAAATACATGGAATTAGTAACAAAATTGCAGCAAGGTAAAATGCAGCAGAAGGTTGAGGATTATGAATTGGGAATTGATGGAATCCTCCTGTACAGAAATAAATTTTATGTACCAAATCTTATGAATTGAGGAGTGTGATTTTAAAAGAAACGCACAATGTACCTTATGTAGGACACGCAGGATATCAAAAAACAATTTCAGTAGTCAAAAGACAATATTATTGGCCATGCATGAAGAGGGAGATTGTTGATTTTATTGCCAAATGTTTGGAATGTCAAAAGGTAAAAGATGAGCATAGACACCCAGCAAGTTTTCTACAACCATTACCCATTCCTGAGTGGAAATGGGAAGTTATAACGATGGATTTCATCAAGAGATTGCCCAAAACAAGTAAGCAGCATGATGCAATCATGGTGGTGGTGGAAAAGCTTTCTAAAGCTGCCCATTTCATTCCTATGAAGACTACTTATAAAGAAACTAATGTTGTTAATATTTATATGAGGGAAGTAGCATGCTTGCATGGCGTACCCAAGACAATTGTGTCCAACAGAGACCCAAAGTTTACCTCAAAATTTTGGAAGGGGTTATTCAAGGGGTTCAGAACAAATCTGGACTTCAGTACATCATATCATCCTGAATCGGATGGGAAAACAGAAAGGGTGAACCAAGTGATAGAGAACATGCTAAGGATGGACAAACCATCTAACTGGGAAGATTATCTACACTTGGTATAATTTTCCTACAACAATGGGTATCAAGCATCATTGAATATGAGCCCATTTGAATAACTTTATGGAAGAAATTGCAACACCCCAGTAAGTTGGGACAACCCAACTGATAGGGCAGTGGTTGGGCCAGAGTTTGTCAAAGAAATGGAAGAACAAATGTTGAAGATTAAACATAATTTGAAGGCTTCCTAAGACAGGAAACAAATTTATGCTGATAAGAATAGAACTCACAGAGAGTTTAAAGTAGGGGATCATGTATTTCTGAGAGTGAAGGCCAACAGAATCTCCCTGAAGTTGGGAAATTGTTCAAAGTTAGCAGCTCAATATTGGGGGCCATTTGAAATCCTAGAGAGGATTGGTCCAGTAGCATATAGACTTGCATTTCCTGCATGCATGTCTATACATAATGTATTTCATGTGTCATTGCTTAAGAAATATGTACCTGATGCTAATCATGTTATTAATTGGAATGTGATTCAGGTGGAGTAGGAAAGCTCTTTTCAGGTGCATCTGGCGTGTATATTGGAATAGAAAAGAAAGCATCTCTGGAATCAAGCCATAGGGCTTGTAAAAGTTCAGTGGACCTGGTACGGTCCTGAGGACACAACATGGGAGAATGAAGATGCTATGCGGGCATAATACCCGCATATTTTTTAAGATTTTGGAAATCTTGTTGTTGTTGTGTAAGTAAGTTGCACCGAGGACAGTGAAAAAATAAGGGGAGGGGATTGTAACACCCCAAGGCCAAGCCCCTGCTGAATTGTAATTATGTTTATAGGCTGGTGAGCCAAGTGTTTATAAGTTGAAGACTTATATGTTTGTTAGGTCAGAGAGCCTAGATGCTTAAGACCATGAGCTTGTTTTTTGTATATGTAAATGCACATATCATTAATAAAATTACACTGTTGTGTGTAGAATGACCACGAAGAAAGGGTTATGGGGGACTAAGCTCCACTAGGTATATTAAGAGAGGGGGCTAAGTGTTTAGGCCTAGGGGCTAAGCTAGAGGGCTTACCTCTAAGGGGATAATGTTTTATTAGTATTTCCTAAAGGCTAAGGTGGACATGATAGGTGTTGTCCTAAGTTCCTCAGAAAGGGAACGAGTACTAAGTGGAACTCATGTGACTTCAGGAAGACATGTTTCAACCTGGGCGCATGCAGTTTATAGCTGGGAAAACCAACTCATTGGGGGTTCCTCCTCGCCATTATCACGACCTTTACAATTCTCTGGAAGTCTGCCAACCTACCTGATTCACCCACTGACTCATGTACGGATCCATCATCTCTGTCGTTGAACTCTAAACAAGAACACACCCTGTAGCTTCCTACTCCGTTTTGTGTCTTAACTGTTGGTCGTTGCAGCCACACAGTTCCTTGATTGAGTGTGGCTTGCCAGCATCGTCTGTTCTTTACTGAGATTTGTTTTTTTCCATCACCTTTTCATGAATTGACTTAGAAACTGAACTGAAGAAGTAGGTTGTCAGGACTGCAAACAACTCTCTCTAGGTGAGAGAGGTTGTTGGGGAAGTTTTTTCCCAGAGGGAACCCAACTGCAACTATAGTGCTCGGATAATTCATGTCCGACCTGTTGCTGAAGACCTGGAATGGAAGTGGGGTAGCCGAAGGACTATTGAGCAGAGAAGGGGCACACTTCCTAGGGTGGATTAGGCATGTGGGTAATGAGAGGTTGTAGGTTGTTAGTGTGAGCTGGCTCCTGGGATAAAATCATTCCTGTTGATCTATGCGACCTTCCTGATGTCCTTTCCTAGCCTAGGAATCCCTTGCCCGATGGAATTTAGTCCCAACTCAGGGGTGGCCCACTGCTGAGCATGATGAGCAGCGTGGTCTAAGGCTGGGAGGTTCATGGGAGGTGTGCACACAGTTGGTGGTCATCTATTAAAATATAAGTACCAAATCTATGTTCTTTGTATGATGTATCTTGAAATTACGTTATAATGTTGTTAAAATTGACAATGTATAATGTTTGTATGTTTTAATGTTAATTCCACATGAATAGTGTATGAACATAATGCTATAGCTATTAATTTGCATTAGATAGGTATTCATGCATATAAAGTTACAAAATGGTATCAGAGCTAAGAGAGAAGTCCGTGAAGTAACATTTCCCGACCTGTTGGTGGCTAGGGACGTTAAAATCATGACAAAAATATCGCCACGCATTCCACCAAACATTTGGAAGTTGAAACAGGTGGTAGGGTAATGTAGTGTCTGAACTGCTTGAACATAGAGAGAGAATCCTGAACAGGAGTATGGAAAATTCATTGTTTCTTTTCAAAACAAGTGCATAGTGTTGAAAGGAAAGGATTAAACATCAAATGAACCAGTAAAACCCGTGCTACCTTAAGTGTCTCCTTAAGGAGTGAAAACATACAGTTGCGTGTAGGTTGGGAATCGTTGCTAGCTTTGTGAGCTCGAGAGGGCTTCATAAATAATGTTGAATGATCGACTGCTGAGTAATGTATGCCTGTGAATTTGTTCCTGCATGTCCCTTCGCATCTTGAAGATGAGCTCTAGCGAAAGGAGGCAAGTGGGAGGAACTGTAACATACCCGAAGGAAGTGGAGAGGCGCCAAGGGAGCTGAAGTGACCTTATGCATGCCTCTCATACCCATCGTCGTCCACTAGCCATGGCACACTAAAGGCTCCATTAAACCTATGCAAAAGAACTGTTGAGCCTCCCCAGAAGCACTTTGAATGATACCCTCCATACGAGAAATGATAGTGAGGGTGACGACATGTGTCTTTAATACAATGTTATACATTATATTAACGTGACACCCCATCCAAGATTTTTTTTGAAATATTAATCTAATTGAACAAATGTGATACATTATAAATCATAACATACAAGAATGTCATCATCTAATTATTAATTTTTTAAAATTCTAAATTCATTGCTTCACGAAATCCAAAATTACCCAAGTATTATAATTTTCTATGAAAAATCCTATGTGTAGATAGATAATATATGAGGAGTTAAGCCTCTTTCACAACAACAATTATGTATAATACAAATTAATAATGAATGAAAAACTAATCCTCACATGCACTATAACTACATATAACACCAACCTTATTATGATAATAATGTCAATGTTCTTTAAAGTTGATGTATTTATATCCTATGTGTAGATGGATAGTATATGAGGAATTAAGCCTCTTCCCCATCAACAATTAAGTATAATACAAATGAATAATGAATAAAAAACTAAACCTCTCACATGCACTATAACTGCATATAACACCAACCTTACCTTATTATGATAATAATGCCAATGTTCTTCAAAGTTGATGTATTTATATAGATTGGTATATATATTATATTTATATTATCAAGGTGCACAAAGTCTCTTAAGTGCCAACTATTTTATGGAAGTTGGCTATCCTAAAACATTATTTTGTTTCTCATATTATTACTTATGGTTATATGAATGTTCTAGTTGTTTATATTGCAACTGATTATTCTTTTCCAAACTCTTAAGAAATTTAAGTTGTATTTAAAAATTTTCATAAAAAGTTGTGAATCTAAAGAGTTGAATATGTACTTATTGTCTCATTACATTTTATTATTTACGAAAAATTTACAATATTATAAACCCAAATATTTTCCAGAAGAGAATACTTAGAATACTTATCACATGCAAGGGTAGTGAGCAAATCCAACTTATCATTAAGAACCTTCTTCAACAACTTTGATTTTTAGAAATTTTATAAAATAGTGAAAATGTCACATTATGTTCTTTGCATTTCATATATGAAATCTCATTACATTTTATTATTTATGAAAATGTTACAATCTTATAAACCCAAGTATTTTCCAAAAGAGAATACTTATCGCATGCAATAGTGAGCAAATCCAACTCATGAGGAACCTTCTTCAACAACTTTGATTTTTAGAAATTTTAGAAAATAGTGAAAATGTCACATTATGTTCTTTGCATTTCATATATGAAAATACATCATGTAAATCATTCGCAGGTTGACATTATTACATTTAATGCTTTTTTCTAAAACCCAATATGGAAGAGATGTGAAACATGATATAACACTAATGGTACATATTTCTACCAAAAATAGTAGTTAAAACAAATTGAATTGAAAACAATGTAATGTGTGAAGTCAATTTAATACATTAATAATATATTATATTGATACAATAAAATAAAACAAATTAATTTGAAAATAATGTAGTATGTGAAGTCAATTTAATACAATAATAATATACTATATTAATACAATAAAATAAAAATATATAAAAGCCATCCTAATAATAAAAATGTAATAGAAAACAAATTATTAAACAACCTTCTATTCTATTACATTATATCAATATTCATATTTGTGTGGTTGTATCTTAGAATAGAAAATTGGATTTCTTTCATTACAAATTTGGATTGTGTGGTTTTGGTAGAGGTATTTTATTAGTCCCTGCCATAGGCATAGAGGGACTATAATGATCATAATTCGTTGACTTCATATTAGTTTGTCCTTTGACCATAAATATTTGCATAATATCTATTGTTGGAGCTAGGGAACTAAAAACATTGATTTTTATATAATAAAAAGTACCATATATAATGATATGATTGGATAACAGATTGGAGGTCTTATTGTCGACTTCACTATTCCCAATGTTTTATATGTTAACATATCCAAACTTTTTTATCATATACAGTCTTTTTGAATCATATATTTTTCCTATGTATTTCTTGAAGGTGGATTGATGCTAGCATTAGTTCGAATGTTTGTCTTAGCATTTTTTGCTAGCTAAATTTATACCAATATTTGATATGCTAGCATATCCAAAGTTTTTCCTTCGAATACATTCTCTAGCTTATTACTATGTGTGATATTTTCTTTATTCTTGTGTGCTTCGAGAGTCTTTGTCATTATTGTGTATGTAAACAAGCCTGCTACGCTGCAGGATTTCTTAAATGTTTGCACAGGACGATACCCTTCGACGGTTCTGACAGTCTTAAGTGTTTACCTAACATGTATCGCAACCTTAAATGTTTATTGTATAGTTTTTTCCATATTTTTTGATGGTGTTGTTTGCAGTGAAATTGTGCAAAAATTTTCCCCAGCAGCATCACTGGTTCAATGGTTGATGCTTGTTCATTGGTTCGTTCAATGCTTCTTGTTCTTGTTTGATTCAAATTTGCAAAGTTGAAGTCCTGCAGTTGTAGTTGCTTTTTCACTGGTTTGTTGTTCTTCAAATTTGGAAGCTGTTGGACATGTTGTTGAGGTTTTCAAGTTTTGTGGCTGAGATCTTGTCATCCCTCGTTGATGGGTAAGTTTTCGTGCCATCGTTTCGTTGGTATTCCTTTTTTTCTACTTGGTGCTTTTCACCTTGCAGGAAATCTTTTTCAATGGTGGGAGTCCCTACCTCAAAATTCTGTTGTAGAACATCTTTCTGTGTGCTCTTATTTTCTGTTCCTAGAAACCATGTGTCTTCATATGTCGATTTCCCCGTCTTGCATATTTTTCCATAGCTATTTCAAAAATTTCAATGCAAAGGGGTTTATAAAACGAATGTGGAGTTGTCACAAGGGGGAACCATCCACCGAGGTGTAGAGACAGGAAATGATTTTATTCTTTGGGTCAAAAAACTACGTCCACCTATTGCCTTTGTCCTGTCCTTTCTATTTTGCAAAACTTTATATGTGTCTTCATATGTCGGCTACCCCGTCTTGCATATTGTGCCATAGATATTTCAAAAATTGCAATGCAAAGGGGTTTAGAAAACGAATTCGGAGTTGTCACTAGGTGGAACCATCCGCTGGGGTGTAGAGGCAGGAAATGTTTTTATTCTCTGGGTCAAAAATCTACGTCCACCTGTTTCCTTTGTCCTGTCCTTTCTATTTTGTAGAACTTTTTCTGACTCTGAGAAGCTTGTAGGATGCACACCATGAATAGGTTGAAATTGTTATTTGTGCTCAACAAATTTATAGTCTTATTTATTTGCGTTGTTTCTTCTATTTTGTTCATTTTTCAGTGTAGGTTTGTTTTCTTGTCATCTGCTGTGGTGACTAGGGGGGATTGAATTTGACAAGAAGAAGGTTGAAGGATACATACTGAGATTGGTATGCAATTTCACGCTTGTAGTTTTCTATTTTTTATTTTTATTTTTATTTTTTGTTTTCGTTTTATTCTTTTTTTCCCCTTCTCTTTGTTTTCATACAAACTGAAATTAGCTAAGAAACAACTTCAAAATCACAGTTCAAAAGATGAAACAAGTAATAGATGTTGAGTCGCATGAAATAGATACACACTCCATTATACATGACAACATTGACGAGGTGTTTCATAGCAATGGGATTTTTAGATTGGATGCATTCTCGTATACTGTAGGGGATTGCCTTTTCAATGCATTTCAGGTTCTACTGCATTTTCGTTATTCCTTGACCGACCTATGTAATGGATTGATAGATTATTTCTTGGGTTGTTTAAAAAATGGCTACACCAAGGCATTGGAGTCATATGAATATGAACTGGAATTTGATTTTCTTCGGCAGTTGCATGGAATACATGATGTCGCTACGTATTTTTCAAACATGCGGTTGTCTACATCTCCAATTCTGCCTACGCATGAGAGGGAAATTTGGGGAGATACATTTTGTATATGGTGGTTGTCTAATTGGCTCAATATATCAATTGGAATATGATCATTGACAATAAAAACAAGATATCTACTATTCAACAAAACTACATCTAACAATCCATATTGCATCTTGTTCCATGATGCCAATGCTGTCAGTGGTCATTATGAACCACTAATGTACAAAAAATTGTCCATATGAAATCTTGGAGGACCTCATATTTACTTGTCCCTCATTTGTAAAGACCTTGAATCGCAGTGGAAATGAATTATGCATCGCATAGATTGGATTTCTTTCATTACAAATTTGGATTGTGTGGTTTTGGTAGAGGTATTTTATTAGTCCCTGCCATAGGCATAGAGGGACTATAATGATCATAATTCGTTGACTTCATATTAGTTTGTCCTTTGACCATAAATATTTGCATAATATCTATTGTTGGAGCTAGGGAACTAAAAACATTGATTTTTATATAATAAAAAGTACCATATATAATGATATAATTGGATAACAGATTGGAGGTCTTATTGTCGACTTCACTATTCCCAATGTTTTATATGTTAACATATCCAAACTTTTTTATCATATACAGTCTTTTTGAATCATATATATTTTCCCATGTATTTCTTGAAGGTGGATTGATGCTAGCATTAGTTCGAATGTTTGTCTTAGCATTTTTTTCTAGCTAAATTTATCCCAATATTCGATATGCTAGCATATCCAATGTTTTTCCTTCGAATACATTCTCTAGCTTATTACTATGTGTGATATTTTCTCTATTCTTGAGTGCTTCGATATTCTTTGTCATTATTGTGTATGTAAACAAGCCTGCCACGCTGCAGGATTTATTAAATGTTTGCACAGGACGATACCCTTCGACGGTTCTGACAGTCTTAAGTGTTTACCTAACATGTATCGCAACCTTAAATGTTTATTGTATAGTTTTTTTCCATATTTTTTGATGGTGTTGTTTGCAGTGAAATTGTGCAAAACTTTTCCCCAGCGGCATCACTGGTTCAATGGTTGATGCTTGTTCATTGGTTCGTTCAATGCTTCTTGTTCTTGTTTGATTCAAATTTGCAAAATTGAAGTCCTGCAGTTGTAGTTGCTTTTTCAATGGTTTGTTGTTCTTCAAATTTGGAAGCTGTTGGACATGTTGTTGAGGTTTTCAAGTTTTGTGGCTGAACTCTTGTCATCCCTCATTGACGGGTAAGTTTCCATGCCATCGTTTTGTTACTATTCCTTTTTTTCTACTTGGTGTTTTTCACCTTGCAGGAAATCTTTTTCAATGGTGGGAGTCCCTGCCTCGAAATTCTGTTGCAGAACATATTTCAGTGTGCTCTTATTTTCTGTTCCTAGAAACCATGCGTCTTCATATGTCTATTTCCCTGTCTTGCATATTTTTCCATAGCTATTTCAAAATTTTCAATGCAAAGGGGTTTATAAAATGAATGTGGAGTTGTCACAAGGGAGAACCATCCACCCAGGTGTAGAGGCAGGAAATGCTTTTATTCTTTGGGTCAAAAAACTACGTCCACCTGTTGCCTTTGTCCTATCCTTTCTATTTTGCAGAACTTTATATGTGTCTTCATATGTCGGCTACCCCATCTTGCATATTGTGCCATAGATATTTCAAAAATTGCAATGCAAAGGGGTTTAGAAAACGAATTCGGAGTTGGCACTAGGTGGAACCATCCGCCGAAGTGTAGAGGCAGGAAATGCTTTTATTCTCTGGGTCAAAAAACTGTGTCCACCTGTTTCCTTTGTCTCGTCCTTTCTATTTTGTAGAACTTTTTCTGACTCTGAGAAGCTTGTAGGATGCACACCATGAATAGGTTGAAATTGTTCTTTGTGCTCAACAAATTTATAGTCTTATTTATTTGCGTTGTTTCTTCTATTTTGTTCATTTTTCAGTGTAGGTTTGTTTTCTTGTCATCTGTTGTGGCGACTAGGGTGGATTGAATTTGAAAAGAAGAAGGTTGAAGGATACATACTGAGATTGGTACGCAATTCCACACTTGTAGTTTTCTATTTTTTATTTTTTGTTTTCGTTTTATTCTTTTTTTCCCCTTCTCTCTGTTTTCATACAAACTAAAATTAGCTAAGAAACAACTTCAAAATCACAGTTCAAAAGATGAAACAAGTAATAGACGTTGAGTCGCATGAAATAGATACACACTCCATTATACATGACAACATTGATGAGGTGTTTCATAGCAATGGGATTTTTAGATTGTGTTGGCGACGGAAGTCACTCCTGGATTGCTATCAGGAGTAGAGCCCGACGCCCATCAGTTTAGTGTCACGATTGTTCATATATGGGTGATCAAATGGAAGGAAACTCTAAACAGTGATGTCCAACTCTGAAAATAGGCCAGGCATGCATGAGCAAGTGAGGTCTTGTGTAAACTTCAGACAGTGAGCTGTAGTAAAGGGTGAACAGGCGGAAGACTTATGGAGAAGAGTGCGAAGGTCTGTTATAAACAACAAGTTCCTAACAGACTGTAGAAGAAAGCATCCCAACACAAGGTATTCTTGCATTTGAATACAGAGCACCAGAAAATACAATAATGCCACGATAAATCATTTATCATAACATAAATGCAACAATTCGCATGACTCAGTCAATCACGAACTTCCTAGCATAAGATGAAAAACTTAGACGGGTAAAGAAG
>ML787745.1:145929-158268 GCA_009831015.1 Picea engelmannii | reverse complement strand
TACTTGGAACAAAAACACTGGAAGCTAAACCGAGGCATTGTATTGAAGACATTACGGCTTCACATTTACTGCGCCTGCAATCTCTGGACGTTCGTGAGCTTCATTCAGACGCAATCGTGTTCCAGAGGCCCTATGACTGAATTAACCAGCCTGCATCCATTCCTTGGCTTTCCATTTATGGAGGAAACGATGTCCAACTACCCTCAGCTGTTGCAATAACTGTTTCATTGGAATCGGGAAAGGCCCTAGCCGATTCTGTCCCTACAGGTCATGGAAACCTTCATAGTTTGCCATTTGAATCTTTCCTGGAGAAATCACGGTAGGACTGACGAGTGGACGTGGAGGCCATCATGGTGACTGGGGACTTGACGTGAGGCGGTGAATGTACGGTTATCGGGTAGGGGTGACTTGACATGCTCGGTGTGGATATGAGATGAGAAGAGGCCATGCGGAAAAGACACAGGGGCCGGGAAGAAAATATGAGATGGCATAACACGGGGATTGGATGTGGCGGCAAAGGATAGATGACAGGGGTATGTGTTGAGGTCTCGTGGTTTCGGGGTTTCGGGGTTTGCGGTGCCGAGGTGCACATGTACCCGAAACTCCCGATACTTCGATTCCCGATTTGCGATGAGCCCCATTCCTTACAGGCTAGCACCTATCGGCTGGAATCTGAACCACATGACCATTGCCTCCGTGTGACCGTAGTCAAAATTTCCATCGGGCTTTCGACATTCTTGACGACACAATGTTTGTGTCCATAGGACTTGCGATTCCCCGAAACCCGATGGCTCATGGCCATTGACTTGTCAACGATCCGCTCTTTGTTGCAAAGTCTGCCACCTGTCCTCCACTATGAAAAACTACCCTCGATATCGGGAAATCGGGTATCGGGATATCGGGATTCCTAATATCATGTGCATGGGACTTTCGTATCCCAGATCCCCGAATCCGCAGGATCTTTTGCCACGTGCCACAGCTGACATACGGCTCTGATTTAGTCGGGCAATCGCGCATCGCGATTTACTCATGCAAGATTTCCCTGCCTCCAGAAACTTCGATTCTCCGATGAATTGAACCCCGACTTTCCTCCTCTGCACACTAGGGACTAACCCCGACGCAACTTCCCGAGATCTAATGGTTGACGAGATTTCACCAATCTCCCCTGTAAGATTCTGACCGTCGATTTGCTTTGAGGATGGTTCTCGACTGCTGAAAATGAAGCTTTGCCCGCTCGCTTGCTTGACTTGCTGCTACAAAAATGGGATTACCTCACGATATGCTCAGGTACTCCCCGCGCCAACTGCAGACATGGATACGCCTGATCCCGAGACAATAAATATCACTAACAGATTGGATGCATTCTCGTATACTGTAGGGGATTGCCTTTTCAATGCATTTCATGTTCTACTACATTTTCGTTATTCCTCGACCGACCTGTGTAATGGATTGATAGATTATTTCTTGGGTTGTTTAAAAAATGGCTACACTGAGGCATTGGATTCATATGAATATGAACTGGAATTTGATTTTCTTCGGCAGTTGCATGGAATACATGATGTCGCTACGTATTTTTCAAAGATGCGATTTTATGCATCTCCAATTCTGCCTACGCATGAGAGGGAAATTTGGGGAGATACATTTTGTATACGGTGGTTGTCTAATTGGCTCAATATATCAATTGGAATATGATCATTGACAATAAAAACAAGATATCTACTATTCAACAAAACTACATCTAACAATCCATATTGCATCTTGTTCCATGATGCCAATGTTGTCAGTGGTCATTATGAACCACTACTGTACAAAAAATTGTCCATATGAAATCTTGGAGGACCTCATATTTACTTGTCCCTCATTTGTAAAGACCTTGAATCGCAGTGGAAACGAATTATGCATCGCATAGACTCCCATGGTTTGCATCTAGCGACAATTGTTGTATCTAGATGTGGAGATAGTTTGTTGAATGCAATTTATTGTTTGGTAGCAATAGAGTTCGATGTGCAGTTGTTGTGACTTTACAATGTACATTCCTTTTGCAATGCAATTATAGGCGGCAACCAACAGGTTTTTAGTTGCTTGCATCAACACCTTTCACCATATCTCCTAGAAAATATGACGGAAATTGCAAGTTGGCAAGAATAGCTTCTAAATATGGCGCTACCATATGAAAAAGGAAATGTGCAGGGTTGCATATTCTATTTGCAATGGATATCTATCATATTCAGAGTAAATATCCAGGTCTAGTGGGCCCTGCCAGATGGCACTATCCATTCCTATTCTATTGACTAAAATTATGATCGAACAATTGACATCCTCTCATTGAAAACATATACGACGCATATCCATTTTCAAACTTTGCTTGGACATATCATTGGTTCAGGGTTTAATGTCCATGCCACCCAAACTGCATCGAATTTGCATACGTGTGACATGTTGTTTAATGAGAATGAAACTCCTCCCAGTTGCGATAAGGCCATACAGGGCTTAAAAAAAAATGTAGTCTAAGTTATCACAACTTGAAAAAAGTCATGCGTGAAATTCGTCTCAGTTGTGATGAGGCCATATAGAGATTAAACAAAAAATGTAGACTAATTTATCACAACCTGAAAAATTTCTTACGTAAGAGAGAAAAAAACATTTGTGGTATAGGAAAAATTGGCGTTCCATCGTCTAGTGTCAATGCTAGCCAAACCACATCGAATGTGCATAAGCATCGCATGATATTTATTCAAAGTGAAATTCATCCTAGTTTCCATCAGGTCATCCTGCCCTTGAACAAGAAACGTAGACTAAGTTACCACAACTTGAAAAAGGTCATGCGCAAGAGAAAAAAATACATTGCTACGCTTCCTTTTAGAGAGAAACTGAGATATCACAATCTAAAAAAAATTGTTCATGCATAACACAATAGAGACAAGTATGGTCGCATATCCCACAATGGTCATACAACTGTCACAGAGGAAAAAATCACATTTCGTGTGCTAGAAGCAACATTGTGCACTACTACCAATTAAAACCATCAAACACTTTCTACCCATAATTCCATGCGAAAGAAAGATGCAAGAGAGACCTACATGAAACAAATCAAAGATATTCCTTCCATTGCATGTGCAATTTGCGATCAATTGAATTTCGCAAAAACCAGCAAGTCTTTCACGCCTGATTGGGAAGCATAATACCTTCACTTGAAAACACATGATAAAACATTTTCTAGTGGAAAAATTTGTCTTCCATGCAAACGATCGCTTGAAAATGAAAAAATGCCACAATTTGCAACCCCGACCAAATAAGATGTAATAGACTACTACCAGATATAAGTGCACTTATGGAACTTGTAGAGAGACGTTTGTATCTGGTAATTTCATTTGTACAAATCAGGCCCCGGGGCTATAAACAACCCCAGATGGGCTTAACAGGATCAATTATTGATGTGTTTGTTCAGCTAGATGTTGTGCAAAAATCCTTGCCACAATTCATTAGTGATACACTGACAATTGTTGTGTCTCTCAAAAGATGCTTGAAATACAAAAATGCGTATAAGACAGGCAAAGTGTGTGTGCATGATGTTATGAAAGAATTAAAGGAATTATGTTCTAGGGCCCTGCACAAAGCAAAGAACATTTGTATAAATGAGAACTAGAACAACGTTCTTGGAGAAGAGGATGACAACTCTGCAGAGATTCTCGAAAATTCTAGTGAATTTGATACAAGTGATGAATTGGAGAATGAAACACTTGCTGAGACATTGGTGCATGGATTCACTGATTCATAGTGCATTCGTGACTTGCAAGACAAGATTGTCGAAATTGCACATGTTGAGGGGAAACACCCACTTGGAATATTCAAGGACATATTCGCTGAGGAAATGAACTTCCCAACACTCTTCTATGGATATCCACGTGCCACTGACATTACAGAACGATTCAGTTATCATAAAATAGTTCGATGGGAGATGCTACATTCAAGCGATGACTTCTCCTGTCACATAACAAATTTGTTTTTCAAAACAATGCGCATAATATAACAAGTTCTGTCTTGCATGTGGGTTTGAATAAGAAAAGGACAGTTACAAGGAATAAAGTTGTTGGCCAAGGATTTCAAGTACAAAGTAAACCTAGAAAAAATTCTAAAATCTGATATTGGATACATAGATTTCAAAAACATTCACATCTCTCCTGACTATTTGCAACAAAACAAGAAAACAATTTTTCCAATGATCCGGCAATTGGGCCCGCCAACATTTTTCATCACATTTACAAGTGTAGAGCATTGCTAGGATCCATTGGTGGTTTCTGTATCTAACTTGCATAGGAACAGGAAACATAAAAAACAAACCGATACAATGGAAAATAATGACATTGACTACCTCATAAGAAAAGACCCAGTGACATGTACTCGCTACTATAAACATAGAATAAATTCTTTGAGACAATTGATATGCCATGATGAAACATTTTTCAGAAAAATATTGGACTACATTTTTGTAACTGAATTCCAGAATAGGGGGAATGAACATGACCACACACTGTTGTGGATAGAGGGTGCACCGGTCTATGGAGCTAACAACAATTCACATATAGAGAAATTTATGGAAAAATACATAACATGCAACACGGATCATTTGGATCCAAAAATTGCCAAAGTTCATAGACATTATCATACAAGAAGTTGTAGAAAACGAAAAAAATCACATTGCAGATACGACTTTCCTGTTCCGCCAATGAGAGCAACAAGAATCATAGAGCCACTTAGTTTAGAGGAAAATGTTGTGGCTGAGAAATCTAAATCCTTGTTCGCATTTCTAGAACAAGGAGAGTTTGATGAGTTGATGAGCTTCGATGACTTCTTGACAAAGCTAAATCTATCAGAAGATGAGTACATCCAAGCCATACAATGTACTCTTAAACAACCAATAGTTTTCCTTAAACAAAAAATTTCCCATATTTAGAACAACAGTTTCTCCAAGGACATGCTAGTTATGTGGAATGCAAATACAGATGCACAGTAAGTCCTCAATGCATATGATGCAACATCGTATTGTATCTCGTATATGAAGAATGTTGACAAATCTATGACAAGTGCATTCAGAATAATTCACAAAAAACATGAAAGAAGTCATATTGATGCCATACAAATGATATGTATGCTTGGAAATACATTGCTTAATCTTCAACAAATGTCTGCTCAACAAGTAATCCACATTGCACTTTCCCTGCCCCTCAATTGTAGTTCAAGAAAATGTGTCTTCATAAACACATCTCCACTTGAGAAACACACATTTTTTCTTAAACCACCGGTTTTTCTAGAACAAGAGCCTGACAATTCAGAAGATGTGCTATGTCACTCTATTATTGATTATTACCTCCAGCGTCCATATCCTACTAGGCATATCTGCTTAGCAGAATTCGTATCGCATGACAAAAAAAAATGTGTGCCCATATCAAAAAGAAAAAATCCCTCTGTGATATGGTTTGTCAAATACAATAAACATTCTGACTATGAAAACTATTGTAGAGAAAAACTGCTGCTATACGTTTCGTTCGATGAAAACAAAGAGACATTAAAACATAACTTCTCTACATGGGAAGCTGTGTATTTTGCCTCTGAGACTATAGTGAAAATCAATGAAGCTAGATTTACTTACAATGTTAATCCAACATCGGGTGATCTAAAAATTGCAGTTAATGAGCTAGAAAACCCTGACAATCTTGATGAGACATTCACAAACATAAAAACAACTAGAACTCCTTGTGATTCCTATGACTTGCAAGCGAATTTGCCTCGGCCTCGAGCAGGTGGCAGTGAAAAATGTATCAATATTGGTTTTCAAGTCACAAAACATCCTTTCCTTATTGAAAATAATGAATACCACAGAATAAGATGTCTGTTGAATCGAGAACAACAAACAATTCTAAAGGACATTGCTTAAAAAATGCTTGAACATGGACAGAGTAGAGCAGGAACATGCAAGACATTCACAATGAAAGCACTGTTCCAAATGCTTATATGAATATATCATTCAAACAATTCCTATGATCCTATGAAACCAAAGGGCCTAACAGTTGCATACACAGGAAAAGTTGCATATAATGCAGGTGGAACAACAATCCACTTTGCATTTTTAATGCCTTTTAACAAGTCACAATTTCTTCCACTCAGAAAGGAAATGTTAGATACGTTGTCTAAGATTTATGACAAACTAAAACTTGTCTTTAAAGATGAAGAATCTTTGATTGGAAGTCGCTTCTTGTATTCTATTGACAACCGACTAAGAAGCATAAAACATGTGCACACAAAATACTTTGGAAACATTGACATGATATTTTGTGGGGATCTTTACCAGGCACATCAGATCCAAGATTCTTTGATATTTGAACAACCCACGGTTAACATGCAAACAATGATGCATGACTTCTAGAGATAGAATATTAAATGCTTTGAATTGCATACTACAATGCGCCAGACAGATGAAACATTTATTGCAATTATGAATAGAATGCGGACAAACAACCAAACATGTGATGAATTAACATATATCAATTCAAGGTGCTTGCGACTTGTACCAACAGACCCAACATTCCCTTACCTGTTCTACACAAATAAGGATGTTGCAATGCATAACAGGAACATGCTCTCACTCATAACTGGCGATGATATCATCATCAATTCAATTGACCTGGAAGAACACAACCATGGAAATGTGCCACATCATGAACATACAACCACTTTACCTTTGCAGCTTGTCCTAAAATTAGAAATGTTGGTTGAAATATATGCCTGCAACTATGATTCATAGGATGGCTTGGTCAATGGTGCAGATGGAATACTCAAAGGCTATATGAAAACATAAAAACTTGATGTCCTTTGGATTAAGTTCCATGAACCGCATATAGGAAAGTGATAAGCAAGCAAGTTGGCTTATCTATATAATTAAAACATTGCAAGCGATTGGACATGTTAGGGTCCTAACCCGCACATAGGTAGAACAATATATTCGGATGTAATAAAGGTCAATATTAATAAGGCATTTCAATAAAATAGAATAAGGTGGATGTAAGAAGACCTAATAGAAGCTTTCGCTTCTAGAAGGATCTTCCTCTAGATGCTTCTTTTAATAGACATATTTAGTATAAATAGGAGTTGAGGGTATGAGAACCCTAGCTTGGAGAATATTGTAATAGAGCGTTTCTCAACTGAAGGTTGCTCAACTGAAGGTTTCCCCCTCAAAGAGGCATGTGAACATTTCTTTCAGAATCAAAGTGCGATTTTTATTGTTGTTCTTATATCATTTCAGTTCTATTGTGGTGATTGTTCTAGTTATATTGTTGTTATTCTGCCATTTCTAGCATTTTATTTCTGTTCTGCATAATTTTTATATCTGGTATATTACAAGTGGTATCAGAGCACTTTCCTTGGCAGAGAGTGTGGGTTAAAAAAAATTTCATGGTAGAGACGTATTCCAGTGTCTTTAAGCCACAGAGATATGTCGTTACGCACATAAACCTACAGTTGAGGGATTCATACATGAAGGAAATACAAGTGGTACTTAAGCACACATCTGTTGGCCACCCTTGTAACCCGTGTTGGTACCCCTTCGAGTGGTAGCGCATCAGACAACACCTGTGTACGGATCGACCTAGATTACCTAAATCCATATTTATATAAATCGATCGGCCACCTGACTACTATGCTTCTTCTTCTTCGATTTTGAGGATATACAACCTATTGTGCTTCACTAGAATGAATAAAGGTCATTTTGGTGTTATCGCCCAACTCCATGCCATATAAGAAACAAAGACACCCTTGGTCCCGCAAGACCTCCAAGCCATCCTTTCTAAACATCCATTGGTCTTTTCCACTCCCCAAGGAATCCCTCCTTCCCATGGTGTTCATGATCATCCCATTCCCCTTGTACCCGGAATCCTTCCTCCCAATATCCGTCTGTATCGTCACCCCTTTCCCAAAAAAATGAAATTGAGAAAATGGTCCAGGAACTCCTTAATGAAGGTGTTATCTACCCTAGTACGAGCCCCTACTCTTCTCCTGTGGTCATGGTCCTGAAGAAAGAAGGTTCTTGGTGAATGTTTCCTAACTTCCATGCCCTCAAAAAACTTACCATCAAAGACAAATTCCCCACTCCTGTCATTGATGACCTCCTGGATGAATTGAGTGGCGCCCAATTCTTCACTAAACTTGATCTTTGTTCGGGCTACCACTAGATATGTATGAAAGAGGTAGACATTCCCAAGACTTCCTTTAGAACTCATGATGGCCACTATGAGTTTTTGGTCATGCCCTTTGGCTTGTGTAATGCCCCCTCCACCTTCCAAAGCCTCATGAATCATGTCTTCCATCCTTTTCTCCGCCATTTTGTCTTAGTTTTCTTTGATGATGTCCTCATATATAGCAAAACCCAGACAGACCATCTTCCTCATGTGGATCGAGTTCTCCATCTATTCTCTCAGCACCAACGTTTCCTGAAATAGTCTAAATGTGCTTTTGGCACCTCAGAAGTAGAATACTTGGGTCATCTGGTTGGAAAGGATGGCGTCATGGTGGATCCTAAAAAAATTGAAGCTATGCAAGACTGGACTCACCCAAAGACTCTTAATAGCTTGCGTGGATTTATGGGCTTAACAGGGTATTATCACAAGTCTGTTAAGAATTATGGGAAGATTGTAGCACCTCTCACTACTCTCCTAAAAAATAACTCTTTCACTTGGACTCAAGCCACTGCTCAAGCTTTTCAAACCTTGAAGATGGCCATGTGCACCACTCCAGTCCTCGCCCTTCCCAATTTCACAAAGACCTTTGTGTTGGAATGTGATGCCTCAGAGAAAGGAATTTGTGCAGTCCTTATGCAAGAGGGTCGACATTTGGCCTTTACCAGCAAGCAACTATCTGAAAGAAATCTGGGCAAATCCATCTATGAAAAGGAAATGTTGGCTATTTTGCATGTCGTTGATCTGTGGCACCCTTATCTATTGGGGCAACATTTCCAAATTAAGACAGAGCATTAAAGCCTCAAGTATTTTCTAGAACAATGCATTTCCTCCCCAGAACAACAAAAATGGGTGACTAAGATATTTGGATATGATTATGAGATCATTTACAAGAAAGGAAAATACAATGTGGTTGCGGATGCACTTTCCCGAAAATATGAAGATGAAGGATCCCTTTTTTCTCTTTCATTCATTGTACCAGATTGGCTCCAAGCTGTTCGCCAGGAATGGCTACAAGATCCCAAAAGTTCGCATCTGATCCAACAATTGCAGTCCAATGATCTAGCTTCCCCAAGGTACTCTTGGCTCCATGATGAACTTCGATACAAAGAGCGTTTGTATTTAAGTAAACAATCAAATCTTAAATCCACAGTACTTTCTGAGCTTCATGCTACACCCACAGTAGGGCACTCCGAGTTCACCAAAACCTATGACATGGTCAAACGTTCCTTTTTCTGGGATGGTATGAAATAGGACATTCGTAATTTTGTCGTTGAATGTGATGTGTGTCAACGCAACAAGGCAGAAACAGTCAAATCTATGGGCACACTACAACCGCTCTCGAATCCACCTTCTATTTGGAAGGATATCTCTATGGATTTTATTACCGGCTTACCCAAATCGAGAAATAAATCAGTCATCATGGTGGTTGTTGTTTGCCTTTCCAAGTATGCTCATTTCTTCTCCCTTCAACACCCATTTACAACATCCACAGTCACTCAAATTTTCATGGATCAGGTCTTCAAGCTTCATGGCATGCCACACTCTATTGTTTCTGATCGTGACCGAACTTTCACAAGTAATTTTTGGCAAGAATTGTTCAAGATACAAGGCACTAAATTGCATCTCATCACAACTTATCATCCCCAGACTGATGGCCAAACAAAATTTGTCAACAAGTGTTTGGAAACATATTTGAGGTGTTTTTCCTCGAAAAAGAAAAATCAGTGGGCTCAATGGTTACCCCTAACTGAATGGTGGTACAAAACTTCATACCATACAGCTACATGCATGACTCCTTTTGAAGCAGTATATGGACAGAAGCCACCTTTAGTTCTCTCATACTTACCGGGTGCCTCGAAGGTCCAGGCGGTTGACCAAACACTTACATCTTGAGAGGCTATTCTCCATACTCTCAAAGAGAATTTGGTCATGGCACAAAAGCACATGAAGCAACAAGCAGATCAATTTCACTCTGAACGTCAATTTGCAGAAGGGGATCATGTGTTTCTTCGACTACAACCTTACAAGCAAACTTCCCTCAAGGCCGAGCATTGTCAGAAGCTAGCACCCAAATTTTATGGTCCTTATACTATTCTCAAGCATGTGGGAAAAGTAGCCTATTGGTTATCTTTTCCCATCCATTCGAAGCTACATCCTGTTTTTCATGTTTCATGCTTAAAGAAGGTGATTGGAGATAAGTGCCAAATTCAAACCAACCTTCTCGAGTTAGCTGAAGAAAGATCCATTTGCCTACAACCAAAAGCAGTTTTGGACTAGTGTGAGCATCGCCTATGTCAGAGAACCATTAAGGAAGTGTTAGTCCAGTGGAAAGATACAACTCCAACAGATGCCACTTGGGAACCAACTACCATTCTGCAGCAATTTCCTCATCTCAATCCTTGAGGACAAGGATGCTTTTAAAGGGGTGAACATGTTAGGGTCCTAACCCGCACATAGGTAGAAAAATATATTCGGATGTAATAAAGTTCAATATTAATAAGGCTTTTCAATAAAATAGAATAAGGCAGATGTAATAAGACCTAATAGAAGCTTCCGCTTCTAGAAGGATATTCCTCTAGATTCTTCTTTTAATAGACATATTTAGTATAAATAGGAGTCGAGGGTATGAGAACCCTAGCTTGGAGAATATTGTAATAGAGCGTTGCTCAACTGGAGGTTTCCCCCTCGAAGGGGCTTGTGAACATTTCTTTCAAAATCAAAGTGTTATTTATGTTGTTGTTCTTATATCATTTCAGTGCTATTGTGGTGATTGTTCTGGTTATATTGTTGTTATTCTGCCATTTCTAGCATTTTATTTATGTTCTGCATAATTTTTATATCTGGTATATTACAGGACACCTATTTTGTGAATATCAAAGCCAGTATCAACATCAACAAAGACAGTTTGACTGAAGATTTGAAAACAGTTTCCAATTAAACTTGCATGTGCACGTACATCCACAGATCGCAAGGACTAACACTTGATAATGTTGCATTTTAGCCTGCTGGAATTCAGATACATGGAATTGTATACACAACACTGTCCTATGTCAGAAGCATAAAATCCTTGTATTTACTAAGTCCTCTTACAAAAGATAACTTCAAAGTCAAACAGAAAGTTGATATTGAAATGGATCGCCTTAGGACCACCGCAAAATGGCAACTGTAGTATGATTACCAATCCATACAAACAAAGTCATATGCATCAATTCTCTCTCTTACCACACACAACTTACATGCACACATGGATGATATACTCAATGACTATGATACAATGCAATCCGATATTATGTGCTTGCAGGAAACATACATGCGATTATGCATGCAAAACAAACAATTTCCAAATCACAATTTCATATCAAGTTAGATTACACATGGGGTGATGATATTGGTGAAAAAACATGTACCAATTTTGCACCATATACATTTCGAAGAAAAGAATGTTGAGATGGTGCTTGCAAAGATATTTTTCCATGGAATAGAAATTGCAATACTGAATCTGTATGCTGCTCCCCATGCAACATTATCCAACATACTAAATGTTATTTCCAATGCATTAGGTCATTTCCATATGAACGGACCCATTGTGATTGTAGGAGACTTCAATATTGACATGCTACAAAACAACGCCAGAACAAAAGAATTAGAAAACTACATGTGCAAATACAGTCTTCGCTTTCTTTTGAACAACACAAGCCATGTGCAAAACGCACTTATTGACCATGTGTGGTCAAATGTGCCCATTCCTCAATACAAGATATTTATCTTAAACACATATTGGTCTGATCACAATACAATTGGTATTGCACTTGAATTGTGAAATATACATCAAACATATTGCAAAGTCATATTTCTATGTTTCAAATCATATCTGTATAGCTTGTTGCCAAAAAAAAATAATTTTTTTTTATCTAGCTTCTTAGTTTCCCCTGGTTTGTACACATACTGGTCTGGTCACCACACAGTTGGTATTGAACTTGAATTATGAAATATACATCAGGCATATTGCAAACTCATATTTGTATGCTTCAAACCATATATGTGTATCTTGTTGCAGAAAATCGAGATATCCAACTTCTTAGTTTCCCCTGGTTTGTAATTGCTTCTG
>ML787745.1:133458-145879 GCA_009831015.1 Picea engelmannii | reverse complement strand
GGTACATTCTTCTAACACTATCTGTTACTCTATTCCTCTTGTTCTAGTTTATTTAGTCTATGTACATAGTACTTTCTTTTTTCTTTACATGTCAACTTATGTTCATGTCCGTTATGTTTTTTTCTTTTCTTCATAGACACAAACATGAAAACTAGACACCGCAATGAACTCCTAACCAGGAATGTAGAAGAATCCATACAAAGGTGCATTTTTTCTACCCGTATTCCATATCCAGTAGCTTTTCGTTTACTCTATTTGTATGTGTTGAATTGGTTTGCAGCTCTATTTTTTCTTTCCCTCCTTGGACACTCCATATCTTCCTTTACATTTCCTTGTCTTCGTGTCAATTATATTTTTTATGCTGCTATATTGAAATAAATAAATTTGTACTCCATATTTTCTTTTAATGTGTTCCTACATAATAGTTTTCTTTCATGTTGGTTCTTACCTCCCTTTCTTTTCCCTATTCTATACTTAGCCGTTCTCCCCTTTTTTTCTTCCCCTCTGTTATCCATTTCTGATTCTATACTTAGTCCCATGTCTATGCTCATGGGTTCCCAGGATGACGAAGTGGTGGATTTCATGTCCATCTATATCTATACATCATGAGTCCGACCGACCGTCGTTAGTTTTCATAGTTTGCAAATTTTATGGCTGTTGGTTTCTGTGTAGGTGCCATCGAACTCTCATGCCTTGTGTGCATGGTATACATATTGTGCCCAAAACTTCAGTGATCTACAATTCGACCCGGACTCGAAGCTTGCGACTCATTTTTCCCATTTTGTCTCAACAATTAGCCAATTTTATGGTCGCAGGTTCCCCCCTAATGCATTATCGAACTCCCATGCCCATCTACAATTCCACCCTGAGCTCCTCGAACTCCCAAGCCTCACTCTTTATCGAACTCACAATTTGTATATCCATCTATATCTTGACATCACGAGTCCGACAGAGCACTTAAGTTTCCTTAGCCAATTTTATGGCCACGGGTTCCCGAATACACGTTATCGAACTCTCATTCCCTATGTTCCAAGTATATATGTTCCATCCAAAACTTGGGTGATCCATGTCTATGCTCGCGGGTTCCCAGACGACAGAATGGCATATTTCATGTCCATCTATATCTCTACATCACGAGTCTGACCGACCGGTGTTCGTTTTCATAGTTCACGAATTTTATGGTCACGAGTTCCTGTGTGGGCATCATCCAACTCTCATGCCCCATGTGCGTGGTATACATCTTGCACCCAAAACTTTGGTGATCTATAATTCGATTCGGACTCGAAGCTTGCGACTCATTTTTCCCATATGTTGATATATTGTCCTGTTCGTCTCAACACTTAGCCAATTTTATGGCCACGGGTTCCCCCCCAATGCATTATTGAACTCCCATGCCCATCTACAATTCAACCCTGACCTCCTCTAACTCCCAAGCCTCACTCTTTATCGAACTCACAATTTTTATATCCATATATATCTTGACATCACAAGTCTGACCGAGCGCTTACGTTTCCTTAGCCAATTTTATGGTTGTGGGTTCCCGACTACACGTTATCGAACTCGCATTCCCCATGTTCCAAGTATACATATTCCATCCAAAACTTGGGTGATCCATGTCTATGCTCGTAGGTTCCCAGACAACGAAGTGGCAGATTTCATGTCCATCTATATCTCTACATCACGAGTCCGAACGAACGTTGTTCATTTTCATAGTTCACGAATTTTATGGTCGCGGGTTCCTGTGTGGGCGCCATCCAACTCTCATGCCCCATGTGCATTGTATACATATTTCACCTGAAACTTTGGTGATCTACAATTCGACCCAGAATCGAAGCTTGCGACTCATTTTTCCCAACATCTGTTGAAATTTCAAAGAATCTCTTGATATATTTCCCTGCTTGTCTCAACAGTTAGCCTACTTTATGATCATAGGTTCCCCCCCAATGCATTATCGAACTCCCATTCCCATCTAAAATTCGACCCCAGCCTCCTCGAACTCCCAAGCCTCACTCTTTATCGAACTCACAATTTTTATATCCATCTATATCTTGACATCATGAGTTCGACCGAGCGCTTACGTTTCCTTAGCCAATTTTATGGCCACGGGTTCCCAGCTACGTGTTATCGAACTCTCATTCCTTGTGTTACGAGTATACATCTTCCATCCAAAACCTGGGTAATCAATGTCTATGCTCGCGAGATCCCAAACGGTGGAGTGGCAGATTTCATGTCCATCTATATCTCTACATCACGAGTCTGACCGACCGTCGTTCGTTTTCATAGTTCATGAATTTTATGGTCCTGGGTTCCTGTGTGGGTGCCATCCAACTCTTATGCCCCGTGTGCATGGTATACATCTTGCACCCGAAACTTTGGTGATCTACAATTCGAATCAGACTCGAAGCTTGTGACTCATTTTCCCCAACATCTGTTGAAATTTCAAATAATCTGTTGATATATTTCCCTGTTCGTCTCAAAAGTTAGCCAATTTTATGACCGCAGGTTCCCCCCCAATGCATTATTGAAATCCCATGCCCCGTGTTTAGATAACATCTTGCATCCAAAACTCCATTTATCTACAATTTGACCTTGGACTCCTCCAACTCGCAAGCCTCACTCTTTATCGAACTCACAAATTGTATATCAATCTATATCTTGACATCATGAGTCCGACTGAGTGATTTCGATTCCTTAGCCAATTTTATGGCTGCGAGATCCCAGGTATGTGTTATTGAACTCTCATTCCCTGTGTTCCGAGTATACATCTTCCATCCGAAACCTGGGTGATCTACAATTCCAGCACGAATTCCCAGGTTAAAAAAAGTACCAAATCATCTTTAATTCTCGTCCATGCCCGCCACATTTTCCCCTTCCCAATTGACATTAATTATGATTTTACTGGTGACAGATCACATATGTTCAAAAATATTGGCATTAATAAGCGGAAAGATCGAGGAAATATCCCATTAAAATGCATTTATGGGAGAATATTATGGAATCCGATTAGTTTCCTTTGTTAATCTTGAATTCACAAAAAAAATGATAGTTGTTTTGGTTTTCTTAAGACGTCATCGTAGTAATAATTCGATATTGTGTTGGCCTATTGTCATATACAAAGGTGTTCACATGATGCCACTCTTTAATATTGTGCACATAATTTAAGAACCTTATAGGTTTTCATATCTGAGGCTTTTCTTGCATATGAAAATGTTGCTCCACCATTCCAATTTGAACATAGTTTTCATTTGGGCCATAGAGAACAACAATAAAATAAAATAACATGAAATTTTTTAAAGTAAATATCAACAAATTATCTTCTGACTTGAACGTGCTTTTGTCAAGATCCAACTATATTACACAACTGTCAATGTTTTCCCCACTTTTCAATAGTTTCTTGATTTCCCTGCCATCTTCACACGCTTTCCAAATTCAAATTGATGACGCTTTTATTAGATTTGAAAATATTTCCATTAAAAGGCGAAAAGGTCGAGGGCATTTTCCATTAAAACACATTGAACCAAGATTTACCAGAGTTGTATCATAATGTTGCAACGTCCATTTTAAATACAATAAGGAGCAAAGGAAGGTTTTCATGACCTTATGGCTGCAACTCGACACCATGTTTGTGGAGATACCCTAAATATTTTTGGGCACGAGGACCAACATTTTCAGTGGTCCATAGCTTATGACTACTACTCGTCCACTTCTTCCCAGATGAAAGTTATATCGACATATGAAATTGCAACAACACATGGTATCCTCGATTTTTTTTTTTTTACTTTAAGGACTTGGTCATGTGTTGCACCGAGAACTATATTTCAAACCAGCGGATTGTCCAGATGGGTGACTATTTCCAAATATTCCTATCACCTAAATTATTTCGAAAGATATTAACACTTCCCGACCCAATGCCTACTTTCAAGGGCGAGAATTGAAAGCAGTTCTTAAAGAAGCATGGAAATGAAATAGACCTCTTGTTGAAGTTATTATAGGACCTAGTGCCCACTCCCAGAGACATGGCCATATTATAGATCAGTGCATGTAAAAACCTTTTTCGGCAGATTGCATTCATTTTCACGAGGACAACGAGACAAGCAAGTGAAACCGACATCTCTCGGATGATTCTGTATATTTTATATTTTACAGTCAAGCAAGAAACCATCTTCCATTTCCCCAAGACGATTTTAATTCAAAACTCTTCCCAGTTATTGCAATACAGGAGGCAGAAGAAATTATTTATGCCACCTTATTTAATTTTTGTCATGCCGAATTGCTATCCATTTCCTAGACTATCTATGTGTAGGAATCTGAACTCTGAATTTTACCCATTAACATTCTCATGACATAAATTATGGATACATGACTCTTGCCAACTATTTTATAAGGTCTTCAATTATTTTGTTTCATTTTTTGAAGCATTGATATTTGGAAGGTATTTTCCCCGATTCTCTAGCCAACCAAAAATATTCCTGGATAGGAGGGACAAAGTAGAATAAATGGAGAACTATAATTTTATAAGGATTATCGGGTCTAAACAAAATCCTTGCTTCCTTCCATGTCACATATCTTCTACAATGTTTTTTGTTGGAATAGCAGGGGAGTACATCTACTGGTTGCATTTTTTTCATGCAAAAAGGAAAGGACAATTCATGTCTATGCCTTGGAAAGTCCAAGATTTCATGGTCAGGAACCACTTCAACAATTATTTCACTTACGCTATCCTGAATGGACTTCGAACGAGTACCAATGATTCACACAAGAAGAACCGAAAAGACCCAGCGTGAAAAAAGTGCCCAGTCCCTGACTGCCACAACCAAGACCACAATATCTCATGGAAATACTCCAATGGATTACCCAAGTAACAAAGTCACACACAATTCTTCAGTCAGAGGAGGAGATAATAACTCTCCCTCCAGTAAAATTGAAAGTTGTCACAAGCTTCTCACGGAAAAAAAATGAAAAACAATAGTTCAAGAACAGGAGGGACCGAGGGGAGAAATTGATATCTACGATCTCTCCCTCAAAGATATGGAACTAGAAATTGACATTGAAAAATTGTTCCCTAACGATAATCACTTAGATAGCACCGCTCCTCATAATACTAGGATGGACATACTTGGCATAGATACATTGGACGAAGAAGAGTCTTTTTCATTTCAGAGCGTTGTTTTTGGAAGGGAATAAAAAAAATTGATTATTGAAAACAGAGAAGTAAAGAATAAGAAAGGCACATCTCGTTCAGAGTTCAAGCTACGCAACATGCACCCTTCCCAGATATCCAATATGCACCGAGCAACTGGAGATTCTCTAGAAAACTCTATTAGCGGCCTTGAAACAAAGAATCTCATGTTAAAGATGCGAATCAAAGAATTGGAGGCAACTCTAATGCCTCTTCCACTGTTTTCTACTCCTTTGGTAATGGTCGGGTCCACCACACTTGCGCCAAAGTTAAAAGTATCAACAAGACTTCTCACATTCGCTCGAGACTATGTGGAAAAGAGTATAAACAAAAGAATGGAATTAATAAGAGAAGCTTGGGAGATGTCAAAGAATATGGTCTCTTTTGGAACAAGAGCGCATGATTTTCATGAGTATCTGCAAACATATCTCAAAAATGACCAACTTTTTTATCTCGATGCAGTTTTACCATTTGGTTTTGAAGTTACCAGTATGATGGAATCCAAAATAAGACAAGAGGATCTCCCTTCCCTGGATAGAATAGACCAACTAAACACATGTTGGAAAGAAAAGGTAAATAACCTGATTGGTCTTGTTCAAGAATGTAGCCAAACCATATCTAAAAGAGACAAACTATTCAAGAAGCTAACTGAGATAGATCTAGTTGGTAGCACCAATGAAGTCCAGGACCCAAAAATGATATTAAAATCATTGTTTTTAACCAAACAAGCATTTGATGATCAAGTTCATATCTATAAAAGACTGTCATTTGAAAATTTCTATGGAATTCTTGAATAGGGTGAAGATGACGTGAAAACTTGGCTAGTTGGTTATGCAATTAGAAACAAAAATGTTCAAGAAGTATTGCACAACTTATCGATTGATCTAAGTGACTTGGAAAGTGAACTCTTGAATATAAAAATCCGGCATGAAATGAACGTGGCACCCATGCGGAGCTACATCAAAGAATGGTTGAAAAAACCTGTCGACCAGATTACCAATGAAGGTCAAAGCCGAGGAAAGACATAAAAGGACATCAACGAAGAAATGACAATCCATGGCACACCATCATAGTAAGTTGATATTGATTACATTCTTCTGTCTTCATCCACTTATTCTAGCAAAGCTTTAATCCAGATATGACAATTTTCTCTTTCTTCTTGCCAGGTTTTGTTGTTTTCCATCGTCGACTTTCTTCTTTCTGCAAACTTCATTCTTGTACATCTTTTCTTCATAGTCTGCAGCAATCCCAATCAGAGTCACTCTGGAAAACACATTTTTATTTCACAGAATATGTATTGAACTATAGTTTTTTTTTTTTGCAAATTCGAAGACAACTTTTTTGGGGGGAAATATTCTCAAATGTATTTTGTGACCCAGTTTATCTAAATATAAATATTTGGGGCTGTTCTATGCTGATATTCAATGCTTGGTGTTGTTATTTGGAATTTGTATTTCTTTGTAAAATTAACTCATTTTGTTGTACATGTTCATGTTCTATATTGTGCATGTATTACAACTTCCTATATTTCAAAATATTCTTCGATATACAAAATGTAAAGTCATGTATTTTTTTCTTTGTTCCTTGTAGGTTTGAACAAAAAAATCCAAGCCCAAAACACTATTCAAATCGAGCATGGTTTACATTTGGAGCACAAATAATCTATTAAGATACATTAATATGTATACATTTTATTTAAAAACTTCCGATGTATGCATCTTGCACCAATAACTTCCATCGTCTACAATTCCTCCACATATTGAAACATGGTCTACATTTGGACCACAAATTATCTATTACAATACATTAATATAAATACAATTTAAATTAATGGTCCTATATCGTCACATCATGATCCCAATCGGTCGTAGTTCCTTTCAACACTTAGCCAATTATCTCTCTGTGGGGTCACGCCTTAGCGCTAACGAAATTTTATGCCCCATGTTCCGTGATATACATGTTGCACACAACATTTCCATGATATACATGTTGCACACAACATTTCCATGATATACATTTTGCACCAAACACTTTCGTCATTCAAAGTGGATGTTAGCGGTCGGTTGGATTCATGATATAAAAGCACACGTGCAAATGTAAACTAGTCCATCTGCCAACACGTCCATTGGGACATTTTCTAAAAAAATGGCTAAGTAACGAGAAAGATAGTAGAGAGGGAAAATGGTCATTACAAGGGCTCCCGAGAATACGTAAGGCCCCGCCTGTCAAATTGTATATATATTCTTCTTCTACTGGTGACAACTCAATGGTTCGCTTATTTCCATTAATAACCAAAGAAACATATTCAAAAACAATTTATGGGAGCCCGACCGACCCTTTCCCTTCTTGTGTTGCGGCTTGGACTGGTTGTCCTGAGAGTGGCCATCTTTTCTCTGTCCCTTGTTGTGTGGGTTGGGTCTGCCTTTTCCCTGCTTTGGCTGTGAGTATTTTGCAGATCCAAACTCTCACCTCTATTGCTTAAATTTCTACTCTATCTTGAGATCATATCTATAAGTTGTACCCAATGAGGCGATGTCTAGAAACTCCATTTATGTTTGAATGTATCTATGCAAAAAACTGTGGTATTTGAGCACCAAATGTTGCTCATATTCTTTCATACCAAACTTGGTGCACAGGGTATGGAAAATATTGGTGAAATCTGGTACTGTTTGGTCCCTTTCTTGACGTAGGGTGGTCCATATGGTGTACTGGTCCTCGTAGCTTCCAACAGGGTAGTATTGTTCTTTAATGGCATCCCGAAAGGAATCCCATGTAGGGGAAACCACAAATATTTTAGATTCCTCTATGGCCCTTTTCTTAGAGAAAGTGTCCCACTAGTCCTTAACATGGGGGATGACCTCGAGGACTGCAAAAGTAATATTTTCCCTATCGAAAAAATTGTGGACCAAAAAATACCCTTCAAGCAAATTCAACCATTTATCTACACCATATGCATCTATCAGTCCTTCAAATAATGGAATATCAAAATTTACCTGTACCTTGAAGGGGGTTGCATGGTCACTTCAAGAATATGCTTCTCGAGTGGGCAGTCATCGAAGGATCTGTGCAAAGTTTTGTTGCTCAAGGGCTTCCTCGAGCAACATTTTAAAAGGATCTCTTACTCCATCATATTTATTTCCGTCTCCCATGGGTTGTTTTCATGCTTGGTGTGGCTGATATTGCAACGACTCGAGTGGTTCGAGTCCCAACTTCTTGTACCCGATCTTGTCGGGGACATGCACGAAGAAAAATAAATGAAGAGTAGACCTCTCTAATACCATTGGTCCATATTTAGGAGCAGAACGAACTGATTAGCATAATGAATACAATAAACACAAAGACATGAAGAACAACACAAATATCTAGTGAACAATATCTTCTATTGAATAAATGAAATAGGATGAAACTGTAAAACTGCATAACTGAAACATTTGCTTGAATTGTGGTATCTATCTCTAAGAAGAGATGTAGATGCTACGCGCATACATCTAAGAAGAATGATTAAAATGAGGCTCCAGAGCCCTTTTTAACATTACTCGTGAATGCCAAAACCCTAGACATCCAAAAACCTAACCCTAGGAGATGAAACACCAAAAGTTATGTAGGCCCCTATGGGTAAGTTGGTACCTCAACTTCCCAGAGTCGTAAATTTTGCATACAACCTCCGTTTTAGGCACGTGATAGCCCGTTGGAAAGGTATTTTCGAGAAATACACATTATTCCGTCAAACTCTAACTCCATCTATAGTTTGACTATGGAGAGCCAAAAAAACACTGTTTAGGGCCCCAAAACGTCCCGAGAAGTACAACAAGATGTGATGACATGAAAACATACAAAATAAGCCAGTTGGATTAAGTGGGAGGCCACCAGTATCCACCTAGAAGATGTTTAGGGATTAAAACAACCTTGGATGTGTAGAACCCACAATTACAAAGAAGTACAAAAGAATGTGTTGAACTAAAAACTGTCAAGAGGAGCCAGTTGGAATAGGTAGGTGGCCACCAATATATACCTGGATCATAATAACTTCTCTTGAACCTATGGATTGGTAATAAATTTCTTCAATGAGAATCACTATCTATTCCTTTGGCATTTGGAATTTTAAATACACCTTACATATTATTGGTGATTAAACTTATACATGTTATTTACAACTGTGAGTAAACAATTTATAAGTTAAATATTACAGACAAGCAATTAGATTTGGGTTGATATCATCATTTTGCAGGTAAGTATCACACATAGCGATCTTCAGAAACAATAATATGATGATAATTATACTCTGAATGTTATATCCACTTGTCTACAGTACACCAATTCAATATTAAACTATTTCATTGTAGAGTATTCAATCGACAATCATGCCTTTTTGTTTTCTACATGAACTAGAACTGATTAAAGTAATTTATTAGACTTTTACAAATGCAAAGACAGAATAAATTTTAATGGATATCATACGTTGTTTCGTTAATCATTGGAGTATTCCATTTAAATGTATATAATTGTAAAACCATATATGATACCTATGAACATGTTTGATTGATTTTCTTATTACAATTTGAATTTGTGGCGGCTTTATCCAAATCATCTTTGGGTTGAATATCTAGAGTTACAACAACTAAGAACAATATATTGATGTATTAAAGTATGCAGATTTTCACAGTTCCTCATAATATTGTTTATAATTTTGGAAACAAATTGTACAAGAAGTTTTGGAAATGTCCAAAACCCCTTACACAATTTATTTCCATAATTACAAACAACAATATATTTATGTGCACAGTCTAAGTCGAATCCTAATATATATATATATATATATATATATATATATATATAACCCATTAAAAAATTATATTTGAAATTACAAAGTATGTTTATTATTATTTTCTATATTTGTAATTTGAACTTATCTCTATGATTTGTAATTTAAACTTATCTATATGGTTATTTCGGGGGAGAGAGGAAAAATACTTGGGAGAGGAAGAAAAAGTGGAGAGATCGGAAAGTGCGTGGTGGGACCAATACATAGGAGCAAGGAAAGAGAGGAAAATAAGGGGAGAGAGTGATGTAAGTCGAATCCTAATATTTTTATGAGAATGATGATTCATTATACCATTGAGCTAAAAAAAATCTTCTAGATCAGAGAGGTTTCCTCTGAGGTGAACAATAGTATTGGGCATCCAATAATACGTTAAATTAATGAAATACAATATAATGGTATACGAGACAACAATAAAGCACAAACATAAAAATAATCACAAGATAATTTTTTAATCTGATAATTTTTTAAATAGTGAATGAGTCGGTCGCCCAACTCCAACCTGGATCTAGTATCCAGCGTACGACACATGTCATTGGGTATTTTCACCCGAGGACCATAACCCAACATGACATCAGGCATCTCCTCATTGTCATCTGGTGGGGGAGGAGGCATGTCCCCAAGGAATGTGCCAATATCTGCAAAATATATAGTACACAACAATAATTAGACAAATTCATTAAACAATTTAATAAAATAAGTTAAAGAACGTGTTAGAATTAATTTTATCCTAATTAAGTAAGACATTAAAATGAAACTAGATTAATTTAAACAAAACATTAATATTACCTCTAGCATCTGGTGGCTCATCCGGTGTGAAGAGGATGTTCATACATCCTCGCCAATCCAACCCTGCGTAAGGACACAACACCATCATGAACATGTGATCGGCCTCACTGTCCAGTATCCTAGACTGCGTTAATGGAAATCATGGATGGAAAATCCAGCTAGCCCCACTTGGGAATCACCTCACCCCACATGTGCATCCGCACCTAAGTCATCGACCTAGAAGGCTGACGAACAAGAGTAGGCCTCGTCTCCGGAGACCTCTCAAAAAATTAAAAAAACAACTCTGAAGCAAAAGGGAAGTTCATCCTCCCATGGAAGACCATCTAATACATCATGGCCTCTATACCCAAGAATAATCATAATACAAAATCTCACAATTAAGGCGCTTCCCATCACTGGTAAAGTGTGAAACGGTCATCACTAATAGTGAGAGGCACCTAACCTCCTCTGCACCGAAAGAAGAGATCTGTAGTTGTCCACCAGACATCTGAAAATCAACTCAAGAAAGTACATCAACCCCAATATATATCTGAGAGTACATGAGTTGAATCTCTATTGCAACAATGAATAAGACATCAAAGAACTGGGAAAAATCCTCCCCTCTCCCGGATAGCCCAGTGATAAAATATATATCCTCCTCAATGGTCTGGTACCACTTTTCAGGATCGACACAGAAATCTTGTCGATGGACATCCCATTGACAAATCAACTGCACCAAGAACTCGGAGTGCCCATTCAGGGATGTAGTCTCCTCATAGTACTTAAGGAGGCCTACATTTCTCAAGAGGACTTGGGTTGCTGCAGTAATAGGGCGAGGGTACAAGTCCCTCTCCCTCTCCCTCACCTCCTAATCCCATACAACATTGTACAGGTCAAACCTATGCTCTCGTTGCTGTTGTTTTTCTCTCCACTGACATATCTGCATCATTAGCATATAAAATACATCAGCCTCATACACAAAACACAAAAAAAATAGTAAATGAGAAATTTATTTATAAATACGGAAAAATAAATTTCATCAAAAAATAAGTAAATTTCATCATCGGTGCACCCAAAAAATAGTCAAGCACCGCCCACAGTGCGTATAGTACTTGTGAGCATCGTCTATGGTGTAGAAATATAACATAGCATGCCGTATAAAATTTGTTATATTATTTTATGTGGTGCATTGTATAACCTCACCGCACTAGTGCGTTAAGGTTATCCAATGCACCACCTAAAATTATAAAAACTTAAAATCCTAAAGCACCGTAAAATCATTTTTAAAAACATTGTTACTATGGTGCGTAGCTTTTTCCGACATGCACCGGTGTGTTACATGAAAGGAGACACATTGCACCAATAATTTTTTAAAATTTGATAATTACATTACTTTAGCATTTAGGCTCTATTTTTCTATGGCGGTGTGTTGGGTAATCATTAACGCATCAGTGAGTAAGTTTACCAACGCACCACATAAAATAATATATTTGATTTATGTGGTGTGTCGTTTAACGTAATGCCCCGGTGCGTTAACATTATTTTGATGCACCATGAAAAATCAACTATGTTATTTTAGGCAGTGCATCGGTAAAATTACACATTGGTGCATTAAACTTAACCCAACACATAGGTGTGGTAGAGTTTACAAATGT
>ML787745.1:101687-112371 GCA_009831015.1 Picea engelmannii | reverse complement strand
GATATATATATATATATATATATATATATATATATAAGAATAGTGTAACTTAGTGGAATGTATAGGGCTATATGGGCTCGAACCGTAGACCTTCTCGGTAGAATAGATCAAAGTTCTTATTATCAAAATAATTTGAACTATTCCAAGAACACAACATGCATTTTATCGCATTGGGCTCTTTCATTAAAGGATATTGTTTGCTAATGAACTAGTTAATTCATTTCATCTCCTAGACACATGAATATAAGTAACAAATGAAAAATGACACTCAATGAGTCTCACCTACAAAATCTTCCATTGAAGAGTAGGATCATGAACATAAATCAATATTTTCCAAATAGTCCCTACAATTCAATGGTACTTCTTATATCATGGAGCATGTGGATCATTGTGAAACTCACTAGTATACACAAGGAATTTCTATTTAGTAGTGGGTGCATAAGTGTGTTCCCACCTTAGAGTCATTGTTGAAGAATTGGTACCTATAGAAGAAAAATGTAATGATAGATGACCTACTGACCAAAACTACAATTTAAGTTCTATGACACTTTTCAACTTTGTGAGGAAGATATGTTAATTAGTGGGGATATAAAACACATTCAATGTTTCCCACTGATGGGACTACCATAATGTTTGACCATAGATTTTGTAGAGGATGATGTCACAAAAAAAATTCACTCTTCGTGGTTTGAATAAATTGAGGTGCACCATGTAGTCACGTAAGCCAAGAATACCAACTATCTAGTTCACTATCATGGGATATTGAAGACAAATAGTCAATTTCAGTATGGAGGATGTGTCTAAGTTGGATATTATTGGTGAATATTTGTATGAAAACATCATTGCAGACATTGTATATTTTATTTGAGAGTACACTCACCTATTCCCATGTAGCATCTTTGAGATGAAAAGAGTGAGAGGAGAACAATGGGAGATGAATATAAAATTGAAGCCTGACACCTGATCTACTAAGAAGTGACTATATAGGATGAATTCAAATTATAAGGAATATGCTAAAAAATATATATGTGATATGCTAACTATTGGTTAGATATTTTCAGTGGAACAATAAGATTCCATTAGTCTAATAGTCATCTAGGGTGTGAAAAAGGTGGAATAAATTTTTCTGTGAATTTTTTTAGATTGAGTCAGGCCTACATACATGATCCCTTTCATACACATGTTAGTCATGAGATTACCAAGAAAGTGGTAAGGAATGAACCTTACACCTTCATAGTAGGATTATTTGGCTATCATAAAATCTGTATCATCAAGGAGGATAAGATGAACACCATTTTTTCTATGGAATGGTGATTGTATGCATTCAATTGCATGCCCTTTGGCCTAAATATTAAGACGTTGATTGATATAGTTGTACCTAAATATTAAGAATTTCATTTTCTACACCCCATTCAACATCCTCTTGGATCATATTATCTACAAGGAAGGATGTTTAGTCAAACTAATGAAAATCATAGTAATTTTAGAATATGTATGCACTAGAGAATGTCCCTGTGTTATGGTCATGCAGGGTACTACCATATATTTATCATGGGGCATGCTCAAGTAATAATGTAGAAGGAGGAACTACTATGAAAAGGTGTCGCATTTGTATGGATTGCAGAATGTGAAAAGGGTTTTTCCAAGTTAAAACGGTGGATGGTTATGGCTCCAATTCTTGTTTTTCCTAATTGGTCAAAAAATTCCCATGTCCATGTGGATTCCACTACCATTGCATTGGGAACATGATGGCATAGCTAGGGGAACACATGCTACACCACCCAAGGTAATTTTCTAGAAAAAAAAAATTAATTACACAACCTTGAAATGCAAAGGCCTGGTGATGGTGTATATGCTACAAAATTTCAAGTATTATCTTCTGGACCAGTCCTTCAAGTTGTCCATTGATAATTTAGTGGTCAAGTATTTAGTTAACAATACAATGTTGGAAGGTTAATTCTACCGATGTTTGCTACTATTTTAGGAGTTTGATTTTGAAGTGGTGGTTAAACTAGGTAAATAAAATGTGGGACCTAATCACCTCTCAAAATTCCACAATTGGAACAATGTTGGGATAGCTCATAAAGTGTTGAATGTAGATATCTTTTGCATGGAAGTAGTTCTTGAATTATTCACTAATATTTCCAACTTCAAATATAAATCTACATGCACTAGAAGAATATGGTAATAGTAAAGATCGATAGCTCATAATTAAGGATATAAATTATTAGTTAATCATATGGCACTTGCACACATTAGAAATGGATGGGATTCTTGACTACTATTTGTTGGATCATGAATGATAGGTGGTGCTCTAGGAATCCCATGATGGACATAGAAAAATACATTATAGTGAGAAGACACAACTATCACAACATACATTACAATGAGACACGTTGGATGCAAGTATCATTCAATTCCACTCCATTATTCATATTATTATATTCATTCACTCCTATCAGTACACATTCTCCCTTTATCTTCTATCATTTGTTTACTTAGGGTTCATATGTGTGTGTGTGTGTGTGTATGTGTGTGTGGTTAAGATTTTGTACTAAAAATATGTTATAGTTGTATTGGTCAATGTAAGAATACAAAAAAAGGTTTTTCCCACAGTCTATGATTCATACTTTGTTAAAAAAATTGATGCTTGTCTACCAAAAATTCAATTATATCCTTTCATGAGGATTTTGAACTTTTACTAGTATAAAGCCTACTTTAAAAAACACGTCAAAACCCTTATCTTATCATTGTCCTTTCACTAGATCCATTAGCCCATACAAATTGATAAGGGTTGTCCACGATATGCATTTCCATCACCAAGACCTGCATAAATCATAAAAGACAAATTCTTTATATGAGTAAATAATATATACAAGCAAATAAACATGCATTTAGTTATGTAAAATACTCTAGAAAAAACTTAAGTGGTCACATACCTTAATGAGCTTCTCTTTGTTTTGAGAATAGGTTATTCTCTACTTAACAGGGCCAACCACCTGAAGGTGGAAGCTCATATGGCCCGTCCCCCCCCCCCGCACATCGCTCTCAATTCCCCATACCCAACAAATGATTTTGTTTATATAGAAAACATATAGACATTCATGCATAACTAGGATAGTCATCAAAACATATGAACATATAAACATTGAAGCATATGAACATATAAACATCGATGAACATCCAAATACAAGTCCTGAATTTATACATCTGATTTTTCTTTGATTTATGTTTTTTTACATTCATAAAGTTGACAATTGGGGTATCATAATCATCCAAGGACATTGTATTTTGTGTGCCCTGTCCTTCTATTGTTTGTGTTTCCATGCGCTCATGTACCATACTTCCGGTATGTCGCTGAGAAGGGCGTCGAGGCATCTGTGCAGGGTCGTGAACTGCAACAATGAAAATGATCATATTGATATGTTGAAATATAATTGAAATAACTAATTCCTTATTTTGATTAACATTACACTATTGCTCTTTACCTATCTGTGTAGATGTGACACTTGGTGCATTAATTTATTGTCCACTTGGTTCCTCTCGCAGTTCACCCTCCTGAGCTACATGCTCTTCAATTTTGAGAAGATAATATATAAGTATAAGTCAAGAAATAAATATCTACAATCATAGTAAATATTTATAATTCTGAAGCATACATACCAGAATGGGTACTCTGTTCTCCACTATCATTAGACATGTGCACCCTTGTATGACGTGGTGTCTATTGAATACCACTTGATTCATTGTTGTGGTAACATTGTTTCTTGAAAACAAACATAAATACTTAGTTAAGGGTGATATAATAAAATATGAATAGACTTTACAAGCATGCTATTGGTGTTTCCTTATTCATTTTATTTACCTATGTGGATGGGGATATTGGAGTCTGGACCAAGCTTTTTCTATATTCAATCACTTTTAAAACCGTGATTGTAACCAAGCTTTAGGTCCTCCTTGGTGGCAACAATGTCGAACATATTTAACTACAATGCATAACACCATTAAAAATACCAATAATAAAAACATATATTTGTTCGATATTGTTAAATAAATATTAACCACATTTAATCATTTAAATCTTGCGATTCAGGATTTTAGTTTTCCATAGCCACCCTAGCCTAGTTTATTATGCCCGTGCTTTTCTACTCTGGCCTTGGTTGCTTTGGAGGTGTCTAGTAGCCTACATATAGAATTTTTGAAAAAAAATAGATATCGGAATTGTTACTTAAAACAGGAAAGAAAAACATAAATGATCATATTTCACTGATAATATGACATGTGTTTTACTTTGCTTGACCAGCTCGTGGATATCTTCCTTGTTTTTTAAACAAGTTTTCCTTTGTATCCTCTATCAGGGCCTTCCACTCTTTCTTTGGAACCATGGGAGGGCGCTCATGCTTGAGGTCTAATTCCAATTTCTCCCTATACTGGGCCCTGGTATATTTTAAATTCTCATCGGCCAACTTTGTAACCACTTTCTTGTTGAAAGTGTTGCCAAACAATTTTACCATGTGGTCTATTAAGTCATCTTTATTTTTGCTATCTTGGTCATTCCACCATGTGTGAATGGTGGGGCCAAATAGCTCCAATGCTTTGTCATTTAAGTTTCTATAGAAAACATTGTTTCCTGCAGAAACGTGTTATCCATTAATTTATAATAATCTCAACAAATGTCCATTTCAATTTCATGAAAAAAATGAATCAATTAGTTAACAATTACCTTCAATCTTCTGAATCTAAATTGGAACACATGTGTCATCCACCAGAAAAGTGACATCTAGTGATTTGGTGCTTTTAATTCATTCTAGTCCATGCAGAATAGTTTCCTCTCCATCTACAGTACGTTCCTCTCCGGAGTCATGTGGAGTCCCAGGCTCCGGCTCATCATGCTCTGGCATGTCATGACGGTCAAAATCATTGCGCTCATCAATGGATTCAAGAGGAATCTTAGGAGGCTCAAAAATCCTCACTTGCACTTTGCTATGTCGACATTTGTTTTGCATTGGACCATCACTACTACCTATAACAGTTGCAGGATCGGCAGGTTCCCGACGCACGAGGTTTAAAAACTCCTACAAATGGAAAACTTTACTTTATCAGATCATATAGAAAATATATAAAAAAAAAAAAAACGGATATGAAATTTTCATAGCTGATAAAAATATGTGAAGATTCCATTTACCCCAAAATTAGTTATTGTATTTTGTAGCTCTATAATTCTTCCCTGTCCTCCTGTGTCAGGGGTCCTTTTCTAAGAAAACCTAGATATTCTATGTTAGCCTTCTTCAAGGCCTTTGCTACAGTTGTCATTGGGTCAGTGGAATAAAATATTTCGTCCTCATCAATATCCTCAGTGGGAGCCTTCCCACGTTGACCATGCCACAATACATTAATGAATAAAATTAATGAGATGAACTTTAACATTTGAGAAATTTAGTTATTGTAGTCATAAGTTATTATTGTATTTAACATTTACCTACTGAGGCACAGTGGGTACCTTTCCGTGATCACCTTGGACAGATGTAGCAGGTGATTTTCAGACACAGTCACCCTGGACAGAAGTTGACACAATAAATCAATCAACAAAAGTTATGAAATTCACCTGTAACATTTAAAAAATGAAATATTGGAGTAATATCAGAAAAAAAATAAAATAATGAAATTTCAGAAATTTAGTTGTTGTAGTCATAAGTTGTTACCGTATTTAACATTTACCTGTTGAGGCACAGCGGGTGCCTTTCCACTGTCACCCTGGACAGATGTAGCGGGTGATTTTCTGCCACGGTCACCCTGGACAGGAGTTGACACAATAAATCAATCAACAAAAGTTATGGAATTCACTTGTAACATCAAAAAAATGAAATATTGCAGTAATATAAAAAATAAAAAAAATCAGAAATTTAGTTGTTGTAGTCATAAGTTGTTACTGTATTTAACATTTACCTGTTGAGGCACAACGGGTGCCTTTCCACGGTCAGCCTGGACAGATGTAGTGGGTGATTTTCTGCCATGGTCACCCTGGACAGAAGTTGACACAATAAATCAATCAACAAAAGTTATGAAATTCACCTGTAACATTAAAAAAAATGAAATATTGCAGTAATATCAGAAAAAAAAATAACGAAATTTCTGAAATTTAGTTGTTGTAGTCATAACTTGTTACTGTATTTAACATTTATTTGCTGAGGCACAGTGGGTGCCTTTCCATAGTCACCCTGGACAGATGTAGTCTATGATATCTCACGATCACCCTGGATAGATGTTGACATAATAAATTAATCAACAAGAGTTATGAAAGTAATTGTAACATTAAAAAAAATGAAATATTGCAGTAATATCAGAAAATAAATAATGAAAAATGAAATATATGCAGTAAAAAATTGAAATATTGCAGCGATAAATTGTAACAATGATCGATCAAAGGTTGAGTTGAATGGTATGTAAGATATTTACCCCAATAACCGTACCCTCTCCATCTATTCGATCTAAGTTGTAATCGATCAACAACTCTTCACCTGGAACTATTGTTTTTGTTGCACATAGAAATATACGATTTCCTTCGCATCCCTCAAATATGCAATTCAGATTCTTAGTTGTTGCCATTGGTCGTGTACTATTTATAAAGCCCGCAATGTTTCCAGTAGCTTTTGGCCTTCCATCAATATAGATAGTTTCCCCTTTATTTTGATTTTTATCTACTAGTTGTATATAATTTGCGGCAACTCCGTATCTCCTCATACTTCACATATATTAGACCAACATCAACCAGTGATTGTATTTGTATAATGGTCCGACATACTCCATCAATTCGGTTACAGTGCCATAGCCGACCTTTATGCCATCCATGGAAAATAAACCTAATCCATGTAAGGACGAAGGAGCAATGCGATACATCCTCCCACTGATGAAGAAATCTGTGTCCACTTTAGGTAGTGCCTTAGGTGCCCATCATTGCACTAGATGTTTATACCTCAAGGGAAACTCAATGTCAGCTATGCTCTCAACATCATAATTACATGACCCTCCGTTGGCAATAAAAAATTGCATGTGTATACATAATCTTTTCCTTACCTTTTCAGATCTAGTACAACATGTCTCACTTTCAACCTCTCTTACTATATCTTGATCATCACTTAAGGAAGATAGATCTGACAGATACCTATTTGGTGGTACCTACACTTGTTAAAACAAGAAGATAAGTTATCATGTGAATATAAGTTTGTGGTACCAACACAGTTGCATATAGTTGCAATATAGTTGTATAAGTTGCATTGTTGCATATAGTTGCATATAATTGGATAAGTTGCATATTTGCATATAGTTGCATAGTTGCATAGTTGCAATATAATTTCATAAAGTTGCATATAGTTTCATATAGTTGCATAAGTTGCATATAGTTGCATAAGTTGCATATAGTTGCATAAGTTTTATTGTTGCATATAGTTGCATAGTTGCATATTTGCATATAGTTGCATATGAAATTGTTGCAATATAGTTGCATATAGTTGCATAAGTTGCATTGTTGCATATAGTTTCATATAGTTGCATATAGTTGGATAAGTTGCATATTTTCATATAGTTGCATAGTTGCATATAGTTGCATAAAGTTGCAATATAGTTGCATAAAGTTGCATATAGTTGCATAAGTTGCATTGTTACATAAAGTTGCATATAGTTGCATATTTGCATACAAAATATTCATATAGTTGCATCTTTGCATATAGTTGCATAGTTGCATATAGTTGCATAGTTGCATAAGTTGCATTGTTGCATAAAGTTGCATAAGTTCCATAAAGTTGCATAAGTTGCAGAAGTTGCATGTTGCATAAAGTTGCATAAGTTGCATGTTGCATAAAGTTGCATAAGTTGCATTGTTTGTCATAAGTTCCTTGGCCATATGTTTGTCTATGGTAGATCTTTTGGCCAACACATTTAGGTCCCTTTATTACCAGTTATGACCTCTCTTGGGCCTTGTGCACTAGTTGGGTCTTTTTTAGTATAACACGTCTCACTTTCAACCTCTCTTAGTATATCTTGATCATCACTCAAGGAAGATAGATCTGACAGATACTTATTTGGTGGTACCTACACTCATTAAAACAAGAAGATAAGTTATCGTGAAAATATAAGTTTATGGTACAAACGAGTTGAAGAAGTTTTGAAATCACCAAGCAACCATGCAGGAAACTCAATGTTGCATAGAATAAGAGTTTAATTTTTTTTATGAGTAATGGATAATTCACATTGTAGAATCTCCTACAATATTTTTTTTATTATCTCTATGAACCATTTTGTCAATAAAACATCTAATTCGTTGACTTGAAGTACTTGTTGATTTCCCAATCCATCATTTTCCCTCATGATAGATAAATCACTAAGTTGGGAGACCAAAAGTCCTTTAAAAGTTAGTAATTGAACCTCCATCATTGAAGTAAGAAAAGAAAGGTGTCAATTTTTTTGTATATTTGGATAATTTAGTCAAGAAAATGAAACTTTCTAGGTTGGGAGGCCAGTGAGTCTCAAAACCTAGTGACTAAACCTTCTTGAGCCTTAAGGTATATGATTTACCCCCAAAAATAAAAATCACTTATTCAATGAGGTTACTCGTTGTCCAAACCAACCGATTGAGGTTATTGACCCTTGCACTCAACAAATTTCCTCCTTCGGGTAAATCACTCACTTGTCCTTATTTGTCCTTATGACCTCTCTTGGGCCTTGTGCACTAGTTGGGGTCTTTTCTATGTTGAGGAGCCTCCATTGGGTCCCCAAACTTCCCTAATCCATTAGGTCACATTTGTCATGACCAAGGGGTAAGTTAAAGTCAACATGGGTAGTCATAACTGCAACATTGACTAAAACAAACTAACTTGATAGAAAGTTAGATATAGTTCCTATTGATTCACATTGTATACCATCAAAGGCCTATGAATTGGTCAAGTTGTAATGAGAATGGGAGAACCAAAGTGTTACTATATTGGCTTAGATATATGAACTATCTCCATGATATAAGGACTCATTTGGAAAATGAGACATAGTTGAATGTTGCTAAGTCTTAGATAACTAGAACATCGAAGTTGGCATGTTATAAGGCCAATTGAATCTAAATAAGATTGAATGACATCACTGARCTTKTSAGTGATAGAGACAAACACCTAATTACTTTAAGTTTACTTATAAATTATTCTTATTTTTGTTGCTAATATAAAGATCTAAACATGGTTTTCAACATATGTGGTTCATTGTGATGTCACTGGGATACATAGTGGTCATTTCTTAAAAATAAACCCATGACTTCATCGTCAAGAACCATGTGGAGTGTGCATGTGATTAGGGGATCACCGAATTTGGTAAATGGAGCATTGACTAGGGGATCATGTGTTTCTACCATATGATGTTGTAATTTGACATGGTCTCTCTGGGAAATCTTGACAAGTTTTGAGAGGGGTGCATGATCTTCCATCAATTTCACTGCCTTTTACAAAACTCTAAAACCAAATTGATGAAGGCCTCAATTGCATTGTGAATAGTGGTTGTTTAAGGCATAGGTTCTTCTAACTACCTCATACACACATCAAAACTACCTACCCTAGTCTCGATGCCCAAAAGTGCAACATCCATATTTTCAACTATTAGCTTATTTTTTAACATCAGTAATGTCATTGTAAGGTATTTCACTTTTTGTTTCCAATATCCTTCAATTGGATTAACATTTTTATCACATATAAATTTTTTGGCTTTCAACAGCTTAGGAGCGGAAATTTCATAGCGTTTAGTTGCCGAAAGTGTAGACTTTCGGTAGCTTAAATCTAAAGGTTTTATATGTTGTTAGCTGCCGAAAGTGCAGGTTTTTCAAACAGTGAATTGCTTGTCACATGCCTAACTGGATGTGGTACACCTGTCATCACCAGTTAAAGACTTTCAAAATTAGCTCCAGAGGATGGGTTGTTTTCTCTTGTTCTATCATTAGGGTTTTATTTGATTGGTTTGCTAACCCTGGGTCTTGTCATATGCTACACGCCACTTCTCCTTGTCTCGGCATTCCCTTCTCCTCAGCGCAGTGTTTTGTCAGTTGCTAACTCAGGTTGGAGATGTGTTATCACCCAAACATCAAAGCATAAAGTTGGAAAACATACAGATGGAAGATTCCTTGGCTTCGTGCACTCAACAGATATATGTGCCTGATTTAGTGGTAGTTTTATCTCCAGCAACATATCAGTTATGAGGAGCTTGGAAGGCTAAGGAAAAACAATAGTTACCTATCAAAAATATTTTGCCAGGATTTTTGGCAGCTTATGTTAACCTGAAAATAGCTTATTAGCTACTGAATCTCTAGACTTTCGGAAGCTAAAATGACTCTGGTATGTGCGCACTAGCTGTCGAAACTACAGACATTGGCAGAATTGCAGGATCTCGCCCAGATCATCATCAAACACTGCCAGTTCATTATTCAAAAATCCTAGTCTGTTTTTGGGTCGAATCTTAGTTGTTTCATGTTGAAGGAATGGTTCATTTAGTATTGTAAAATCTCTTTAATGAAAATCCATCACTAAACCCTAGTTTTTAGGGATTTAGTTATATGTTACTAATTTTTTGTTCTAGTCCTCAGACTCCTGTTCATTTCTGGGAAGTTTCCTTTTTTAACTCGAGTCTATCTTCAGTAAGTCGAGGGAGGCTGAAAAAT
>ML787745.1:29181-81919 GCA_009831015.1 Picea engelmannii | reverse complement strand
TGGATGGAAGCACCAACTTCCAAGTTACACAGGGTCCAACCTGCATAACAGAGAACACCTGTTCTCCCTAGCACCACCCTGCCACCCTAGTTTCTCTGGCTGCAACCAGATGGAAGCTATAACTTCCTGTTTTCAAGCACCCACTTGAACTTCTGAGGACAACAGTCCTCCCGAGCACCTCCCAACCTCCCTAATTTATAATCAATAATGAATACACAGACAACTACTCAGATAAATCAAGTCTTACCAATCTTTCTCTGTATCTGATCTTCAGCAAACTGTTCTGTAATTCTTTTCTTCTTTTGTTTGTTTAGCATGCCTGCTCTGCATCACCTTTTCTGTCATTCTGCTCTGCTTTTGTTCTGTCGGTTTGCTCTTCTTATGCTCTGCTCTATCGTTCTGCTCTTCTTCTGCTCTACTCTATCATTCTGCTCTTCTTCTGCTATACATTTCATCACATTCTGGATCTCGTCTATTATGTCACATCACGCATATCCTTCTTACTATTTCATTCTTTTTCCCTTCAGAACAGCCAACCCAATTCAGTCTCGCTCATTTTCTTTTATACACAATTCCTTGACGATTCCACTTCCCCTTCCAATAGGTAATACAAGGACATCTGTCTTGGCAACTGAAACACTAACCGATTTGTAATGATCGGTCTGTTTCTCTTAACGGATTCATAACTGAAGCGTTAATGTATGAGAAAGAACAACAGCCCTCCGATCAATATTTGATCCAACGGTTCAGATCCCATCGGGATTTCACTCATCGCGATTTCGGCATTCTCAGTGTCGAGATGTACATGTACTCGGAACCCCCGATTCTCCGATCCCCGATGTGCTCCTTTCCCGAGATTTAGCCCCTTCCAGCTACACAATGGTCCATGTGCCCGTCAACACATGACCTTGGTCAAGCCTCTCATCGAGGTTTCGGCATTTTAGATGTCATCATGCACATGCCTATAGAATTCTCGATCCCCGATTCTCCGATGACGGAAATCAACGGTCCAGATCTCATTCTTATCCAACGGCTGTGATTACATCACAAAATCGCATATCGCGATTTCGGAGTTTCTGTTGCAGTGTGTTATTGACATATCAAAGTCCCGATCCCCGAAACTCCGACCAGGGCTAGGATCTACGGTTCAGATTCATTATGGATTCAACGGCTGCGATTAAATCACAAAATCGCATTTCGTGATTTCGGAGTTCTTGATGTCAAGAGATTTTGGCATTACAAAGTCCCGATCGCCGATGCCTCTGCTGACGTCACACGTGGTTTGACACGTGTTAGATCCTGCCACGTGTCACTCTGATTCATGACTTACATGTGCCTGAGGTGTTGAATCTGCCTGACACCTGTCATTCCCTGGTTGTGCCACGTGTCCTTGGGTGACGTGGTCTACCGTCGTGAGTTGGATCAATGGTCTAGATCTCATGTTGATCTGACGGTGTAGATTCAGTCGGGATTTCGCATATCGCGAAATTGGGATTTTCGTTGCATTGTATTCTTTGCATATTGAAACCCCGATCCCCGAAACTCCGATGAAGCCTCCTGTCTACAAGTGGATGGTCTCGATCTCTGCTTGATTTAACGGCTGCGATCAAATCGCGAAATCGCATATCACGATTTCGGGGTTTTCGTTGTCGAGTGAACTGGACATTTCAAAGTCCTGATCCCCGAATCTCCGATGACTTATCTCCCTCGCAACTTCTGCAAATCTGACGGTTGTCGACCTTTCGGGAAATTTGAATGGGATCCAACGGTAACTTGATCGTTGTCTTCCTTCTTCTCTGCAAACTCTTGCTGCGCGTGTTTTCTTCAATGTTGTTCCTCCTGAGCTTTTATGTCCGAATCCCCAAGGGGTTTTATCCTTCATATCCTACCATCTCTGCTATTTCCATCAATGAAAACAACCATCAACACGCATTCGTTGCTTGTTCAATATTTTCCAACACTTCCTCCATGTGGCTTGATGCGTGGTGCTTGAATGCTTGGTCTCGGGCGAATGGTTTCATATCGTAGATTTTTGGCCTTGGTTCACCCATGGATTCTCTCCTTGGATTTTTGTGTGAGTTGGCTTGTGATTCTTACACTGCTGTGGCACTTCATATCATGAGGATGGGGCATAATCAATGTTATCATTTGATTAAAAGAAACATTAAACCAACCACATTGACTGAAAATAAGTAAGCAACCCATTATTTGGAGTTGATCTCGACATTATTTGACTGAAGATGACAGGTATAGAACATTCAGTGATGCACGTGACAGACAGATGGTCATTTTTCCCACCTACACTTTCGGTAGCTAAGGGCGTATGAAATCTAAGATTTAAACTACCGAAAGTATGCACTTTCAGTAGCTAACACTATAAATGTTTTCCTCCTAAGCTACTGAAAGCCAAAATTTCAATATGTGTTCCAACACCCACCAAAATCACCTTTTTTCATTAAGATATTTTGTATGTTCAATGAAAACCCCGTTGGAAACCTAATTTTTATAAATGACCTTTTTTAAAATATTGCTCTGTTTCTCCGTCAATAACCAAGGAAGACTAGTGTTATGTTCACCAACATCACCATTAGAATTAATAATAACACTTTGCAATGTGTTATTAGCTTCTTGGATGTCACAACAAATATTTCCAATTCTCTCTTTGTCATTCCTTCCATCTAATATCCACCATAGCAATTATGTTATGTTCTTCCTAGTATGCATTGTATCAAACAAATGAACTATTTGTAGGTGCTCGTAGTATGGAAATCTACTGAAATTCATCGGGTAACTTTTCATTCCTTGTGGAAGCCCATTCACACCTTAACGACATTCATGAAACATCAACAAATTGAAATTAACACTAATTAATGGGACAAAATGAAATGAATACTAATGAAATTAACCAAAGATTTATACAATATGTCATACATAAATAATTTGTGTACCTTGACGATTTCTAATATATTTCAACTTCCATAGGCGAGGTGTCATTCTTCGTGGTTTTTTTTCCATTTTCTTCTTTACCATTGAATTTTACTTTGTTTGTAGTTCGATAACTATGGTTCTTAGGCAGAAAGTGCCTATATTCATCAAACACTTCCTTTCCTAAACTCCTTGAACGACGAGATTTTATCCTCGGACCACAAACTGGGCATGCAAATTTACCCTTTGTTTGAAGACCTACAAGATATATGAATTAATGTAGCGTCAAATTAGAGTTACAATTTAAAATAATGCATGATATTTTCAATAAATATATATAATATTAAATCACAAAATAAAGTAACAATATACCACAAAAATGTGTTAACCCAGAAGCATCATGAATTGTCAATGATAGTATTCCATGGAATTGAAATCGTTTTTTTCCCTATTGGTCTAGAGATGTCATACATAGTGACGCTAGCCCATAACTTCAACAACTCATCAATAAGAGGCTCAATATATACGTTCATATCTTTAACCTGGCACCTACCTAATTGGTTCAACATAATTCATGATTAATTATACTTATCTAGATGTCATTATATATAAAAGAAATAATTACCACTCACGAAACAAAGAAATGAAATATTTTGTCATACTTTAAGGAAAATAAAAGATAATTAAATACCTGGAACAATCATTGCCAACATTGTGTGCTCTCTCTTGATCGACATCCAAGGAGGAAGGTTATTGTTTATAACAAAAACAAGCCACACCAAGTACGTAGAACAAAGCTCTCCAAATGGATTGACACCATCAGTTGTCAATGAAAGTCTAACATTACAAGGTTCTTCTTTAAAAATTGGCCACTTTTTTTCTATGTACTTCAATGCAGAACCATATACAGGCATTCGAAGAACATCGTCTCGACTTATGTTCTTTGCATGGAAATCCATAAACTGTGTTATATTTTGGCACCTGAACAACCGCTGGAAACGTGGAATTATCGGAATATAACGAAGAACTTTGTGAGGCACCTTCTTTGACTCTTTATCGGTTCGATATCTACTTATTTGACATTGTGGGAATTCATTCTCTAATGCATATTTTCCATAGTATATGATATGATCATTAGGACATGCATCAATAACCTGATAGTCCATTCCAATTTCTTTCATAATCACGGATATTTCTCGATATGTGTGTGGAAAAAAAATTGACGTCGGTAATAGAAATTCACCTAACAATATACACAATTCAAAAAAATAAGTCAATGTAAACAATATTAATCACCAATATCGCATCCAATATACTAATTTATAAATTAGAAAACAATAGCAATATAGGAAAAAATTGAACCTTTTAAGTATTTGTGAACATGCAGGCATAAATAATTAACAAATCAAATACCTTAGTATATGTGTGAGGCATGTGTTTGATAAACCATTAAAAACCTTCAAGTTCACCAACAACAATATAATAGATAAAAGATTTGTTGTTGAGCCTTCATAAAGAGGTTGACGTGACTTCTCGAGTAGAGGATCAACATCATGACTATCATCTTGGTTGTCCTCATCCATTGGAGTAAATGTGTCTTGTATCAATCTATGTATATCATATTCCTTATGTAAATGGTGTGTAATTATTTTCCATCGCCCTTCGCCTCTGATACCGCTCTTAACCGAGCAAGCTTCTTGCCATTTTCATTCATAGTGACAAATCCTTGTCCTGACAAGTAATTGTCTTACATACACCATACCAAACAATAAGTTGTCAAATTTTTATATTTTAGCTACTCCTTCATGATATTTTAGCTACTCCTTTCAATTATGATATGTTTATTTACAGTGACCTACAATCCTCACAATTATTTCTTCTAAGACATTTTGACAAGCTTTTTCTTTCATTATTGATTAACTATTAAGATCGATATGCTTCAATTTGTACTTTAGAGTAGTGTGTACTGAATCACCATGGAAAATAATTACACACCATTTAATGAAAGTGGTCAAAATTTCTCAAACTTGAATCACTCGACACCATACACTAGCCTCTAAGTTGTTTTGTAGAAAAAATGCCAATCTTTGAAATTCACCACTAAAAAAAGAATTCCAACCACTTGTCATCCACAATTGGGTTGAGTTAGTTTAAATTATGACGTGTTGATTTGAATCTACACACAATGGTCACAATTTTATGCTACTTACAGTGGTCATGGTTTTCTTTTCTAAGACACTTTGGTATGTTCTCATTTTTCATTGTCTGAGTTGTAGATTTCATCATGTTATCGTAGATTTCGTCATGATTTTTTTTATATTTTAGGTACTCCTTATTAATAGTGTATAAACAAGTTACATCAACTACAAACTAAAGTTAATCACTACATCTAGAATTGTGTGTGATTATAAAAAATTGAGAGAAAGAATATCACATATAAGAATACAATCTTATATGACTAACCTAACCTAATACTAGACTAAAAATATGACATTAATATATATAAGCACAACATCATAGAAACACAAAAGCTAGAGAGCTAACAAGGTCTCTAAGGGATAGAATTAGACTTAAGAGGATTTGTTTTCCATGAATTTCTATTTCAAACATTAGTCCAACCGGTAAAGTTGTTATGAGTTGGTGGTTTTGTAATAAGGATTAAATTTACATAAGGAATTGTAGGCTCAAATTAATCTAGATTGATAATGGCATCTGTTTTTAATGTTTGAATTGACTTATTGATAGAGTGATTTTCACTCTTCTTAAAATACTTCTTTGGAAAATATTTTTCTAACTAACTAGATCCAAAAACCAATGACATGAAATATGGTACTACACATATAATATATTATCAAGGAAAAAACAAGCTACATGAAATTTCGACATTTGAACAAAAAATTACAAGTTAAATGAGTACATCAATAAAAAAAGCATACTAACCTTGCAAGTTCAAAATCCGAGCTATGTAGATCGAGAATTGGATTTGTTCAACCGGTGGGTGATGGAAAAAATAAACAGCTCAAACAAAATCCACGAACAATGTTGCAACTATAGCAATTGTGTCGCAAAGTCTCTTAAAGTCAGGTATATATATATCAACTAGTCAACTAGTTGTTAGCAGATCCTTTTTGAGATAGGAAAAAATTTTGTGGCAATAGCGATGAAAATCCTGACCAAGTTTAAAAACCTTTTCATGGCAATATCGATGAAAATCTCGCCCTATTTAAAAAAAAAATGAAAATAATGGAAACGTGGAAACATTTCATGGAATGATCCGCCCATATGTAGTAGTGACATGGCTCTTTAGGAGCTTGTTTTCTCTCCACTTGGGATTCATTCACCTTCCCATAATAACTTAGGATAAAATAATTATCCTCACCATAATCTTTAGGAATAATATTATAGTATTCCTTTGGCGATAATCCCTCTAGCTTATCCCCCTTTCTAAGATCTTAGCCCCTCCTTTTCCCTTCGTAGTGGAGTTGATTTCCCCATACTCTTTTATCTTGGTTGGTCTACACGCAACGATGTATTATATTAATGATACGAGTGTTTACATATACAAAAACAGGCTCACTGGTCTTTTAGCATCTAGGCTCTCTTGCCTAATCACCACATAAGCCTCCTGACTTGTAATAACCTATCTCACTAGCCTATAAAACATATTCACATTTACAAATGCGGCTAGGTATTGGGGTGTTACATCCCCCTCCCCTTATTATATGCACTGCCCTCAGAGCATTATATATATATATATATACATATACAACCAAAAGTTCAAAAACCCTAAAAAATATGTGGGCATTCTTCCCGCATAGCATCCTCGTACTCCCAAGTTGCATCCTCGGGACCGTACCAGGTCCATTCGAATTTTACTAGCTTTATGGATCGATTCCAGAACTTCTTGATCTTACGGTCCAGAATGCACACTGGATGCACCTGAAAAGTGCCTTCTTTCTCCACCTAAATCACATTCCAATCAATAACATGATTATCATCACGTATATACTTTTTGAGAAATGATACATGGAATACATTATGAATAGACATGGATGCAGGCAATGAAATCATATATGCCACAGGCCCAATCCTCTCTAGGATTTCAAACGGCCCACAAAAATGAGCTGCCAAATTTGAACAATTTCCCAACTTCAGGAAACTTTTGTTGGCCTTCACTTTTAAAAATACATGATCACCCACTTTAAACTCCATGTGAGTTCCGCCCTTGTCTGCATAGATTTTTTGTCTATCTTGAGCAGCCTTTATATTCTATTTTATTTTTAACACTTGCTCTTCCAGTTCTCTGAGTATATCAGGACCAACTACTGCTCTATTTGTTGGGTTGTCCCAACTTATAGGTGTGTTGCACCTTCTTCCATAAAGTGCCTCAAATGGGCTCATCTTTAGAGATACTTGGTACCCATTTTTATAAGAAAACTCTACCAAGTGTAGGTAGTCTTACCATTTTGATGGTTTATCCATCACACACATCCTCAACATATCCTCAATCACTTGATTCACCCTTTCTGTTTTCCCATTAGATTATGGAAGATAAGTTGTGCTGAAATTCAAATTTATTCCAAATCCTTTAAATAATCCTTTCCAAAATTTCAATGTAAACTTTGAATCTTTGTCAGACACAATTGTCCTGGGTATACCATGCAATCTAGCAATTTCCTTCATATAAATATCAGCAACATTAGTTGCCTTATGAGTGAGCTTCACTGGAATGAAATGGGAAGCTTTGGTGAGCTTGTCCACTACTACCATGACAGAATCATGTTGCTTGGTTGTTCTGGGCAGCTTGGTGATGAAATCCATTTCCACAACTTCCCATTTCCACTCAGGAATGGGTAATGATTGTAGTAACCCAGTTGGGTTCCTATGCTCATCCTTGACCTTTTAACACTCTAAACATTTGAAAATAAACTCTGCAACTTCCCGCTTCATACCTGGCCAATAATATTGGCTCTTGATAGTTGCAATAGTTTTTTGATACCCTGGGTGCCTAACATAAGGTACATTATGCATTTATTTCAATATCATAATCTTCAATTCTGGGGATTTGGCACATAAATTCGACCTCTGTACATGATAACTTCGTCCTTTCCCAACTTGTAATCTTCAACTTTCTGCTGCAAAATACCTTGTTGTAATTTTGTTACCATTTTCATGTAATGTAAATCTGATTTTGCAGCCTCCAAGATTATGTCCTTCAAATCGGATTGGTACATGTTGATGGTTGTAGCATGTAACTCATGCACCCTTCTGCTAAGTGCATCAACTATCTTGTTCTATTTCCCTTTGATATGATTTATATCAAAGTCATATTCACTGAGAAATTCTAACCATCTACTTTGTTTGGAATTTAGAGTTGGCTTTCCAAATAAATATTTCAGACCATTATGGTCTATCCTTAACTCAAACCTTTTCCCCATGAGGTAGTGTCTCCACATCTTCAAGGCATGCACTATGGCTTCCAACTCTAAATCATGAGTAGCATAGATCCTTTCATGCTCCTTCAACTTCCTTGATTCATAACATATAACATATCCATTTTGACTGAGGACTCCACCAAGGCCTTCCTTACATGCATATGTACATACAATGAAGTCTTCATTTGGATCAACAATCCTTAGTATTGAAGCACTGGTTAATAGATGCTTCAAGTGCTGGAAACTGTTTTCACATTCCACTGTCCACTAAAACTTTACTCCCTTCTTTTGCAAGGAATTGATCAAGTGTGCAATCCTTGAGAATCCTTCAATAAATATTTTGTAGTAGCCTACGAGGCCCATGCATGATTTGACTTATGTCACATTCTTTGGTGTTGACCATCCTCTAATGGCCTCAATATTTTCTGGATCCACTGTTATCCCTTATTTTGAGATGATATGTCCCAGATAATGGATTTTCTTCTGATTAAATAAGCATTTTCTCAATTTGGCATACAACGGATGCTCACTTAATACCTGTAGTACCAAACTCAAGTGTTGTTCATGATATTCCTCTGACTTGGAGTATATAAGAATGTCATCAAAGAAGACAATGACAAACTTATCCAAGTATTCTATGAAAATACCATTCATTAAACACATAAAAACAACTGGTGCATTTGATAGCCCAAATGGCACCACTGTGAATTCATAATGGCCATACCTTGTTCAGAAATAATTCTTGTTGATGTATTCTTCTTTAATTGCTACCTGATGATAACCTGACCTGAGATCAACCTTGGAAAATATTTTTTCATTCTTCAGTTGATTAAAGAGGTCATTGATCCTTGGAAAATGATACTTATTCTTCACAGTTACCATTTTCAACTGTCTAAATTCCATGCAGAGTCTCAAAGTTCCATCATTCTTCTTCACAAAAAAAATGGGGCACCCCAAGGTGACACACTTGGGCGTATATACCCCTTCTTAAGAAGCTCTTTGGGCTTCATTTACAACTCCTTTAGTTCCAGTGTACTCATCCTATAGGGAGTCTTGGATACTGGATTTGCTCCAGGCATCAAATTTATGGAGAAACCAGTGTCTCTTTTAGGGGGAAATCCTGCTATTTCTATAAATACATCCTCAAATTCTTTTAGGACTGCATTATCTTCAATATTTGACACCTTATCTCTAGATGTCTCTTCCATATAAGCTTCAAATAATTGACATCCTTTCCTGTAACTTTTCTTTAGTTTCATTTTTTATATTTCTCTAATAGTTATCGCCCTAGGAATTCCATGTACTGTCCTTAGGTTCCTTTCCCCATCCAGGCAGGTAAATTCCTTGTTATGATTATCTAGGATAGCATGGTGTTGTTCCAACCAATCCATCCCAATTAGAGAGTCATAGGAACTTAAAGGAAGATGTCCAAATCTTCCCTAGTGTTTAGTCCATTCATGTCCATTGGACATGACTTTACCAACTCATTAACCTTTTCTTTTGGCTCTAGTAGCCAACTGCACCAACCAAGATTTCCCATTCTTTCTTCTTGGAAAATACAATATTTCCACCATCTTAGGATATATATAACTATGACTAGCTCCTCAATCAATTAAAATAACAATGGTTTGGTTGTTGATCATACCTTCTACTTCAATCATATGTGACTGAAACTCGGCTTGCTTGTTGTCCAAGGCTTCATAGATCCTTGGTACGATTCTTCCCATGTCCTCCTATGTCTCATCTTAATGTACATTGTGAACAATCCTCACCTTTTCTCCTCTGTGGGGAAAATGCCTATACATATGATCTCCTTTACAACCCCAACATTGAATAGGTGGTTTCCTTGGCCTTTTCCCCCCTATCTCAATTGTTTTTGGGTTCTCTAAAATTTGGTTGTCCCTAAGGATTGTTTCTGAAGAATGGTGGCTTATTCCCCTTCTTCCTCTGTTCCATCTTATATTTATTCTTGTCTTCCCAAGATTTTTGGAAAGTTGGCCTTGCTTTATGTTGATCATATAGGCATTTAGCTCGCCTTATGGTCTCCTCCAATGTTTTTGTATCATCATATTGTATCTTGTCACTGATGAATGGTGGAAACCCACTCAAATACATTTGAATATTAACAGTCCCATCCTTGATGAACGAAAAAAAATTTAACAACTCCAAAAACCTTCTTTCATATTCATCAATGGTCATACTCCCAAGCTTGAGTTCAAAGAACTCTTTCATTTTCATGTCATAGTACCTCTTAGTCAAGTCTTTCTTTTCAAAATACTTCTTGAATTCCTTCCAAGTAACATTTTTCTCCTTAATTTGTTGCACCTACATAATATGATCCCACCACATGGATGCTTTTCCTTTGAGCTGGTAGATATCAATTCTTCCTTCTGCGTATGAAGAATAATTATGTAATTGGAAATACTTTCTCATGCCAAGAAACCATGTCTCTCCATCTTCATCCTTCTTGTGCTCACCATCAAATGTAGGAAGTTTGATTTTGTTCATTTCTCCTCGTAGCTCATCCACCCCAGTCCTCTTCTTATTCTTCCTGATAGGGGATGAACTTGAGCTATTGAGTGTTCTCCTATTGGAATGTTTTGGGGAGTGATGGTGATGCCTGCTAACATTCCTTGTTCTTCTTTTCTCATCAGGAGACCTGTGACTTCCTTGTTTGCTTGAGACACTCTCCTTATCCAATTTATTTTCTATTATGTTCAAGCTTTGAATTAACTTCATGTTGAAGTCCTCCTCCTTCTCCTTGGATTTCATAATCCTTTCATTGTCATCTTTATAGATTTGGACATCCTTTTAAAAATGTTTAATTGTCTCTGCCAAGTTCAAGCTTTCTTCATTTCCTTCTCCATGTCCAATTGATTTTTCACCTCCAATACCCATATGGACATCCATCCCTCTGATCTCACCTTCTTAGATGTAATCCCCCTTTGTATCTTCCATCTCTTTGCAAAAATGTGCAGCCAACAGAATCTGGTAGGATAATTGATTAAACAATTTCATGAAATTATGAACCATTCTAGTTTAATAATACATCAAACTTCTTTCTTATGATTTCCTGAAAAATTGACAATTCAACTCAATTTTTTGGGTTAATAGTTATATTATATTTTTCAATACCTTTCCAACAACTGGTCCCTTTCTCAATTCTGAGTCTTGAGCAGATAGTTATGGATATATTTTTTTTAAATTGTATTTTCCATGAGGTCAATCCTTGTACAGTTGTTCTTCTTCTTTAGAGTCGAGTTAACTCTTGGACTCATGTTGAATCCTCTCTTTAAATTTACAGGCTCCTATATTTTTCCTCCAACGCAGGTCCATACAAACCAAAAACCCCATGGGATCCTTCTCTAATCCCTTTTATGTCTTTAAAAACAATTTTTTGTCACTAACCCTTTTCCTTCAGCCCCCAATCTCATGTGACCACGGGTTGTGACCAAGCGCTTAATTAAAAGGTGCTTATCCGGAGATTTGGGAATCCGGGGCTCCATGACTTCAGGCTTCAGAGGTTTTTCCTACACGATACATCATTTTCTCCAAACGTCGAACTGGTGAACTCTTGAACCCTCACTCTCTGGAGCTTTACTACTTCGATGCTCCAGATATTCAGGCTTCAGAGAACTTCTTAGCATAACACAACAAATCTCCTGAATGCCAAATTTTCGAACAGGTCCACGTCACTCTAGGTGACTTCATCATGCTGCGTTACTCTGGTGCTCCAGGACTTCAGGACTTTGGTACTTCAGAGGATATCACACTAGAACACATCAAAACACTCGAACACAGGACTTTCAAACTCCTGAATAGTGTTCTCCGAAGCATCAGGACTTCAAGGATCTGGGAGACTTCTCCACACTACACCACAAATCTCCAGAATGTTGAATATTTGATAATCTGTAGCCACGCATCCCAGACAATGGATGGTCCTAATTTACTCTGGAGTTCAGGACTTTGGGGTATTTTCTTCCATGCAACTTAAGAGCTTGTTCCTCCCTGAGTGCCCAACCTTTGAACTGTCATGAGATATGCAGCTCAAACTCTCCTACACGCAAATCCCACGGCCTAGATCTATCCCTCTCCAAATCCAATGGTTAGGCATTATTTCCTTGTGATATACATCGTAGATTCACTCTAGGACTTCGGAGCTTCGGGAATTTTACCTCCTTTTTGTCCAAGACTTAAAAATTGTTGAATGACTTGAGGGTTTAACTGTCACACTCCTTTTCTAGATACGATGATTGTGATAGATTCATTCCCATCCTTAGCAGATCTCTTCCATTATTCTTCTCACAAATCGATATTTCTCTTCTCTGAGATTGAAACTTAAAGAAGTCTCCTTGCGCTTCAAATTCAACCTATTCCAGGTCTGAATTGGCCTCAACAAGTATTAAATTATGAAAAATTCATCACTTTGGTTAGTTTCCTCCAATTTTCCATGAATTTAACAACATAAAATTTTGGGGCTTTTTCCCAATTCCACGCAAGTGAATCACCTCAACTTGTTCGGCCCATCCAGGCTCATTGTTTAAAACTGGGGCTTTGATACCAATTTGTAACATCCCCAGCCTTCGAGGTCGGGCCATGCTACTCCATAACACACTCTTACTGAGCTTTGAAACCAAATTTTAGCATCCCCAACTTTAGGCCGATGGGCTATGCTACGTAACAATTCTTCATTTATAATGTATATATTTATAAAAATTTAATTCAAACATATACATTATTCTAATGCATAGAATCATGTGGAGATAACAATAAGCCTATACATACATCATACACATGCAATACTCATAATTATAAAGACATGTACAAATACACAACATGCAATTGGACACATAATTGATACTTATCTTTTATATAATACCACCAATTGCGTGAAGACCTTCCACGAACCTCCCAGCCTTAGACCATGTTGCTCAAAGCTATCAGCAGTGGGTCACCCCCAAGCTGGGAGTAAACTCCACCCAAGTAAAGGCATTCCTAGCTAGGCTGAGACAATACAGACAACAGGAAGGATTTCATCCCAGGAGCCAATTAGAACTACAAGCCTACAATATCTCATTCCCCACATGCATGTCCCACCCCAGGAAGTGTGATCCTTCTCTTCTCAACAGCCCTTTGGTTTCCTCACTTCGCTTCCAAGACTTCAACAACAGGTCGGACATGAAGTCTCAAAGCATTGCAACTGCAGTTGGGCTCCTTCATGAATTCAATTCCCAACATTTATCTCGCCTAGAGAGAGTTGCTCACAGGCCTGACAACCTGCCTCTTCAATCCCACGGGCCTGAAAACCCACTTCTTCAATCCAATGCTCTAGTCAACCAGGTACCGGATCAGGTGAAGGCAGCAACAAAAAACGAAATATGTAACATGTGGTCGAAACAACCATGTTGAGGTAAGGAACAGGGCGTTGCACATAACAGGAAAGGTACGGGTGATGGTCAACAACAACAATATTCAAGTTTGGTATAGGCGCAACTCATAACAGAAAGTTACAACACTGAATCGGGAGTGTGTTGTGCCTCCCAGGAGGGATATAGTTTACTGCTGATAACATGAAGTGCAAGGTAGCTGTAGCAGTGTGTGCATGCTCCAGAGGTACGCGAATGATGTTGAGGTTCAATGATGGAGAGAATGGCGGAGTGCGTGTGTTAACACATAGAATTGATTCTCCTTTTCACCATCTATCTATTTAAAGTGTCAAGAAAAATTTGGGTGTATGCGTTGCCAACTTACTAGGAGAGTTAGCAGCGTACTCTAAGTACTTTTATTTGTCATCATTTGGCATCATTGTATTAAAGGATCATGACAAAGGAGATTTCATTGTTTTTAGCACCATATTTAACCAACTTTCCAAGGATTATGTCATAAAATTTTCTAACAACTTCCTCCAAGTGTGCAAATTGTGTTTGAGCTAGGGGTTGCGAACTAGCGCTGCAAACTGGTCTTGTGAACTCATTTCCTGTCGTAGTTTCTTATAAATATTTAATCATAAATCCCAAACAATGATGTGGCTTTTTCTGAAATTTTTTGTGGGAGAGCATGATAATGGCATGGACCTACTGGCCAAAATTCATCCTAACCTAGTTTGGCATTTAAAATATTAAACTAAAACACTAGTGCGTTGCGAACTAGCGATGCAGATTGGCATTGTGAACTGGCTGAAGAGGATGTTTGGAGGTTGGACAACTTGCAAACATCCCTGTGAAAATTCAAATACATCCGCATAAATCCTAGATCCACTTGGTACTCCATGAGAGTGTTCATCATGTTTGAGGGTTGAGAAAGGGGTTTTGGTTGGTTTTCATATTGGTGTTGCGAATTGTGTTGCAAACCCTCTGTTCTAGGACTACTTAAACTTTCATCGTTTGCATCCTTTCAAATTTATGTTTTAAAGAGTGAATCTACACCCCTCTCACACTTGAAATATGTGGTTGATCATATGTAAACCAGGCTTTAAGATTGCACATGTTGTTAACTGATATTTGCATTGATAAAAACCCTTTTTTGACAAAGAGTACACTTTCACACACCAATTGTCATAACAAATGACAGAAAGTATCCAAGCTGTGATTATACATGGTGGCTAAGGATGCTACCAGGAGGAGCTCTAGAATCAAGAAATAAATATGTTCAGCCTTCAGATCCTACACCAAATTTTGTCAAGTTCTTGTTTTATGCCTTTGACACATTTTTGGGTGATTACCATGTTTTTCCAACCATGATTATCAGTTTGGGTGCTTTCCTTTAGTCAAGATCATCAAGATTATGAATTTTACAGCATTCTTGGGACACCTGATAGATTTTTGAAATGATAAAACATTGGAAAAAATCAAACGGACTGATACAGAATATTTCACAGTGCCTAAACTCACTGGCGCTGCGAACTGATGTTTATGACAGTTTTTTAAGAAATTAGCACACAACAAAGGATTTTTTTCCTTATAAATTTTGAATGACAATCTGGGTTCCTATGAAATTTGTTGTGGAGGTAAAACATGGTGTTTTTTACTTTCTGAAAAAAAAATCAGTCTGACCCACTTCGTAGTTTTGGAGAAAATCCAAAAACATCACCTACAGGAAAGTTCGCAACGCATGTTGTCACAGGTACTGCGAACTCTAATAGTCCGACAAATTCGAGACATGGGAAGGCTGCCAGCTGTGAAGGAAGGTTTGAATGGTATCCTAGGAGTTATTTTGACAAGAGGGACATATTTTCCATCTTCATATCAGGCATCATGACATGTTTCAAGAGGCATTTATCACAATAGGCAAGATCCTGGAAAATAGGAATTTGTTATGTTTTTGTTGGAATCTTTTGTAACAAGACTCCTAAATGGAGGAGGATCTTATGTAACTCCTTGGTTTTGACTTCCTTAGGGTAGAGAGATATCATTAACTATAAATGAAAGGGATTTTGAGAAGAATTTTTTTGGATTCGTGATCCAAGAGAGGAGAGTGTTGGAGGAGCAGTTTAGTTGTTCAATTGTAAGCATGAGGGCCTGTTGTAATTAGCATTTTTTCCATTACAGATTCATGAGAGTTGTTTAGTAGAATTTTTTTTCTTTATTATCATTTTATCTTGTCATCTTGGTTGAATGGAATTGCATACATTGAAGATCAATGGTTGTTCATGAGGTAGGAGATTCATGAGTTGCAAATGATTTGTAGTAATTGTCTCCTTTCATGATCTTTGTTCTGGTAATCTTTTAAGTCATTTTTGCAGAGAGGATCTTTGCTTGATGATATTATTATTTTTGTTATCTTTATTATACCTACATCCATCAATTATAGCCCTTTTGGTCTGGTATGAGCTTGAGTGCCTTTGATCTGTAGGATGTGTTGACTCCATGCCCGATGGAATGACTTTGTATATTGTTTGATACCCTCCTTGATCTTCCTTGTTGATCCATCCTTTTAAAATTGATTTAATTTTTCAGGCTGGAATGGTATGGGAGAGACCTCTAGTTTTGATATTGTCATATAACAAAGATTTTGTTCCTACTATGTAAACCATATTTAAGAGACTTTGTTAATGGAAATCAGTCTTTTTCGTTATCTCTTCATTGTTATCTTACTTTGATTTCAGCTAAGTGAATGATTTGTTTAGCTGGTTACATCCTTATTTCAGTATATGTTATATTGTGATAATGCTTGCAGATATATCAAAGCTTTTCTCTTTGTCTTGAGAGGTTCTCATTTCACATATTTTTCTTCATATAGCTATCCTACTACGTGATGTAGATGATAGATATATTCCACACTTCTTATCTGATCTTACACCCTCATTTAATCTTTAAAACCTTGATTTGAAGTTGTCTAAAGCCTTACTTGTTGGTCTATACTTTGGGATTTCCTTCTGTGATTGACACCTTTTCTGAGTTTTCTTCATCCATTTGTCACCTTGATATAAACAATTATCTATAAATTCTGATGGGTATTGGTCTGGCACCCATGGTAGTCTGAGTGTGACTCTGAGTGCTAACATTTTTGGCGTCGTTGTTGGGGACGACAATGAAGACACCTTCCCTGGGTTAACTATGATGATTAGATCTAGATATGTATGGTGAACTGAAGATAGACACTTTTAGATAGCTTATGTTTCACCATGGTGACTCCACTATTCATATATCTATTGGTGATTCTAGTGTTTTGAAATGGAAAAGATCCTATCTCAGAGGTATGCTTTATGTGATTTTTCAAAGATAGTCAATTTTCCAAATCTAGTGCCTAGTAGAGATGAATAGGAAGGTTGCCTTCTCATTTTTAGAGGAGAAGATTGGGAAGTACCAACTAAACACTTGCTAGATTTCCATGATTTTATTCATTGACTTCAGATCATGCATGATGATGGTCAGATCAGGATTTTCAAGTACTCATTAGAGGGAATAGCTCTTGACTGGTGTTGATCTCTTCCAGATGCCAATATCAACTCTTTGACATGTTTTCATGCTGCTTTTAATTTGTTTTGTAAGGAGTATTTTTGTGCTCAACATCTTTATGAAAAATGTTGTGATGATTTTTCTTTACTTTGTAAAGTCTTTTCTTGTCATGAAAAGCATACTTGTGATGAAGAATTTTCCATAGAAGAAAGTATTTTTCATGATGATCAAGAAGTTTTGAATGATCATCTTTATGATATGCCTTCACAAGAAAATGGACTAGAAGCATATAGACATGTATCTGACACACTACTTGTTGGCAGCTCTCATTTTCAGCTTGATTATTACAAATTTGAAAATGAGTTAATCCCGACTATATATCTTGAGATCCCATTTTGTATCCACCCATATTCACTGGAAATTGGTGAAAAGAGTGGAAATATATTGCAACATTTTTCAAGCCAACCCATGCTTGAATCAACCAAGGAGGAATTCATTGTTGAGCTACAACAAGTTTTGTACGGATTTCAAGATCGTGTTACTATCTATATGGAGATGTGTTGCAACAATAGATTTCCAGTTGTTGTCATCATAAGAACAAAGTTCTTGGATTGCAGGTATGATTTTTCAAGGAAGAATGTGTGGTTGTCATTATGTCTCTATTGTTACTTAGTGCTCAGTTACCGAGATGAGGATGAAGATCATTCAATCACAAAATTATTTGTATGGTTACTAAGGAAATTTTTCTACATTTGAAGGTTCAGTTTTTCAGCAGTTAGGAGTAGGAATGTATATAAATAAGTTTTCCATGCAAGAATTTGGTTTTCAATGTGAATGCAATGTTCAGTTTTCATTTGGTTTTTAGTGGTTTTTGTTTTCAGTGTGTGAATGATCTCAATTTTCAATAAGGAGCAAAGGTGCTCTCAAGCATACAGGTTGGTTGCACAATGGATAAAGAATTGGAACTGCGTGTTCTTGGAAGCTCATAGGGAGCATGCCATCCTCTGTGGAGCCATATGTTAACACATAGAATTTATTATCCTTGTCACCATCTATACGTTTAAAGTGTCAATTCAAAGTTGGGTGTATGCACTGCCAACTCACTAGGAGAGTTCGCAGTGTACTCTAAGTACTTTTATTTGTCATTATTTGGCATCATTGTATTAAAGGATCATGACAAATGAGATTTCATTCTTTTTAGCACCATATTTAACCAACTTTATAGGGATTATGTCACAAAAGTTTCTAACAGCTTCCTCCAAGTGTGCAAATTGTGTTTGAGCTAAGCGCTGTGAACTCATTTCCTGTAGCAGTTTCTTCTAAATATTTAATCAAAAATCCCAAATGGTGATGTGGATTTTTCTGAAATTTGTTTTGGAGGAGCGTGATAATGGCATGGACATGCTGACCAAAATTCATCCTAACCCAGTTTGGCATTTAAAAGATAAAATTAAAACACCAGTGCGTTGTGAACTGGCATTGTGAACTAGCACTGTAGACTGGAACTACGAATTGGCTTAAAAGGAGGGTTGGTGATCTAGAAGGATCTAGGAAACATCACGAAAGTTTCAGAAGTGTCCCAGGAGGCTCAAAATGGCCTCAGCAGATAGAGAAAGGGAAAAAAATCAAAGTCTTCAAAACTTAGTGAAACTGACATCATCGCGAAGAGTACGTCGTAATATTTCCAACAGCGTAAATGGTTTGTCAAACGGAGTTACGGATCAAAAGATATTCATAGTAAAAGTTTTGGTCAACCTAGCCTAGTGAACAGGGATGAGTCAACATTCGTACTGTTGACTTCAGCATCAGTACGGATGATGTCAACATATGTATAAGGTACGTGGCACATGAAAATATTGACATGTGTCATGCTGACGTCGGCATGATGTCATCATGGTGACATGGAAACACCAGAGGCTGCCATGTGTCACTCATTTTTGGCATTTTCAAGTCATGTCGTGTACTAGTAAAAACATGCCATGTGCTAGTTCGTATAGTCTGTACAATAACATGGTGGTTGACGTGGCAGGTTGATGTGGCATTTTTAAGCTAAGGTGGGAGACCATACAGATGATTTGGCATCCATACAGACATGTAGCAGTGACATCAGCATGCCGACGTGGCCCAATGACAACGTGCCATGTGGCATGTTGATTTGGCATTTTGGGTCACCAAATGGATCGATGAAATTGTGCCACGTGGCACCTCCAGAGGATGCCATGTGGCACCACCTAGGAGATGGCACGTGGTAGGTATAGTCTGCAGGTGACGTGGTAGGTACAATCAGCATATGACATGGTAGGTACAATTAGCAAGTACAGTGAACAAGTGATGTGGCAGGTATAGTCAATAGGGCCAATGAGTGGCTACCACGTGGCATCCAGCAGATGCCTAGTGAAGGCGCATGCCAAAAATTCAAATTTGGTTTGATTTCCCCCTTCCGCCAAATCTGGCGGATCTACCAAATATGGCAGGGATCCACCAAATTTGGAAGAGCATTGGGAAGAGTGCCAAAAAGGGAGGCCAACGGATTTGACCCTATGACCTCCTCTAAACTAGCGCCTTAACTTAGCCTTTACCAACCAATTCGGCTAAACAACTTCAAGGGTAAATCCACCCTCCTTTTTATTTAAATGTTGAACTCAATCAATGCATGGGGGAGCATACCCAGGCAATACAGTGGCATGGATTCCAATGCAGACAGTGCATTCAATGCCCAGAATTACACGTGGATCGAGGCAGAAGGTCCAGAAAGGGCCTGAAGGTGAAAATATCTGATGGAGATGATTTGACAATAGTTTTTAGGTAATTCAATGACCTGAATCCAATGTTGAGGTATTTTTTTGCAGCAAAGATTCAGATCAACAAGCTAAGTTATGAAGAAGCCAATGTAAGCATGTTCTTCATTATGTTGTTTTGTCATTAAATGTTGCAGCATAGTATGCGTGTGACAGGTCTGAAGGAGCATGGAGAGGCTGCAGCAAGGAAAGAAGATCAACTTATTCCTTCTATCTCTTCTTTTCTTCTCTTCTTCCACATAAAACCAATCAGTTACATGCAACAGAGAAATTGTGGCACTTGCATGATAAGTGGCCAACGAAGCAGTTCTAAATCTCGTAGTTTCGAGATATTTGTATGGGATGCATATATGCTTGGATCTGAGCAGCAGATCTAAGGCACTCTATGGCTCCATGGTGATGGGGGTCATCTTTTATTCTTCCTATTTTTATGTATTGAGTATGTGGGAATGATGTCCATGTCAGCGTCATGGATGCCTCATGAGCATGAGAACTTGTGAAGCTTGTATACATTCATGACCACATTCCAATCTCTTGCTTTTGTTACCAAAAATGGGACTTTGTCCTTACAAATTGTAAAGGAGAGACATCATTACAGCGAGGAGAATAAAGAGGTCAAGCTTTGGAGCATGACCCAGAGACGTAGCCCACATCGGGTGAACTCTCTTATCAAGGGATGTGTCATATCCATTATGTGTATTATGTTCTTATGTTGTTTTTTCCATGAATTTCTGCACATAGAATATTAAATGCAAGAATGAAATATAACACATAAGGAAACTAAAGAGGGTTGTATTCACTTTGGATTCAAGTCTATAAAGACTTCAACTATACCTTTAATTGCAAATCGCTCAAGTAAAATGATCTATAGCTGACCCTTTGAAGGAGTGAAAAGATCAAACAATTATTAGAAACTAATCACCCCCTAGATCAGATCATGTTGGTATCGGAGAAATCTTGATACAGATTGCAGGTGTTGGTATCGGAGAAATATTGATACAGATTGCAGGTGTTGAAGCTAAGAATGGCAAGATCGCCAAATAAGTTTTGGTTCGATGAGCTTCAAGAGCTCAACCAAATCCTTCAAGCAGAGAATGTTGGATTGAAGGCATTGTTGCATGTTGCAGAGCAAGAGAACCGAAGGTTGCAAGAGAAATTTCAAGCCATGAAGATGCAAATAGGGGAAGGCTCTACGAATGAGACAGTGACAAGACCATTTTGTGACCATGGCAACTTCACCAGTTATGGGTTCGAGCATGATAGTGAAAATACATGCACACTTTTTCTAGCTAGTGAAGATGACATACATGAATCTAGAAAACATAGAGGATTCCTAGAAGCATCATCCACTGATCCTTCTCACCGAGAACAACTGGACACATCTCAAGAAGCAGACCAAGAGTCCCAGTTTGAGATGGAGGTAAATAAACCATGTGTAGTTCCTTTCTTGATTAATGTTGATGAATCTTTTGACTTCCTTAAACAACATGCTTCTTGCATCGGCTTAAAGTTGATGAGGAAAATGGGATACGAAGGAGGAGGCCTTGGAGCCAATGGCCAAGGTATTGTGGATCCCATCGAGGCAATGTTTTGGCCTCGATATGCTACGATAGGTTACGTTCCAAAGGATGTTGGAGAAAGCTCCAAAACCATTCGAGAAGAAGACCCCAGGATAGTCACTGAGACTCCAAAAGTCAACTATTCATCATGATATGGAATTGATTTAGTGAAGGTTGAGAGAACAACTTCTCATGATTGAGGATTTGAGATATCTCTAGGGAGAGATGAGAATCACAATGAAAGAGCTAAGGCCATATCTTCTTGCCAATCTGACTCTAGAGGAAACTCACCGAGGTATAAGAAATCCCGAAACTCTAACATTCCATTTGATTATAATCATGTTAATCATATAAAACAGAGCTTATGGCATCAAAGACCATGCACTTTTTGTGGATTGGATAACCACGTAGTATCCCAATGTTGGAAAAGAAAATCCTTTTGAAGGAAGGTTATGGAAACCAGGAGAAAGACGAGGATAGAAGATTGTTTCCCACCCACGGAAAAGAGTAGGGGAAATACACCTCTGAAGAAGAAAGGATATTGCAGCCATTGTAGCAAAGATGGGCATAGTGAGACCACCTGTTGGGACTTACATCCAGGTATACGTCCAAAGAGGAACAAGAAAACCAGGAAGACACCTCTGAGGGAGACAGCCAGTCAGGAAGTGCTGCAGGGAAATCTGTCACCAAGAGGAAACCAACTACCAAAGAAAGGACAACTCAGTAAAGAGTACATGTTCAGCATAATGATTGAACGAATGGGGGAAAAGCTTGAGTTAGTTGAGAGTGTCCATCTTTGTAAGTCACATGTTGTGATTCAGACCCCATAGAACTGTATTGTGTAAAAGTGATAATTGTTGATATCACTTCCTTTCTGGCACATGTTGATATTATTAGGCCTTGTGAGGTAGTTTGGGTATGGGTTTTCTTATTGTAAGTCCAATGGAAATGAAACTTATCATGTAAAAACTTTTGGAGACCAAAAGTCCTTTCAGTTGGGATGCATCATTCGGAAGGATCTAGGGAACATCACAAAAGTTTCAGAAGTGTCCTAGGAGGCTCAAAATGGCCTCAACAGACAAAGAAAGGACAAAACTTTAGAGTCTTCAAAACTTAGTGAAATTGACATCATGGAAAGAGAACATCGTAAACTTTCCAATGGCGTAAACGGTTTGTCAAACAGAGTTATGGATCAAAACATATTCACAGTCAAAGTTTTGGTCAACCTAGCCCAATCAGCAGGGATGAGTCAACATCCGTACTACTGACGTCAGCATCAGTATGGATGATGTTAGCATCCATACAGAGTACATGGCACACGTAGAGATTGACAGATGTCATACTGATGCTGACGTCAGCATGGTGACGTGGCAGCACCAGAGGCTACCACGTGTCACTCATTTTGGCATTTTTGGGGCATGTCGTGGACCAGTAAAAATGTGCCACGTGGAAGTTCGTACAGTTCATATAGTGACGTGGTGAATGATGTGGCAGTTTGACATGGCAGACCATACAGGTGATGTGGCATCCATACAGACACATGGAAGTGACGTCATCATGCTTACGTGGCCCAATGACAATGTGCCACATGGCATTTTGTTTTGGCATTTTGGGCTGCCAAATGGACCAATGAAATTGTGCCATGTGGAACCTCCATAGGATGCTAGGTGGCACCTCCTAGGAGACACCACATGGTAGGTACAGTCAACAGGTGATGTCAGTAGGTGACATGGTAGGTATAGTAAACGTGTGATGTGGAAGGTACAGTCAATAGGTGACATGGCAGATACAATCAGTAGGTATAGTCAACAAGTGATGTGGCAGGTATAGTTAGCAGGTGACTTGGCAGGTACATTCAGTAGAGCCAATGAGTGGCTGCCACGTGGTAGTCGACAGATGCCTAGTGAGGGCGCATGCCAAAAATTCAAAATTGGTTTGGATTTCCCCCTTCCGCCAAATCTGGTGGCGTTTCGCCAAATCTAGAAGATCCGCAAAATTTGGCAGAGAGTTGGGAAGCATGTCAAAAAGGGAGGCCAATGGATTTGACCCTGTGACCTCCTCTAAACTAACGCCTTAACTTATCCTCTGCCAACCAATTTGGCTAAACAACTTCATGGGTAAATCTGTCCTCCTTTTTATAAAAATGTTGAACTCAGTCAGTGCATGGAAGAGTGTGCCCAATCCATATAGTGGCATGGATTCCAATGCAAAAAGTCTATTAAATGCCCAAAATTGCACATGGATCGAGGCAAAAGGTCCAAAAAGGGCCTAAAGGTGACAGTGTCTGATGGAGATGATTTGACAATCATTTTTAGGTAATTCGGCGACGTGAATCCAATGGCGAGGTATTTTTTTGCAGCAAAGATTCATATCAGCAAGCTAAGTTCTGAATAATCCAATGTAAGCATGTTTTTCATTATGTTGTTTTGTCATTAAATGTTGCAGCATAGTATGCTTGTTACAGGTCCGAAGGAGCATGGAGAGGTTGCAACAAGGAAACAAGATCAACTTATTCCTTCTATCTCTTATTTTCTTCTCTTCTTCCACATAAAACAAATCAGTTACATGTGACTGAGAAATTGTGGCACTTGCATGATAATTGGCCAATGAAGTAGTTCTAAATCTCGTAGTTTTAGGATATTCGTACGCTCTGCATATATGCTTGGATCTGAGCAGCATATCTAAGGCACTCTATGGCTCCATGGTGATGGGGGTCATATTTTATTCTTCCTCTTTTTATGTATTGAGTATGTAGGAATGATGTTCATGTCATCATCATGGATGTCTCATGAGCATGAGAACTTGTGAAGCCTATATACATTCTTGATCACATTCTGATCTCTTGTTGTCGTCACCGAAAAGGGACTTTGGCCTTACAACTTGTAAAGGAGAGATATCATTACAACGAGGAGAATAAAGAGGTCAAGATTTGGAGCATGACTCGAAGACGTAGCCCACATCGGGTGAACTTTGTTATCAAGGGAAGTGTCATATCCATTATCTGTATTATGTTCTTTTGTTGTTTTTTCCATGAATTTTTGCACACAGAATATTAAATGCAAGCATGACATATAACACATAAGGAAACTAAAGAGGGTTTTATTCACTTTGGATTCAAGTCTATAAAGACTTCAACTATATCTTTAATTGCAAATTGCTCAAGTAAAACGATCTATAGCTGACCCTCTGAAGGAGTGACAGGATCAAAAAATTATTAGAAACTAATCACCCTCGAGATCAGATCAGTTGGAGGTTGGACATATTGCAAACATCCCTATGAAAATTCAAAGACATCAACAACAAGCCTAGATCCACTTGGTACTCCATGAGAGTGTTCATCATGTTTGAGAGTTGAGAAAAGGGTTTTGGGTGTTTTCATATTGGTGTTGCAAACTATGTTGCAAACCCTCTGTTCTAGGACTGTTGAAACTTTCATCTTTTTCATCCTTTCAAATTTATCTTTTAAAGAGTTAATCTACACCCCTCTCACACTTGAAATATGTGGTTGATCATATATAAACTAGGTTTTAAGATTCCACATGTTGTTAATTGATATTTGGATTGATAAAAACTTTGTTTTTAGAAAGAGTTCACTTTCACACACCAATTGTCATAACAAATGACAGAAAGAATCCAAGCAGTGATTATACATGTTGGCCAAGACTGCTACCAGGAGGAGCTCTAGAATCAATAAATAAATACGTTCATCCTTCATATCCTACACCAAATTTTTTCAAGTTCTCGTTTTATACCTTTGACACATTTTTGGGTGATTACCATGTTTTTCCAACCACGATTATTAGTTTGGGTTCTTTCCTTTAGTCAAGATCATCAAGATTAGGAAGTTTACAATATTATTGGGACACCTGATAGAGTTTTGAAATGATAAAACATTGGAAAAATGAAATGGGATGCTACATGAGAGTTCGCAACGCCTGAACTCATCGGCGCTGAGAACTGGTATTTATGACAGTTTTTTAAGAAATTAGCACAGAACAGAGGATTGTTTTCCTTATAACTTTTGAATGAAAATATGGGTTCCTCTGAATTTGGTGTGGAGGTACAACATGGTGTTTTTTACTTGTTGAACAAAATTCATCCTGACCCACTTCGTATTTTTGGATACAATCCAAAAACATCACCTACAGGAAAGTTCGCAACACATGTTGTCACAGGCGCTACAAACTCTAACAATACGACAAATTCAAGCTATGGGAAGGATGTCAACTGTGAAGGAAGGTTTGAATGGTATCCTAGGAGTTAGTTGGAAATGAGGGACATGTTTTCCATCTTCAGATCAAGCATCATGGCATGTTTCAAGAGGCATTTATCACAATAGGAAAGATCCTGGAAAACAAGAATTTGTTAGGTTTCTGTTGGAATCTTTTGTAACAAGACTCCTAAATGGAGGAGGATTCGATGTAACTCCTTGGTTTTGACCTCCTTAGGGTAGAGAGAGATCATTAACTATAAATGAAATGGATTTTGAGAAGAAAATTTTTGGATTCATGATCCAAGAGAGGAGAGAGATGGAGGAGCAGTTTAGTTGTTCAATTGTAAGCCTAAGGGCCTGATGTAATTAGCATTTCTATCAGTAGAGATTCATGAGAGTTGTTTATCAGACTTTGTGTTGTTTATTATGATTTTATCTTGTCATCTTGGTTGAATGGAATTTCAGGCATTGAATATCAATGGTTGTTTATGAGGTAGGAGATTCATGAGTTGCAAATGATTTGTAGTAATTGTCGCATTTCATGACCTCTGTTCTAGTAATATTTTAATCCATTTTTGTAGAGAGGATATTTGTTTGATGATATTCTTCTTTTTGTTATCTTTCTTATACCTCTATCCATCAATTATATCCCTTTTGTCTGGTATGATCTTGAGTTCCTTTGATCTATAGGATGTGTTGACTCCATGCCCATTGGAATGACTTTGCAGATTGTTTGCTACCCTCCTTCTTGCTCTTCCTTGCTGATCCACCCTTTTAAAATTGATTTAATTTTTCAAGTTGGAATGGTATGGGAGAGACCTCTGGTTTTGATATTGTCATATAACAGAGATTTTGTTCCTACTGTGTAAACCAGATTTAAGAGACTTTGTTAATGGAAATTTATATTTTTCCTTATCTCTTCATTGTTATCTTACTTTGATTTCATCTAAGTGAATGATTCGTTTAGTTGGTTCCATCCTTATTTTAGTATATGTTATATTGTGATAATGCTTGCAGATATATTAGAGCTTTTATCTTTGTCTTGATAGGTTCTCATTTCACAGTTTATTCTTCATATAGCTATCCTGCTACCTGATGTAGATGATAGATATATTCCACACTTCTTATCTAATCTTACACCCTCATTTAATCTTTAAAACCATGATTTATAGTTGTCTAAAGCCTTACTTGTTGGTCTATACTTTAGGATTTCCTTCTGTGATTGACACCTTTTCTATGTTTTCCTCATCCATTTGTCACCTTGATATAAACAATTATCTATAAATTATGATGGGTATTGGGCTTTCACTCATGGAAGTCTGAGTGTGACTCTTAGTGCTAACAGCGTGAATGGTTGATTGCATGAGGAAAATATCCCAAAATAGACTATTTTCCCCACATATATTTGCATGCGCCCTGGATGACACATGGTTCTCCAGGAGCTTGTTTTCTCTCCACTTGGGATTAATTCACCTTCCCATAAGAACTTAGGATAAAATAATTATCCTCACCATAATATTTAGGAATAATATTATAATATTCCTTTGGCAAAAACCCCTCTAGCTTATCCCCCGTTTTAGGCTCTTAGCCCCTCCCTTTCCCTTCCTAGTGGCATTTAGTCCCCCATACTCTTTTATCGTGGTTGGTCTGCACTGATCCGAATTTATGGAGGAACGCAACAAGATACACAAATAACCATGAATACAAAGATGGAGAAAAAATAACACTTCATTTAATTAATATCAAAGAACTGAAATTTGTTTACAGACAGAATAGAAATAAACTAGTTAGGGTGCTAGTAGCTTATCTCTGAGAAGAGATGTGGTGGCTATGTGCCTCTGAAATCTGTGTTACAATGAGGCTCGAAGGCCTATATGTTATTGAGAAATAATGGAAACCCTAAAAATCCACAAACCTAACCCTAGGAGATGAAACGCCAGAATATGGGCCCCGTCGGGGTAAATTGGTACATCAATTTCCCGGGGTCGTAACTTTGACATACTATCTTTGTTTGACGAATATGATACATCGTTAGAAATGTCTATCCAAGGACTACAAATGCTGACAAAAAATATCATGGTTTGAAACAAACTAATATTTTTTGATCGGTTGATGCCCAAAAAACGTCGTTTAGGGCCTCAAAATGGCTCCGGAAGTTCAAGACCCGAAAAACTGCCAAAAATAGTAAATTGTGCTACAATTAAGGAAACTGAAAAACTGAAAGAAACAATGGCGATGGTCCAAGTGGAATAGGCGGGTGGCCACCAATATCCTCCTGGATCATACATGCAGCGATGTATTATATTAATGATATGGTTGTTTACATATACAAAAATAAGCTCATTGGCCTTTTAACATCTAAGCTCTCTGGCCTAATCAACACATAAGCCTCTTGACTTATAATAACCTGGATCACTGGCCTATAAAACATATTCACATTTACAATTGGATTTGGGTCTTGGGTTGTTACATATGTCCTCCAGAGACAGATCTTTTTCATCTCACTTGTATCACAGGTATAAAGAAATTATGAGATATTATCATCAATTTCAAATTCAGAATTTTCTTGCAAATATGTCACCCATATATTTCCAAATTCCACATGTATTTTCATATTTTTTCCGCACAGGAACCAGTTTCAAAAGTATGAGACTTTCCTTCCAATAGAATTTTATCTCATCTGACAATTGATCTTTCTTATGGGCTTACAACGCTACCATATCCAAGACCCTTTTCTTCCTACAATTTCAACATCCCCCAACCAAACAAATTGTTAGTTTTCTTGCACATTGTATTTTCAAAACTATGCAAACTAACAATCCAAGTCATTTTGATCTATTCAATGGTACAAGGAAAAATGATATATCATTATTTACGTATGCATCCTTTCAACACACTAAATTTTCCCAATGCAATTTTAATTGTGAATCGACTTTAATCCATGTGCCAATATTCATGGCTACCTTCAAACCCAATGTTTCATTGCATTGGGTTTAAGTTTGCCACACTTATGGCAATCACCTTGTCATGGTGTGTTGGAGCTCATCCAACCTCTTCACCATAGGGTTTAATCATTCTCGTTCATTATTGCACCAGGATTGTGCTTCCTGCTACAAGGTGATCACGACCCCAAACCATCACATATGAAACTTCAAAGTTTTCTCTTGAATTCTCTCAAGAATTCTTCCTTCATTAGTAACCAGGGGGGAAACAATCATGTCCACCCAACTTCTCTTTTCTTTAACACTAAAATTCAAGTAGAGTATTTGAAGGTCCTCCTTCCTTAATGGCAAAATCTATTGCTTTCCCTCCTATGAAAACATGCATTTCCTCAATGCATCTCATGCAATGTGTTAACTATGAGCACCTTTATCCCCAATATCCCTAGATTGGTCATTGTACCCATGGTACTCCTTGCTCACACATTTTATTGCAAGAATTATAACTCATCCTCGACCGGCATAGACTTCCTCTTCTTATGGTTGTCCATCATTGGAAACTTTCTTTCTCAACAGCTCCAATTTATTTCTACACATGACATACACCAAAAATATATTAGTCATCATGTAGATAAAAGTGCTTGTATCATAACCTTAAAATCAATAAAAAAAAAAATCAGATATGTCATAGAATATCTTTATGCACTTCATCACATTATCCTTAATGTTTCCATGAGTGAAACACACACAATTCTCAATTGTTTCTATAGTCATACAACCATCATCACTATGATGTCAAAACATTTACTTTTATTAGTAAATCAATCTCTTGTACCAGAGAAATACAATAAACAACAAGGAAGGGGTCAAGGAACTCTTCGCTCATCCAACTCCCTCTACACAGCCATGGACTTTCAGTTCAACTGAGTTATTTTCCAAGGCCTAACTGCCTTTATTTAACACAGTTTGACCAAGCCTATTAATTTAAATATGTTTAGTTATTCATTCTCCCTTTTTCCAGTTGTACATGTTCCCACAACTTCTCTTCCAATGCTTACAACTATGTTAAACAATTCAAAGTTTTTAGGGTGAGAAAAGTACTCCCCCTTTTTCTCCTTCCTTTCTTATGCAATCTACTCCGCACTGGGATCTTCCTAGTCCTTTCCTTGAACAGCCTTGGTTAGGCTCTCCCTAACCTATTGGATACATCGACATGCTCCAATAGAAGACATTTTTTGTTCATAATGAATCACGAACCTGCGCATTATGCACATTACCATTCACTTGTCAAAATGGTCAACATTCATTTGTTAGTCTTCCACTCATACATTTTGTTTTAGAATGTAATCTGGGATTCTTATCTATATACAGATGGTTGCGACCCACTACTCAATTCTCACCAGTCATTAAGGTGGTGACTTTGTTCTCCTGACAGAGTTTTCACATAGTTCCTCCACAAGGAACTCCTTCAGAATGCAACTTCCTTATTGCATATCCTTCACTGTCTATGATGGCATCAACCTTGAGTTAGCTTCAGATGTTTACCAAATATTTCCATAAGGAACATAACCATTCATCTTTGTTATGCATCCAGATTATTTATCCACACATATTCCTTGTTTTGTTAACTTACATCCATGATGTACTTAACCACATGCATAATCATAAGCCTATGTGTAGCTACCATAGGTATATTTCACATCTCACATACATATTTACTTTTAAAAACATTCAACTCATGATTTTTCACAATCGTTGTCACGTGATCCTCAAATGAAAAATCATTTTGCCTCCTATCTTGACAACAGAGCATCCTTGCTCATTTACTCTTACATCATATATTTGCATCACTTGCACATTTAATATCATTCACTCATTTCTATTTTGTCTTAATATCAATTTTCATATCAAGAAACCTCACAATGCATTAAATCCCTGCACTCAAGCATATACAAACATAGCCAAACATTCATCATGCAAGATCATTTCTTGTACCTTTTCCATGGCATTCATACACATGGACATATCAAACTTCCAGATCCTCCTCCCAAGGGTCTTGTTGCCATTCTTATGACAAGTCTCATAGAGATACTCAACACTGAGTTGCTCTCTCTGCTGAGAGCTTGCAGTCATTAACACGATATCCACATGGAAATTTTAACAAGCATAATCATAAATGTGTCCCCATTTCCATACGACAACAACCAATAAGAAGGAATTTTTTCCTCAACTAGTATAAAGTTATTCAACTATCCAGAAACACTATCTAGGCAATCCCAACAATGTCGAAGGCAACAAGACAACTTATCAAGCTTCTTTTTCATGCCTCAAACCATTTTTCATTAACATATGTGTTTATCAGGGGAATCCTTTTCTGGATTCCCTCTCACTACTACTTGAGTATACCAAGCCCTACCTTATATGGATATCATCCACCTCTGTATGTCAACCTGACCCATTGGTCCTCTAGAAGTGTCCCAACACTTCCTTTACCACATTCAGGATCAACATTTCATTAACCATTCTACCTTATCCTCATAAGGTACTATATACTCAACATCATCAACCTTTTACTTATGCTTACATAGTCATAAGGTTTTTATATTGGCACTACAAACTGTGTTGCAAACCCTCTATTCTAGGACAGTTGAATCTTTCATCTTTTTCATCCTTTCAAATTTATATTTTAAAGAGTGAATCTACACCCCTCTCACACTTGAAATATATGGTTGATCAGATGTAAACCAGGTTTTAAGATTGCACATGTTGTTAACTGATATTTGCATTAATAAAAACCATGTTTTGACAAAGAGTTCACTTTCACACACTAATTGTCATAACAAATGACATAAAGCATCCAAGCAATGATTATACATGTTGGCCAAGGATGCTACTAGGAGGATCTCTAGAATCAATAAATAAATATTTTTAACCTTAAGATCCTACACCAAATTTTGTCAAGTTCCTGTTTTATACATTTGACACATTTTTGGGTGATTACCATGTTTTTCCAACCATGATTATCAGTTTGGGTGCTTTCCTTTAGTCAATATCATCAATATTATGAAGTTTACAAAATTCTTGGGACACCTCATAGAGTTTTGAAATGATAAAACATGAAACGAGTTTCTACAGGAGAGTTCACAACACCTGAACTCACTAGCGATGTGAACTAATATTTATGACAATTTTTTAAGAAATTAGAACACAAGAGAGGATTTTTTTCCCTATAACTTTTGAATGAAAATCTAGGTTCCTCTGAAATTTGTTGTGGAGGTAAAACATGGTGTTTTTCACTTTCTAACAAGCATTCATCCTGACCCACTTCGTAGTTTTGGAGAAAATCCAAAAACATCACCTACAAGAAAGTTCGCAACGCATGTTGTAACAGGCGTTGCGAACTCTAACAGTCCGACAAATTTGAGTTATGGGAAGGCTTCCAACTGTGAAAGAAGGTTCGAATGGTATCCTAAGAGTTATTTGGACATTAGGGACATGTGTTTCATCTTCAGATCAAGCATCGTGACATGTTTAAAGAGGCATTTATCACAATAGGCAAGATCTTGGAAAATAGGAATTTGTTAGGTTTTTGTTGGAATCTTTTGTAACAAGACTCCTAAATGGAGGAGGATCCTATGTAACTCCTTGGTTTTGACCTCCTTAGGGTAGAGAGATATCATTAACTATGAAAGGGATTTTGATAATAAAATGTTTGGATTCATGATCCAAGAGAGGAGAGAGTTGGAGGAGCAGTTTAGTTTTTCAATTGTAAGCATGAGGACTTGTTGTAATTAGCATTCTTGCCATTAGAGATTCATGAGAGTTGTTTATCAGACTTTGTGTTCTTTATTATCATTTTATCTTGTCATCTTGGTTGAATGGAATTGTAGGCATTGAAGATCAATGATTGTTCATAAGGTAGGAGATTCATGAGCTGCAAATGATTTGTAGTAATTGTTTCCTTTTATGATCTTTGTTCTAGTAATATTTTAAGTCATTTTTGCAGAGAGGATCTTTCCTTGATGATATTATTATTATTTTTCTCTTTGGTATACCTCCATCCATCAATTATATCCCTTTTGGTCTGGTATGAGCTTGATTTCCTTTAATCTATAGGATGTGTTGACTCCATGCCCAATGGAATGACTTTGTAGACTATCTGCTACCCTCCTTCTTGCTCTTCCTTGCTAATCCACCCTTTTAAAATTGATTTAATTTTTCAAGTTGGAATGGTATGGGAGAGACCTCTGATTTTGATATTGTCATATAACAGAGATTTTGTTCCTACTTTGTAAACTAGATTTAAGAGACTTTATTAAAGGAAATCGGTCTTTTTCCTTATCTCTTCATTGTTATCTTACTTTGATTTCAGCTAAATGAATGGTTCGTTTAGTTGGTTTCATCCTTATTTCATTATATGTTATATTGTGATAATGCTTGCAGATATATCAAAGCTTTGCTCTTTGTCTTGAGAGGTTCTCATTTCACAGATTCTTCTTCATGTAGATGATAGATATATTCCACACTTCTTATCTCATCTTCCACCCTCATTTAATCTTTAAAACCTTGATTTGAAGTTGTCTAAAGCCTTACTTGTTGGTCTATACTTTGGGATTGCCTTATGTGATTGACACCTTTTATGATTTTTCCTCATCCATTTGCCACCTTGATATAAACAATTATCTATAAATTTTGATCGATATTGGGCTTGCACTCATTACAGTCTGAGTGTGACTCTCAGTGCTAACATTTTCGGCATCGTTGTCAGGGACGACAATGAAGACACCTTCCTTGGGTGAACTATGATGATTAGATCCAGCTTTGGATGGTGATCTGAATCTAGACACTTTTAGACTTCTTATATTTCACCATGGTGACTCCACTCTTCATATATCTATTGGTGACTCCACTATTTTGAAATGACAAGATCCTAGCTCAGAGGTATGATTTCTGTGATTTTTCAAAGATAGTCAGTTTTCCAAATCCAGTGCCTGGTAGAGATGAATTGAAAGGTTGCCTTCCCATTTTTAGAGGAGAAGATTATGAAGTACCAACTAAACACTTGCTAGATTTCCATTATTTTATTCATCGACTTCAGATCGTGCATGAGGATGGTCAGATCGAGATTTTTAGGTACTCATTAGAGAGAATAGGTCGTGACTGGTGCCGATCTCTTCAAGTTTCTAGTATCAACTCTTTGACATGTTTTCATGTTGCTTTTAATTTGTTTTGTAAGGAGTATTTTTTTGTTGAACATCTTTATGAAAAATGTTGTGATGAGTTTTCTTCACTTTGTAAAGGCTTTTCTTGTCACGAAAAGCATACTTGTGATGAAGAATTGTCCATAGAAGAAAGTACTTTTCATGATGATCAAGAAGTTTTGAATGATCTTCATTATGATATGCCTTCACAAGAAAATGGACCAGAAGCAGATAAACATGTCTTTGATACATTGTTTGTTGACAACTCTCATTTTTAGCTTGATTATTACAAATTTAAAAATGATCTAGTTCGAACTATAGATCTTGAGATCCCATTTCATATCCACCCATATTCACTAGAAATTAGTGAAAAGAGTGGAAATATATTGCAACAGTTTTCAATCCAACCCATTCTTGAATCAACCAAGGAGGAATTCATTGATGAGACACAATAAGTTTTGTATGGATTTCAAGATCTTGTTGCTATCTATATGGAGATGTTTTGCATCAATAGATTTTCAGTTTTTGTCATCATAAAAACAAAGTTCCTGGATTGTAAGTATGATTTTTCAAGGAAGTATGTGTGGCCGTCATTATAACTCTATTGTTACTTAGTGCTAAGTTACTAAGATGAGGATGAAGATCATTCAGTCACAAAATTATTTGTATGGTTACTGAGGAAATTTGTATATATTTGAAGGTTCAGTTTTTTCAGCAGTTATGAGTAGGAATGTATATAAATAAGTTTTCCATGCAAGTATTTGGTTTTCAGTGTCAATGCAACCTTCAGTTTGCATTTGGTTTGCAGTGGGTTTTTTTCCAGTGTGTGAATGTTCTCAGTTTTCAATCAGGAGCAAAGGTGCTCTCAGGCATACAGGTTGGTTGCACAAATGACTCCATAACCCAATGAATAAGGCACTAGAACTACATGTTCTTGGCAGCTCACAAGAAACATTCCATCCCATGTGGAGCCATATGTTAACACATAGAATTTATTCTCCTTGTCACCATCTATCCGTTTAAAGTGTCAAGTAAAATTTGGGTGTATGCGCTACCAACTCACTAGGAGAGTTTGGAGCGTACTCTAAGTACTTTTATTTGTCATCATTTGGAATCATTGTTTTAAAGGATCATGGCAAAGGAGATTTCATTTTTTTAGCACTATCTTTAACCAACTTTCTGGGAATTGTGTCATAAAAGTTTCTAATAGCTTCCTCCAAGTGTGCAAATTGTGTTTGAGCTAGGCATTGCAAACTAGCGTTGTAGACTGGTGTTGTGAACTCATTTCTTGTAGCAGTTTCTTCTAAATATTTAATCATAAATCCCAAACGATGATGTGTTTTTTTCTGAAATTTTTTGTGGTGGAGAATGATAATGGCATGGACCTACTGACAAAAATTCAGCCTAACCTAGTTTGGAATTTAAAAGATAAAATTAAAACATCAGTGCGTTGGGAACTGGCATTGTGAACTGGTGTTGGAGACTGGTGCTCCGAACTGGCTGAAGAGGACGGTTGGAGGTTGGAAAGCTTGCAAACATCCCTATGAAAATTAAAATACATCAAAATCAAGCCTAGATCCACTTGGTACTCTATGAGAGTGTTCATCATGTTTGAGGGTTGAGAAAGGGGTTTTGGTTGGTTTTCATATTGGCGTTGCGAACTGTGTTGCAAACCTTGTGTTCTAGGACTGTTGAAACTTTCATCTTTTGCATCCTTTCAAATTTATATTTTAAAGAGTGAATCTACACCCCTCTCACACTTGAAATATGTGGTTGATCATATGTAAACAATTTTTAAGATTGCACATGTTGTTAATTGATATTTGCATTGATAAAAGCCATGTTTTGACAGAGAGGTCACTTTCACACACCAATTGTCATAACAAATGACAGAAAGAAGCCAAGCATTGATTATACATGTTGGCCAAGGATGCTACCAGGAGGAGCTCTAGAATCAATAAATAAATATGTTCATCCTTCAGATGCTACACCAAATTTTTTCAAGTTCATGTTTTATACCTTTGACACTTTTTTGGTTGATTACCATGTTTTGCCAACCATGATTATCAATTTGGGTGCTTTCCTTTAGTCAAGATCATCAAGATTATGAAGTTTACAACATTCTTGGGACACCTGATAGAGTTTTGAAATGATAAAACATTGGAAAACACCCAAACGGGCCGCTACAGGAGAGTTCGCAATGCCTAAACTCATTGGCGTTGCGAACTAATATTTATGATAGTTTTTCAAGAAATTAGCACGCAGCTAAGGATTTTTTTCCTTATAACTTTTGAATGACAATCTAGGTTCCTCTGAAATTTGGTGTGGAGGTAAAACGTGGTGTTTTTTACTTTATGAAAAAACTTCAGTCTGGCCCACTTCGTAGTTTTGGAGAAAATCCAAAAACATCACCTACAGGAAAGATCGCAACGCATGTTGTCACAGGCATTGTGAACTCTAATCGTCTGGAAAATTTGATCTATGGGAAGGTTTCCAGCTGTGAAGGAATGTTTGAATGGTCTCCTAGGAGTTATTTGGACATGAGGGACATGTTTTCCATCTTCTGATCAAGCATCCTGACATGTTTCAAGAGGCATTTATTACAATAGGCAAGATCCTGGAAAATAGGAATTTGTTAGGTTTTTGTTGGAATCTTTTGTAACAAGACTCCTAAATGGAGGAGGATCCTATGTAACTCCTTGGTTTCGACCTCCTTAGGGTAGAGAGAGATCATTAACTATAAATGAAAGGTATTTTGAGAAGAAAAGTTTTGGATTCATGATCCAAGAGAGGAGAGAGATGGAGGAGCAGTTTAGTTGTTCAATTGTAAGCCTAAGGGCCTGATGTAATTAGCATTTCTGTCAGTAGAGATTCATGAGAGTTGTTTATCAGACTTTGTGTTGTTTATTATGATTTTATCTTGTCATCTTGGTTGAATGGAATTTTAGGCATTGAATATCAATGGTTGTTCATGAGGTATGAGATTCATGAGTTGCAAATGATTTGTAGTAATTGTCTCATTTCATGACCTCTGTTCTAGTAATCTTTTAATCCATTTTTGTAGAGAGGATATTTGTTTGATGATATTCTTCTTTTTGTTATCTTTCTTATACCTATATCCATCAATTATATCCCTTTTGTCTGGTATGATATTGAGTTCCTTTGATCTATAAGATGTGTTGACTCCATGCCCATTGGAATGACTTTGCATATTGTTTGCTACCCTCCTTCTTGTTCTTCCTTGTTGATCCACCCTTTTAAAATTGATTTAATTTTTCAGGTTGGAATGGTATGGGAGAGACCTCTGGTTTTGATATTTTCATATAACAGAGATTTTGTTCCTACTGTGTAAACTAGATTGAAGAGACTTTGTTAATGGAAATCAGTCTTTTTCCTTATCTTTTCACTGTTATCTTACTTTGATTTCACCTAAGTGAATGATTCATTTAGTTGGTTGCATCCTTATTTCAATATATGTTATATTGTGATAATGCTTGCACATATATCAAAGCTTTTCTCTTTGTCTTGAGAGGTTCTCATTTCACAGAGTCTTCTTCATATAACTATCTTACTACATGATGTAGATGATAGATATATTCCATACTTCTTATCTGGTCTTCCACCCTCATTTAATATTTAAAACCATGATTTGAAGTTGTCTAAATCCTTACTTGGTGGTCTATACTTTGGCATTACCTTTTGTGATTGACACCTTTTCTGATTTTTCCTCATCCATTTGTCATCTTGATATAAAAAATTATTTATAAATTCCGATGGGTATTGGGCCCTCACTCATGGCAGTCTAAGTGTGACTCTCAGTGCTAACATTTTTGGCATTGTTGTCGGGGATGACAATGAAGACACCTTCCTTGGATAAACTATGATGATGGCAAATCAACTGTTATGATAGTTGGTACTTCCTAATCTTATACTCTAAAAATGGGAAGGCAACCTTCCCATTCATCTCTACTAGGAACTGGATTTGAAAACCGACTATCTTTGAAAAATCACAGAAAGCATACCTATGAGCTAGGATCTTGTCCATTTCAAAACAATGGAATCGCCAATAGATATCTGAACAGTTGAGTTGCCATTATGTTGAGTTGGCTAAACTATGATGACATTAAATGTTGCAGTATAGTATGCTTGTTAGAGGTCTGAAGGAGCATGGAGAGGCTGCAGCAAGGCAACAAGATCAACTTATTCCTTATATCTCTTATTTTATTCTCTTCTTCCACATAAAACCAATAATTTACATGTGACAGAGAAATTGTGGCACTTGAATGATAAGTGGCCAATGAAGCAGTTCTAAATCTCGTAGTTTCGAGATCTTTTTATGGGCTACATATATGATTGGATCTGAGCAGCATATCTAAGGCACTCTATGGCTCCATGGTGATGGGGGTCATCTTTTATTCATCCTCTTTTTATGTATTGAGTATGTGGGAATGATGTTGATGTCAGCATCATGGATGCCTCATGAGCATGAGAACTTTTGAATCTTGTATACATTCTTGATCACATTTCGATCTCTTGTTGTTGTCACCGAAAAGGGTACTTTGGCCTTACAACTTGTAAAGGAGAGATATCATTATAGCAAGGAGAATAAAGCAGTCAAGATTTGGAGCATGACCCGAAGACATAGCCCACATTGGGTGAACTCCGTTATCAAGGGAAGTGTCATATCCATTATGTGTATTATGTTCTTATGTTTCTTTTTCCATGAATTTCCGCACATAGAATATTAAATGCAAGCATGACATATAACACATAAGGAAACTAAAGAGGGTTTTATTCACTTTGGATTCAGGTCTATAAAGACTTCAACGATACCTTTAATCGCAAATCGCTCAAGTAAATGATCTATAGTTGACCCTTTGAAGAAGTGACATGATCAAACAATTATTAGAAACTAATCACCCCCAGGATCAGATCATGTTGGTATCAGAGCAGGCTTGATATCGATTGCAGGTGTTGAAGCTAAGAATGGAAAGATCGCCAAAGTAGTTGTGGTTCGATGAGATTCAAGAGCTCAACCAAATCCTTCAAGCAGAGAATGTTGGATTGAAGGCATTGTTGCATGTTGCAGAGGAAGAGAACCAAAGGTTGCAAGAGAAATTGCAAGACATGAAGATGCAAACAGCGGAAGGCCATATCAAGAAACCTCACAATGCATTAAATCCCTGCACTCGAGCATATACAAACATAGCCAAATATTCATCATGCAAGCTCATTGCTTGTACCTTTTCCATGTCATTCATACACATGGACATATCAAACTTCCAGATCCTCCTCCCAAGGGTCTTGTTGACATTCTTATGGAAAGTCTCAAAGAGATACTCAACACTGAGTTTCTCTCTCTGTTGAGAGCTTGCAGTCATTCACATGATATCCACATGGCAAGTTTACCAGACATAATCATAACTATGTCCCGCTTTCCATACGACAACAACCAATAAGAAGGAATTTTTTCCTAAACTAGTATAAAGTTATTTAACAATCCAGAAATACTATCTGGGCAATTGCAACAATGCCCAAGGAAACAAGACAACTTATCAAGATTTTTTTTCATGCCTCAAACCATTTTTGGTTAACATATGTTTTTATTAAGGGAATCATTTTCTAGATTCCCTCTCACTACTAATTGAGTATACCAAGCCCTGCCTTATATGGATATCATCCACCTCTATATGTCAACTTGACCCATTGGTCCTCTAGAAGTGTCATGACACTTCCTTTACCACATTCAGGTTCGACATTTCATTAACCATTCTACCTTATCCGCATAAGGTACTATGTACTCAACATCATCAACCTTTTACTTATCCTCCTATAGTCAGATCATAACTAACCATATGATCTATGACATCACCATATTTCAAATTCAATAACATACTATAATAAGTATATATGAATTTCATATGCATGCTCTATCCTTGTGATATGCATTCCATCATATCTACGTGCACCAAGCATTATACCCATGTTTACAATGCAGGTGGGTTCCACTTACTTTCCTCTTTCATTTTCATGTATAGACTTACCCTTAGTTAGTAGGGGTACACACTTCCCTATCCCAGCCATGATCTTTTGAACTTACTCATGTCATTTCACTTCTTCCATGAGGTTCATTTTCAGTCCTCATGACTTCCTTTATTTTGCAAAGAGTGATTACCCTAGCAAGAAGTCTTTCAGTTATAACAGGTCAAGTAGGTTGATCTCACCTACTCCAATGAGGCCTCTAGACATGGATTATTTTTCTCCAAATTCCAAATCCTTCATTTAACCAATGCTTTTAATTAACAAAATTTTCATAAGCCCACTTTTGTACGGATGTCTATCATTTCTCAAAAAGAAATGATGGGCTTCTGCTACCACAATCTAGCATGATTCAATCTTGATGGCTAAAATCCCAACTGAATTTTAATTTGCATCCTTCTCCTCAAGGGACTTATGTAGATAATTTCCATACGGTAGTAATACTCTCAACAAGATCATATTAGCCTTGATAAACTAGTCTTATGACTATTCTCTGACCCATCCAGGTCTGTGTTTGAATCATGCTCTACTAGATAGGGTAGGCTAGGGTGCCCTCTCCCTCAAAGTTTTCTAAGAAAGAAAAATAATCACTTGACTCTTTCATGAGCCCAAGCAGGCCAAGTGTTGTTTCTCTCTCTGATACGAATTTGTAACACACCCAACCCCTTAAGTACCTTTTTAAGGGATGAGGCATCAAAATTTCTCTTTCCTCCATCATCTCAAATCCTCTTCCCAAGATCTCCATCACTTTTTGCTCATCGAGAGATTTCCAATGAATGTTACCATGCTTCAATCTGAGCTCTGGATTGGAAGTTATACCCTTTCGAAGCGCTTCAAGTGCCATTGGTCAAAGGCCATGTGGCACCCATGTGGGTTCGTCTCATTTCTACCATTCCACCTGGCACAAACTTGACCATGGTTGTCATCCCTTAGATATGACATGGCTACTGGAGAGGTGGTTACAAGGGATGTTCCCTACACCTTCACGATCACCGAGCCTTTGCGCCTTCGTCCTTCCTATCCATGTCTAAACCATTCCTGGAATCCCAACGTCCTGGAATCCTACCACGTGGCTCCGGCCCTCGGTGAGGTTCCTCATCATGTTGTTATGAACATACCCGTAAAACCCTCAAACTCTCGAGGTCCTTCCACGTAGCTCCGGCCTTCATCCCTTTTGGAGCATACATTATAACATCCTAAACCTCTCGAAGTTTTTAACTCCTACCAGCCACCTCCCACTACTTTTTATCCCATGGTCGAGACAGTTCCATGTAGATCCCCAGATATACGGCCTCCATTGTTTCGCAACTTCGAAGTTCAGGGGGTTTGGCTATGTAATATCCTCTTTACTCTCAGAGTGGCTAGCGTCGGAATGACCACAGTATAAATCCAATGATTAGGAGGAATCTCGACGCGTCCTCGAATCGACGGTTTTTGTTACTTCACGACTTCAGTGTTCGTGGGTTCTACTTGTTTAACACACCCTTTCTCTCAGAGTGGTCAATGTCGAACTGACCGTGACTTAGATCCAATGGCCAGGAAAGGTCCCGAAGCATCCTCATTCGTCACTTCACAAGTTCGACATTCAGGGGTTCTACCTGCTTAACACTTCTTTTCTCCTGGAGTAGGACTTTGTTGAAGTGTTATACACAAATCCTTCCAATGGTTGATCGGACGGTTGGGAGGGATTCTCAATGGACTCCCCATATCCATGGCTCACATTAATTCACAACTCCGACATTCATGGTTTTGGTGTCATGACACCTTTGTTCTCCCGAAGTGGTCAACATCAGGCTGACCACGATGTAGAACCAACGGTTAGGGAGGATCTCGAGTATCCTCGGATCTACGGCTTGCGTTACTTCACGACTGGTAAGCAGGTCATGGTTTAATCAGTGGGATAGATCCCATGGTCATGGTTAAGAGACCGCCATATGTCATTCAACCTCGTGGGTAACCGAACCAGCAGGTTACCTTCGGTTGGTTTCATAGATTGTAAAGTCATAGCATCCCAGAGTTCTGAAGCAAGAATAACTTAGCTCCTTTCAGACCTATCGAAGGGTTCCAAGGTCTTGGTCATATGGATTCTCTAACAATCCCCGAGGTTGTACGCTCTACTCTTATCCATTATTTGGTTAGGGCCATGGACATGAGCTCTCAATCACACAAACAAATGGTTTGAAGGAGGCATCCTCCCTCCACAGAGCTCGAATTTAGTAATCCTGTGAAGGTAAATTTGAGGGGTTGACAAGATTGAAGTATTTCAGTTAAATCTACCCCAACTCTTGCATTACAAAGTCAATCCTTGGGAAAAATTCCCTTAAGGATTTTCCAACCAATACAGAGATCGTAAACTTTTTCTTAGATTCATTTGCAGACCCACATCTAACGGTTCTCATGTTGCTAAGCATAGGCAAATAGAAAACCATTCAAATGTAGGGGTTTACAGAGGCAAATAGAAAACCATTCAAATGAAGGGGTTTGCAGAGGAATGATAAGCATTTCTAATATAAATCAAACCCTGCAAATCTTAGTCATAGACACAGACATTCAAATCATGCATTTCAATTCCATTGCATAGGGTAAACGAAATACTTATCTATTGCAGTCGATCACCAACCATTGACTGTGGGTGTTCGCATTTCCACCCAAACATAGGCTCAGAGACATTCATTCTTAACACTTTGGTCACCCCCGTGCCAAGCCATGATATCACTAGGGAACTTTTTGTAGTTTCTCAAAGGTTCTTTCTCTGTCACAGCCTCTTCAAGGTTTATCAGATGATCCCTCCGCATCAAGCTCGCAACCTTCTGCTCAGGTCATGTTTTCTACAATTTCTCAGAGATCCTTTCTCTTCTTCTCTCCAATAACCAGAACAACTTAATATTTCAGTTCTTCTTCTCAGCTGGAGAGCCTCACGCGCTCTTCCTCTTTCTCTTTGCATATCCTCGGTCGCACACCCCCCCTCCCAGTGTGTCTCATTCTTGTCTTCCTTCGTGTGTATTCTTGCATGCCTTTTTCCTCCCCATGAAGGTTCTGGACCTGTCTTGTTCCTTCCGTCAAAATAAACTCAGGTCAATCTAAGCCTATAGGAAAACTGCACTTTGTGGTACTTTGGGTTGACAGTCTTCTATCTCCTCAGCCAGACTGTCCATGCTTCCATTTATGGGGGTAGTTGATTGTTCAACCATCAGTCCTTCTTTCATTTAATGATTTCTCCTGGGGATCAGGATGAGGCTTATTATTTCTGCAAGGAGAATTTGCGTCATTTTGACATAATGAACCCTCTCTATTTTTTCCTCACTCTTTCCTCTAGTGATATCATAGCCAGTAATTCAAGGCTTCACCCCAGATTCATTGATTGGAAATCTAACCAATAATACATTTACATTGTTTCCATGTCATAGCATGATGATCATAATTAATGATTAATTACAAGTTGGGGGAAACAAGGGTGTTACAAAATGAAAACATTAATTGCATTGTTTCTCCAGTTAAAAAATTCCCCATGCCATTGTAATGATGTCTTGCCTCTAGCTCCAATTTCATTTATTAAAATCCAACACCTCCCAATTCAAGAAAAGGGTGTAGAAAAAAAAGTGATTTTCAGAAAACCCATATGGTATTTAGTGAAATCAAATTCCAAAAGGAGGAGAGCTTTGACAACCCAAATGATATCTTGCAACCCCCAATTCAAATTTTCATATAATACACATGAGAAAATCCAATATTGAGTTAGATAAGCAATTGTATGCCAAACCTTCTGAAAATTAGAATGAAAAATCCAAAGAAAATCAACATAAATAATTAGCAAATCTACTTACATCACTTGGAAACGTCTGAGTAGATTCATGCACGAATCCACCCGCTATGACTATTTCTATATTTTATTCGCAGAGGTCTAAGGTGTATAGGCTCAATCCTTGAACATGCTTTTCTAGCATATCTCAAATACAATGGATGATAGTTTTCCTGGAGAGTGGCTTTGAAACCCACGCTTTTCTCTCCACTTCTGAAAATAACTACCTGTGAGAGACCCCTTTCATCAAACTTCTCTCCACTTCTGAAAAATAACTACTTAGTTTGACATTTTTCTTCTACACAACAATTTATATGGTAAATGGAAGGTCCAGATTTTGGAAATTGCATCACTTTTGCATTTTTCATCCTGGGCTTTAGGTTGTTTTGTTTTTAATATTGATTTCGTTATTGGATCACGATGTGTATAAAATCCAAAAATAATCATCAAACAACAAGAATTATTGAGAATTTGATTTGATTTTGGGTTAAACGTCAGAGAAGCAGTCTACCCTATAACAAGTACCTAATATAAAGGTCAATCTAATGGGGAAAAGGAAGTTGCATGCCATATTACAAGCAACTAATCTCAAGGCTGATATACTAAATAATATAAGGCTAGACAAACATGTTACATCTTTGAAAAGGCACAACAAGAGCCACCAGTAATATTAATGATTAATATGCACACCAAAGCACATAAAGAAGAGATACTCCTTCAGACTTGACTTGGATCTACCAATTCTCCTAATTAAGATAGATGAACTGTGGGAGGAGAAGGTAACATATTCTTGCCAGAAGAGAGGATAAAATCCTACGTTCAATCGTTCCTTGAAGGGGAGAACGGATCAGTTTTGGCTGGGAAGGAGGCATTGCACCTAAGCCTTTTGGCCGTGTAAGAATGAGGGGGAAATGGTAGGAGAAAATCATTTAGCGTCTTGAGCGTTATAATGAAATCAATGTTTGGAGAATTGTATTGTCTCCCTGTCATTCTGCAAAGAGACGAAATCCAAGGAGAATTGTAATGTGGTCAACGTGGATCGAACACGCGACCTTCATATCTTCAGTCTCACGCTCTCCCAACCGAGCTATACCCGCAAAATAAAAATATAGTGTAGTTGAAGCTTCTTTAATTTGTACTTTGAATGGGGTGTTCAATGATAGGAATAACCAGATGATTGTTGATGAGTATTGCAACAATTGGATGCAAAATAGTTGAAGTTTTTATTTATTCTCCGAACGATTATTGTTCAATGATAAGAATAACCACATGATCATTGACAAGTACTGCTCAATTCTATTGGAGAAAGTGATATATTACAAATTACGTAACAGTACTCCGAACAAGTAATTGAGATTGAGTGCCCATAGTTGTAGATAACTCAATGTTGAAATTTCATTGGACTCTGAATCCAGCAACCCGAGTTCAAATCTCGGTGGAACCTCCATTTTTTGTTTTAATGCGGGAGGAAGGTATGATTTTAGCATCATTGGAGTCCCACGTTCAAAACTCGCCATCGCCACTCTAGATGATTGGGAGTCAAGAAGCCAATGGTATATCGAAATTCAAGCAGGAAGTTAAAGTACACGTGAGAATTGAAAGTGAGACCATATTTTTACATTTCCTTCTATTTACACGGCACATGCCAATCGATCTACACCTGTACATGTACCGATAAGAATAAGTAATTATAGATACGTACAAATATTGGAGAATACGGTAAGGAAAAGTAATTATAGATGCGTACAAAGATTGGAGAATCTACGAGATTAAGAGATTTGGAAAATACAATAATGGATTTTCATGTTAATTCGAGACAATTTTACTTATTCCGTTGTAGTCTAGTTGGTTAGGATACTCGGCTCTCACCCGAGAGACCCAGGTTCAAGTCCCGGCAACATAATTTAATTGTTTTCATTTTATGGGATTTTAGACATTGTGGAGTTATTATGGGTTTTAAATGTCTTTATCGATTGGAATCCTCTAAACAAAACGATGAATAAAATTGACGACAGTTGCGTCTGTCAGGAGTCGAACCCAGGATAGTCTTCCACTCATACATTTTGTTTTAGAAAGTAATCTAAGATTCTTATCTATATACATATACTTGCAACCCACTACTCAATTCTCAGCTGTCATTAAGTTGGTGACTCTGTTCACCTAACAGAGTCTTCACATAGTTCCTCCACAAGGAACTCCTTCGTCATGAAAATTCCTTATTGCATATCCTTCACTATCTATGATGGCCTCAACCTTGATTTAGCTTCAGTTGTTTACCAAATATTTCCATAAGGAACATAAACATGCATCTTTGTTATGCATCCAGATTATTTATCCACACATATTCCTTGTTTTGTTAACTTACATCCATGATGTACTTAACCACCTGCATATTCATAAGCCTATGTGTAGCTACCATAGGTATATTTCATAGCTCACATACATCTTTAGTTTTAAAATCATTCAACTCATGATTGTTCACAATCATTCTCATGCGATCCTCAAATGCAAAATCATTTTTCCTCTTAACTTGACAACATAGCATCCTTGTTCATTTACTCTTACATCATATATGTGCATCACTTTCACATTTAATAGCATTCACTCATATTTATTTGGTCTTAATATCAGTATTCATATCAAGAAACCTCACAATGCATTAAATCCTTGCACTCAAGCGTATACAAACATAGCCAAACATTCATCATGCAAGCTCATTGATTGTACATTTTTCATGTCATTCATACACATGGACATATCAAACTTCCAAATCCTCCTCCCAAGGGTCTTGTTGCCATTCTTATGACAAGTCTCATAGAGATACTCAACACTAAGTTGCTCTCTCTATTGAGATCTTGTAGTCATTCACATGATATCCACATGGCAAGTTTAACAGACATAACCATAACTATGTCCCCCTTTCCATACGACAACAACCAATAAGAAGGAATTTTTTCCTCAACTAGTATAAAGTTATTCAACAATCCATAAATACTATCTCGACAATTCTAGCAATGCCCAAGGCAACAAAACAAATTATCAAGCTTATTTTTCATGACTAAAACTAGTTTTGGTTAACATACATTTTTATCAAGGGAATCCTTTTCTAGACTCCCTCTCACTACTACTTGAGTATACCAAGCCCTTCCTTATATGGATATCATCCACCTATGTATGTCAACCTAACCCATTGGTCCTCTAGAAGTGTCCCAACACTTCCTTTACCACATTCATGATCAACATTTCATTAACCATTCTACCTTATCCTCATAATGTACTAGGTGCTCAACATCATCAACCTTTTACTTATGTTTTCGTAGTCAGATCATCACTAACCATATGATCTATGACATCACCATATTTCACATTCAATGACATACTATAATAAGTATATATGCATGCCATATGCATGCTCTATCCTTGCAATATGCATTTCAACATATCTATGTGCACCAAGCATTATACCCATGTTTGCAGTACAGGCGGGTTCCACTTACTTTCCTCTTGCATTTTCATGTATAGACATACCCTTAGTTAGTAGGGGTACACACTTCCCTAGCCCAACCATGATCTTTTGAACTTGCTCATGTCATTTCACTTCTTCCATGAGGTTCATTCTCAGTCCTCGTGGCTTCCTTTATGTTGCAAAGAGTGATTACCCTAGCAGGAAGTCTTTCAGTTATAAAAGGTCAAGCGGGTTGATCTCACCTACTCCAATGAGGCCTCTAGACATGGAGGATTTTTCTCCCAATTCCAAATCCTTCATTTAACCAACTCTTTTAATTAACATAGGTTTCATAAGCCCACTTTTGTAGGGTTGGCTATCATTTCTCCAAAATAAATGATGGGCTTCTTCTGCCACAGTCTAGCATGATTCAATCTCGTTGGGTAAAATCCCAACTGAATTTTAATTTGCATCCTTCTCCTCAAGGGACTTTTGCAAATAATTTCCATACAACAGTAATACTCTCAACGAAATCATCTTAGCCTTGATAAACTAGTCTTATCACTATTCTCTTACCCATCCAGGCCTGTGTTTGAATCATGCTCTGCTAGATAGGGTAGGCCAGGGTTCCCTCTCCCTTAAATTTTTCTAAGAAAGAAAAATAATCACTTGACTCTTTCGTGAGCCCAAGCAAGCCAAGTGTTGTTTCCCTCTCTGATACCAATTTGTAACACACCCAACCCCTTAAGTATCTTTTTAAGGGATGGGGCACCAAAATTTCGCTTTCCTCCATCATCTTGAATCATCTTTTTGAGATCTCCATCACCTTTTGCTCATCAAGATATTTCCAATGACTATTACCATGCTCCAATCTGAGCTCTAGATTGGAAGTTATGCCCATTCGAAGTGCCTCAGGCATCATTGGTCAAAGGCCACGTGGGTTCGCCTCGTTCGTACCATTCCACTTGGTACGGACTTGACCACGATTGTCATCCCTTAGCGATGGCATGGTTGTTGGAGAGGTGGTTATAGGGGATGTTCCCTATGCCTTCGAGATCACCGAGCCTTCGACCCTTCATCCTTCCTATCCATGTCTAAACCATTCTCGGAATCCCGAAGTCTTGAAATCTTGCCATGTGGCTCCAACCCTCGGCAAGGTTCCTCATCATGTTTTTATGAACATACTCGCAAAACTCCCGGACTCTCGAGGTCTTTACACATAGCTCCTACCTTCGTACCTTTTGGAGCATACATTCTAACATCCTAAACCTCTCAGAGTTTCGAACTCCTGCCAACCACCTCCCACTACTTTTTATCCCATGGTCGAGACAGTTCCACGTAGATCCCTATATATGTGGCCTCCATTGCTTTGCGACTTCATAGTTTGGGGGTTTGGCTGTGTAATCTCCTCTTTACTCTCGGAGTGGTCAGCGTTGGGTTGACCACAGTCTAGATCCGACAGTCAGAAGGAATCCTGACGCGTCCTTGGATCGACGGTTCGTGTTACTTCGTGACTTCGGCGTTTGGGGGTTCTAGTCATTTAACATTCCCTTTCTCCCAGAGTGGTCAATGTTAGAATGACCACAACTTATATCCAATGGCCAGGAAAGGTCCCAAAGCATCCTCATATCTATGACTCTCGTCATTTCATGAATTCGACATTCGAGGGTTCTACTTGCTTAACACTCATTTTCTCCCGGAGTAGGACTTCGCTGAAGTGCAATACGCAAATCCTTCCATAGGTTGATCGGACAGTTGGGAGGGGTTCTCAATGGACTCCCCAGATCTATGACTCACATTAATTCACAACTATGACATTCAGGGTTTTGGTGTATGACACCTTTGTTCTCCAAAAGTGGTCAACGACGGGATGACCACTGCGTAGAACCAATGGCCAGGGAAGATCTTGAGTATCCTCGTATCTACGACTCACGTTACTTCACGACCGGTAAGTGGGTCAGGGTTTAATCGGTGGGAAAGATCCCATGGTCATGGTTAAGAGACCACTAGATGTCGATCAACCTTGCGGGTAACCAAACTAGCAGGTTACCTTCGGTTGGTTTCAAAGGTTGTAAAGTCATAGCATCTCGGAGCTTTGAACTCCTGGAGTTCCAAAGCCAGAATAGCTTAGCTCCTTTCGGACCTATCGAAGGGTTCCAAGGTCTCGGTCATATGGATTCTCTAACAAGCCTCGAGGTTGTATGCTCTACTATTAGCCATTATTTGGTTAGGGCCATGGACATGAGCTCTCGGTCACACAGATGGATGGTTTGAAGGAGGTGCCCTCCCTCCACAAAGCTTGAATTTAGTAATCCTGCGAAGGTAAATTCGAGGGGTCGACAGGACTGAAGTATTTCAGCTAAATCTACCCCGATTCTTGCATTACAAAGTCAATCCTTGGGAAAAATTCCCTTAAGGATTTTCCAACCAATATAGAGATCGTAAACTTATTCTTAGATTCATTTACATACACACGTCTAACGATTATCATGCTACTAAGAAAAGGAAAATAGAAAACCATTCAAATGCAGGGGTTTACATAGGAATGATAAGCATTTCTAATATAAATCAAACCCTGCAAATCTTAGTCATAGACACAGACATTCAAATCATGCATTTCAATTCCAGTGCACAGGGTAAACATAATACTTATCTATTACAGTCGATCACCAACCACTGACTATGGGTGTTCGTCTTTCCACCCAACCATAGGCTCAGAGGCATTCATTCTTAGCACTCTGGCCAACCCCGTTCTAAGCCATGATATCACTATGAAATATTTTGCAGTTTCTCAGAGGTTCTTTCTCTGTCACAACCTCTTCAAGGTTTATCAGATACTCCCTCTACATCAAGATCGTGACCTTCTGCTCAGTTCTTGTTTTCTGCAATTTCTCAGAGATCCTTTCTCTTCTTCTCTCCATTAACCAGAACACCTTAATCTTCCATTTGTTCTTCTCAGTTGGAGAGCCTCACACGCTCTTCCTCTTTCTCTTTGAATATCCTCGGTCGCACACCCCCCCTCCTGGTGTGTCTCCTTCTTGCCTGCCTTCATGTGTATTCTTACATGCCTTTTTTCTCCCCAGGAAGGTTTTGGACCTGTCTTGTTCCTTCTATCAAAAGAAACTCGGGTTAGTCTGGGTGTGCAGGAAAACTGCACTATGTGGTATTTCGGGTTGATGGTCTTTTGTCTCCTCAACCAGACTCTCCATGCTTCCATTCATGGGGGTAGATGATTGTTCAACCACGAGTCCTTCTTTCATTAATTGATTTCTCCTTCGAATCAAGATGAGGCTTATTATTTCAGCAAGGAGAATTTGGGTCATTTTGACATATGAACCCTCTCTATTGTTTCTTCAATATTTCCTCTAGTGATATCATGACTAGTACTTCAAGGCTTCACCCCATAGTCATTTATTGACATTCTAAACAATAATACATTTACATTGTTCCCATGCCATAGTATGGTGATTATAATTAATGATTAATTGCAAATTGGGGGAAATAAGGATATTACATAATGAGAACATTAATTGCATTGTTTCTCCAATTAAAAAATTCCCCATGCCATTGTAATGATCTCTTGCCTCTCGCTCCAATTTCATTTATTAAAATCTCGCACCTCCCAATTCAAGAAAAAGGTGTAGGAAAAAAGGTGATTTTCAGAAAACCCGTATGGGGATTTAGTGCAATCAAATTCCAAAGGAGGAAAGCTTTGACAACCCAAATGATATCTTGCAACTCCCAAACCGAATTTGCATATAACACACATGAGAAAATCCAATATTGAGTTAGAGAAGCAACTGTATGCCAAACTTTCTGAAAATTAGAATGAAAAATCCGAAGAAAATCAACAGAACCCGCCCACTATGACTATTTTATTTGCAAAGGTGGATAGGTTCAATCCTTGAACATGCTTTTATGGCATATCTCAAATACAATGGATGATAGTTTTCCTGGGTAGTTTAATAGTTTCTCTAGATAGTGGCTTTGAAACCCACGCTATTCTCTCCACTTCTGAAAATAACTACCTCTGAGACACCCTTTTCATCGAACTTCTCTCCACTTCTGAAAATAACTACACGGTTTGATATTTTTCTTTGACACAACTTATATGGTAAATGGCAGGTTCAGATTTTGGAAAATTGCATCACTTGCTGCATTTTGCATTCTGTGCTTTGTTGCATTTTGCACTCTGGGATTTAAGTTGTTTTGTTTTTAATATTGATTTCGCTATTGGATCACGATAATTCGTGTATAAAAACCCAAAATAGTCATCAAACAACAAGAATTATTGAGAATTTTATTTGGATTTGGGTTAAACAACTACCAAACAGCTTACCATACTACAAGTACCTAATCTAAAGGTCAATCTACTGGAGAAAAATGAAGTTGCATGCCATATTACAAGCAACTAATCTCAAGGCCAAATATAATAGGAGCCAGTATAAAATAAATGTCTAGATAAACATGTTACAGCTCTGGAAGAGCACAACAAGAGCCACCAGTAATATCAATGATCAATATGCACACCAAAGCACATAAAGAAAGAAATCAAGAACAAAATGTTGAAACATAGATGCCAAAAGAGATTGCAGAGTTTCAAATTTAGAATAAACTTGTTGAAAAATTAAAGAAGAGAAATCATAATTAAGGAAGTGTGTTTACTGAAATTCGTATTTTCCTTATGCAAAAGAAAATTCCAAGCCAAAATTAGATTCCATGGATTTAGAAAGTTCCCACGGAAACCAGAGGAGAAACCAAGTGATCACAAGTTCAACCCCCAGGACCTTGCTTTATTTGCAGAAGCCCCCAATTCTCCACACCCATTGTACCAATTCAACTTAAACACAACTGGCAACTGTAAAGCGTTAACGAGCATCGTTTGGTCGCCATTTCTTTGTCAGTGTAGACTAAGGCTTCTACGAAATGGATTTTGATGGGACGTCTCAGGCACCGGGACTTTATCCTGTAGAAAGAACATCGTGGTCGGCTGTAAACCCATTCCAAGCTCCATGTCCTTCGTTCTCCATTTTGTTGATCCCGTTGCTCCATCTTTCTGCAAATAAACATCCTTTCAGATATTCAATGCAGGGTAGCCTCCCCTACAAGCCTTTTTTTTTCCAACACCCCTCCTCTCCATTCTCAACATTGCCCGCCTTTTTTTCTCCAACGCCCCTCCTCCCCATTCTCAACATTGCCCGCTCTATTCTTATCAATACCATGTTATCTATGCATTGCCTCCTTGTCCTCCAGCGCCCCTCCTCCCCGTTATCAGCATTGCCCGCTCTATTCTTATCAGTACCATGTTATCTATGCATTGTATGCATTGTATCCACGAGCGGCAATGGCTCCTCACGCCCATTCCTCCCCCTCTCCGCCATGGCAGAAGAAGCTGCTGCCATTCTCATTCTCAGAGACAGAATGGACCAGACGAAGCGGAACGATTCATCTGTGTCTGCTTTATGCGTTGGTCCTCATACTCTCCACA
>ML787744.1:363144-423863 GCA_009831015.1 Picea engelmannii | reverse complement strand
CCTCTTTTTCTTTTTTCTTTTTCTATTTCTTTTTCTTTTTCACAAATTATTTGAAGAATGCAATATCATTTGTGAACTAAATCACCAGAAGCAGATAATATCCAAGTCATAAGATGATTCCCATAAATTATGGGGTGATAACACACAGAAGCCATGGACCAACATCAAGTAAAGTGTCCCTATAATTGACAACATACAGAGTGCATGCCAAATTGGCATGCACAACAATTTGGCATGCACAACAACCATGTGGCTGTTGTGCATACCACATTAGCATGCACAACAACCCTGTGGATATTGTGCATACCAAATTGGCATGCACAACAACCTTTGTGCATGCCCATTTGGCACGCACATAAGCCACATAGATGTTGTGCATGCCAATTTGGCATGCACAGAAGCCACAGGGTTGTTGTGAATGCCCATTTGGCATGCACAACAGCCCTATGACTTATGTGCATGCCAAATTGGCATCCACAATATCCACAGGGTTGTTGTGCATGCCAATTTGGAATGCACATAATCCATAGGGATGTTGTGCATGCCAATTTGGCATGCACATAAGAGATGGACCAACATCAAGTAAAGTGTCCCTATAATTGACAACATAAAAAGTATCAAGCACATTGGTCCATTGTACAGTGTTGGGGTTCCATATCCGAAGAATATGTCATGCAACCATTCTGGAACAATACAAGCATTGTCCATCAACATCTAGTTCTTTATAAATGTTTGTGTATGTGATTAAAACCTCAATGCTTCCATATTGAACAATAATGTTTTTTGGATTGTAAACTAAAGCATTTGGCCCTGGTGCAAGCCTCAATTGATGAATGTATGTCACCCAATACTTCCAATTGAGCATGTTTGGCATGTCAAGGAAAGGAAAGGCATGTCAAGGCAAGGCATGGCATGGAAAGGGATGACATGGAAAGGCATGGCATGGCAAGGCATGACATGGAAAGGAAAGAAATTTCATGTCAAAGAAAGGCAAGGAAATGCATGGTTAGGCTAGGCATGGCATGTCAAGGAAAATCAAGGCATGGCATGTCAAGGCAAGGCATGTCAATGCAAGGCAAATTGTGTCAAGGAAAGACAAGGCATGCCAGGGTAAGGCATGGCAAGGAAAGGAATGACATGTCAAGGAAAGACATGAAAAGGCAAGGTAAGGGAATGCATGGCAAGGCAAGTCATGGTAAGGCATGACAATGCATGGCAAAGAAAGGAATGTAAAGGAAAGGTAAGACATTTCAAGGCAAGGCATGGCTTGTCAAGGCAAGGCATGGCTTGTTAAGGAAAGGCATAGCAAGATGAGGCAAGACATGTCAAGGCAAGGCATGGCTTGTCAAGGCAAGGCATGGCCATGATAGGCATGAAATGTCAAGGCAAGGCATAGAATGACATGTGAAGGCAAGGAAAGACATGTAAAGGGAAGGGATGGCAAGGCATGGTAGGAAAAGGCATGTCAAGGCAAGGCAAGGAAAGGCAAGGACTGTCAATGCAAGGCATGTCAAGGCAAGGCATGTCAATGCAAGGAAGGGTCTGTCAAGGCAAGGCATGTCAATGAAAGGTAAGGCATATCAGGACAAGGCCTGACAAGGCAAGGAAAGGAAAGGAATGTCAAGGAAAGTCATGGCATGTCAATGCAAGGCATGGAAAGGCAAGGAAAGGGAATGCATGGCAAGGCATGTCATGGTAAGACATGACAACGCATGGAAAATCATGGCATGGCAAGGAAATACATGTCAAGGCAAGGTGTGGCTTGTCAAGGAAAGGAATGGCAAGGCAAGGAAAGACATGGCAAGGCAAGGCATGGCCAAGTTAGGCATGGCATGTCAAGGAAAGGAAAGTCATGGAATGTCAAGGTAAGGCATGTCAATGCAAGGCATGACATGTCAAGGAAAGGCATGGCATTTCAAGGCAATTCATGTCAATGCAAGGCAAGGTCTATCAAGGAAAGTCATGTTAATTCAAGGCAAGGAATGTAAAGGCAAGGCATGACATGTCAAGGAAAGGCATGCCAAATCAAGGCAAGTCTTGTCAAGGTAAGGCATGGAATGTCAAGGAAAAGCACGACTTGTCAAGGAAGGACATGGCTTATCAATGCAAGGCATGGCTTTTCAAGGCAAGGATAGATATGTCAAGGCAAGGCATAGCTTGTCAAGGAAAGACATGGAAAGTCAAGGAAAGGAAAGTCAAAGAAAAGCATGGATTGTCAAGGAAAGGTATGTCAGGAAAAGGCATGGAAAGGAAAGGCAAGGAAATGAATGTCAAGGAAAGCTATGGCATGTCAAGGCAAGACAAGGCATGACATGTCAAGGCAAGGCAAGACATGTCAAGGCAAGGCATGGCTTGTCAAGGCAAGGCATGACAAGGATAGGCATGGCATGTCAAGGCAAGGCATGTCATGTCATGGAAAGGCAAGGAATGGCAAGGAAAGGCAAGGCAAGGAATGTAAAGGAAAGGCATGGCATGTCAAGGCAAGACAAGTCATGATATGTCAAGGTAAGGCAAGACATGTCAAGGCAAGGCACGACTTTTCAAGGCAAGGCATTGCAAGTCTAGGCATTGCAAGGCTAGGCATTGCAAGGCTAGGCATGGCATGCCAAGGCAAGGCATGGAATGTCAAGGCAAGGAAAGGCATGGAATTTCAAGGAAAGGCATGCCAATGCAAGGCATGGAATGTTAAGGCAAGGCTAGGCATATCATTTTTTTATGATATTTACTAACGTTTATTAGAATTGTTGAATGTTTTACACCATTGGAATGACATCTTAGCTATAATTTATTTGATATTTTATTATTATATGTGCACTTTGGTATGATTTAATATGATTATAGCTTCTTTTAATATTTTGTAATATTAGATATATAACAGAGAAATTAATCATTTCATGAAATAAATAATAACTTTTCATTCTAAATGCTTGTTTTTGCAGAACAATGATCTTCCAGAAGATCTGGGTCATCCTCAACAAATAGATCCAGATCATTATGTTGGGTATGATGATAGGATGGCAGATGATGTTGATCACGATGACACAGATATAGATGACATCAATGCCATTGTTGATGAAGATGACAATCATGATGATCATGATCACGATGGTGATGATTATGTTGAGGTAGTTGTTGGTACTAGCCAGTGGCATTCATGATCATATAGACTGCATCATGGATCATTTTTTATATATTTTTATAATGCCTCTTTCCATGGTTACTATCATATGTATCATTTTCACGGCCTCCAGTACAATATTATTGAGTTGAATAATTTTGACATGTTTCATGTTGACTTATATCGTTTGGACATGACGTATCATATTGACTTGTATCATTGTGTCTTACATAATTTATCATTTTTATTTCATTTGTACATGATGTATCATTTTGACTTATGTTGACCGTTGGACATGTATCATTTTCATATGATATTGATCTACTGTCATATATATTTGACTTTCACTTGTTTTAGTTATATATGATGATGATCTTATCGATATTGACTAATCAATTTTTATATATTGAAAGTGGTTGATTATTTTTGGATGCATATTTATTACATATGATGGCTTTGATTTATTGCTCATGATGGATGTTGTCAAATTCACTTAAATTATAGATATTTTACTCACTTATTTTAATTGTAGATAATGATCATGTTATAATAATTATCTTGTTATTTTATATATATTGGATGTTTTAGATTCTATTTTGATGGAGATTTAAAAAGTATAATGATGTTGTTAATTTGTATGGATGTCAGTTTCCCTAAAAAATTCTTTATAAATGTTATCCTGTAAAATATTTCAAATGCATTTATATGACTTATTGTATAATCATATAAGTTATTTAAGAGACATGATATATTTAACTAATTAAATTGAAATAAAACATATTAAATTAATAATTGTAAGCAAAACAAGAAGCATTTTTGGAATAAAAAACGGAAGCAACAATGGAAGAAAAATTGGAAGCCACACCAGAACCAAAACTGGAAGAAACAATGGAAGCCAAACCAGAAGCAAAATGGGAAGCAAAACTAGATGTAAAACTGGAAGCCAAACCAAAAGCAAAATTGGAAGCCATATTAGAAGCAAAACTGGAAGCCATATCAGAAGCAAAACTGGAAGCCAAAATGTAAGCAAAATTGGAAGTCATATCAGAAGAAAAACTAGAAGCAACACCTAGCACTATTCCTGGTGCCAAAATGGAAGCAAAATTTGAAGCCATATCAGAAGAAAAAATGGACGTAAAATGGGAAGCCAAACCAAACACAAAAATGGAAGCGAAATTGGAAGGCATATCAGAAGAAAAACACTAAGCAACACTTGGCACTAAACCTGGTGCTATTCCTGGTGCTAATTATGGCACTATTCCTGATGCTATCCCTAGATCTAATTTTGGCGCTATTTTTTCAGTGCTAATTCTGGTGCTAATTTCGGTGCTAAATCTGGCGCAATTATAAAAAGTCCATATTGCGCCCCGTTTTGCGCCAGAAAAGGTGTTCGATTCATGGAGTAAAATACACTAAATTCTGGCATTATTTTAGGCTCTAATTGTTTGTTCGGTTATAGTGCAAGTTAACTTGATATATGAAGAGATTGTAAATAAATTGGGACTAACCATAAGATCTCACCAGAAACCTTAACATCTTAGTTGGGTGCATGATGATGCAAAACTTCAGGTTACCAGGTAGTGCATATTGAGGTTTGTTATTTCTTCTAAGTTGATAGATGAGGTTGATTTAGATGTGGTTCCTTTGGATATATATGGTATTGTACTAGGGATTCCTTATATTTATGACAAAAAAATCATCTTTTTTCCGGAAAGACAAAAAATGCCATCTCACAAAAGATGGAGTGGAATATATTATTAGAGCTCATAGCACAAAATCTAACCCATCACTTATTAGTGTAGGTCAAATGAAGAGAGCCATAAATACTTGCAAGAACCTTCTGCTTACAATTGTAAAAACAAAATACCTTGATAAGTCTAACACTCCCAATGCTTTTGATCCTTTACATAAAAATGAAATGCTTGAGATGAGACAAGTCTTTCAGTGGGAAGGCAGACAGAAAAGGGCCTTTGACACTATGGGATAAAATATCAACCCCACACCAATTCTATCTCTACCCGAATTTCAACAACCATTCAAGGTTGAGACTAGTGTAGATGCCATGAGAGCAGATATACTTTTTAGACCTCCTAGTTTTGCATCTATTGTTTTGAAGAATGCTTCCTTAGCTCATGTCAATTATGTTGAAGAATATGCTATTGATGAAGTTTTCAAAGATGCATGTGAGAGGATAATACATGGTTTGCAGGTGAAGAGATTTTGTTTGCAAGACAAACTACTCTACCATTTGGGTAGACTTTGTATTCCTACCATTGAAAAAGTGCATGTAATTGAAGAAGCTTACACTTCTCTTGTATTTGGACATTTTGGGGTACAGAGTATTGTAGTAACCTTACAGAGGTTATGTTTTCCTCAAATGAAAGTAATTGTAACCATGAATGTAAAGGGGTGTTTGGTGTGCATTTGTAAGCCCGCTAATAGAAAATTGGGGTTGTACACACCACTTCCTATTACTTCTCATCCTTGGGAGAGTATCACCATGGATTTTGTAGGGGGGTTTCCTATGTCAAAAAAGGGTCATGACTACTTGTATGTAGTAGTGGATTGGTTTAGCAAGGTGTGTGTATTGATTCCATGTAAAAAGAAGATCATTGTTGAGCCAACTGCTCACCTTTTCTTTCAACATGTATGGGTCCATTTTGGACTACCCACATCCATTATCTTGGATCAAGACACTCGATTCCTTGGATATTTCTGGACAATCTTGTGGAGAATGATGGACACCAAATTGAAGAGGAGTAATACTTTCCATCCATAAACATATAGATAGACAAAGGCATTTAACAAAACAATAGTTCATTTGCTCTGAGGTTACTACAACAAACATCCCAAGTTGTGGGATTATCAGATACAATATGTGCAACATGCATACAACCGAGACTTGCACTCTTCCATGCAGAATTCACCATTTGAGACATGTTTTGGGTATCTACCTAAGACTCCCTTGGACTTGAAATTTGGAAAACATGTCAACTCAAGTGAACAAAGAGATGAATATAAAGCCCGCAAGTTCATTCATAGGATTCAACAAGTACACCAAACATTTCAGGAACAATTGAAAAATAGTCAAGAACAATACAAAGCTCGCCATGACAAGCACAGAGTTGATCACCAGTTTCAAGTGGGAGATCAAGTGTAGCTTCACGTCAGTGAAGATTGGTTAAAGGGAGAAGGAAAGAAACTCAATCCCATCAGATATGGACCCTTCAACATATTGGAGAAGATTGACACAAATATTTTCCACCTAGATCTACCACCATATATGCAGATATACTCAGTTGTAAATGTAGGGAACCTGAAACTTTATGAGCCTCCAATGATCATGGATCAAAGGGAGAGTGTTTCAATACCTTTAGTGGATGAGTTTTCTCCTGAGTACTTAGATGATTTAAAGGAATATATCATCCTATACATAAGAACAAGGCATTCATGCAAGGGTGATGTTGAATATATTCGATTGGGTCTTAAGGACACACATCCAAGCAAAGAACAGTCGATCAAGAAGGGGAAAGTGAGGGAGAAATTCCCTCACCTATTTGTTGATTGATAAGGATTTTGGAGGGCCAAAACCTTCTTAGTGGGGAAGAATGATCCAGGAGGATCTAAAAGGTCAAAAATCAAAAGTCCTCAAATATCAAAAAATGGCACCAAATCAAAGAGATCGTCGCAACCTTTCCAACAGTGCAAACGACACCTCAAACGAAGTCTGAATGAAGAAGATATGACCAGTCAAAGTTGTGCTCAACCCTAGTAAAATTCAACACTAGCATCAACATCTGTACATGTGACATAAACAATCAACCATGCAAATGTGATGTCAACATAATGTCATGCTGACATCAGCATGTCGACGTGGAACCACCCAACGACCGACACATGGCATGCACAATTGGAATTTTTGGTGGCCACATGGGCCAATTGGAAAGTGACCTGTGACATCCCCAGGAGGCACCACGTGGCACCATCCAGGAGATGTCATGTGGCCTTCCAATCAGACAACATGCAGGTAGGTGACTAGACACAGGTGGAAAATGATAGGGTTCCATGTGGCCCAATCAAAGGGTGCCATGTGACAGCCCCAAAATTCCCAATGAGGGAACGAAACTAAAAATTCAAAAAATATTATAATAGGTTGGGTTGGATCCAACAACCGGACGAATCGACGACCAAAAACTCTAGCTATATATCATAACTCTCGATGGTCAACATTTATTACCCCAAATCCGTGCATCAGTCATGTCAACAGTTGTTGCAGGTCTAGGATGGTTGGGATATTTACCATGTTAAAGGTTTGGTTATATGTAAAAATAACCCATGATTATAACAAATGTATGGTGGTTGCAACATAAAACCAAAAGGGTGGTCCGCGAGGTTTGACCCCCAGACCTCCCCAAACCAAACACTTAATTTATACCATCGCCAACCAATTGGGCTAACAATCATGTTGGTTTATCTGACTGGGGTTTTTCAATTTAAACCCAATCTATTTCTAGGAAACATGGTTCATCCGTACGACAACATAATTTTCTATGCAATTACATGCATATTTTCATACCGTAGTGGCACACAAATTGAGGCAAAGAGCTCAAGAGGGCATGGGATGAGCAATGAAAAAATTGAACATTTTGACAATCATTTTTGCATGATTTATCACCACGAGTCCACTGGTGCAGTCATATTTTGCATCCTCATAGCGAATCTTCAGGCCATTTTCAGATTTGAGGTATATCCATGTATTTATGCCAATTTTTTTTGAGATAATAGAAAGGCTTCTCCACTTCAAAGTGGGCTCGGAGACGTAGTCCATTGTTGGGATGAACTTCGTTATTAATATTTGTGTTCTTGTCTCATTTATCATCTCTTCTCCATGTTTGTGCCTTTTTTGTTTATATTGCACATAAGCTTTATATATGCTCTTTAATGCAATTCATGTAATGGTCATTGAATAAAATATCCTGGATCATGGCACATTGTGCATTTCCCTCGGCACTACATTTTTCATCTCATTGGAATTCAACACATATACTTTACCTTTGTACATGAGAGTTCCATCTTCTTTTAACTCAATGTCATTAAATTTTTACTGAAAATTAGCTTACTGTAATGTTTCTTTTATTCTCAAGCATTGCTGATCTAAATTCGTTGTTGCAATAATTTTATCTTTCAAATCAATCATGTACATGTTAATGGCTGCAATCTGCATCTCATGTGCTCTTTTGTTGAGTGCATCAGCCACTTGATTGTCCTTTCCTTTGATGTGCTTAATTTAAAAGTCATATTCACTCAGAAATTCTAGCCATCTAGTTTATCTGGCATTTAATGTTGTTTTTCCAAACAAATGTTGATTTTATTGGGAGTTCTTCTTGAAAAAGGGTAGCTTAAAACCTTTTCTCCTTCGATCCTTTTTACTCTTCATCTTGTCATTCCAAACTTTTTTGAAAACCGTCCTCCCTCTACTTTTCTCATAAAGAGGCTTTTCTCTCCTTATGGCTTCCTCCAAAGTCTTGGGGTTATCATATTGTATCTTGTCACTATAGAAGGAGGGTAACCCACTTAGAAACTTTTGGATTTTTATTTTTTCATCCTTTATGAAGTCCACATACTTCAACAATTCAAAGAACCTCTTATAATTTTCATCCATTGTCATGCTTCCCAACTTGAGTTCAAATAAATCTTTCATCTGTCTTTCAAAATAATGTTCAAAAAAAAATCCTTTGAACTGGCTCCATGAGATCATATTCTCATCAAGGTGCTTGGCTTGCTTAAGTTGGTCCCACAACATGGCTACCTTTCCTTGAAAGTGGTAGTTTTCAATTCTAGCTTCTACCCTTGAGGGGTAATCATGCATATGGAAATATTTCTTCATTTGTAACAACCAGGCCCCGACCTATTCTTCTTTCATATACTCACCATTGAAAGTTGGTGGCTAAATTTTCTTAAGTTCACCTTGTAATATTTTTTCCTTGGGCCTTCTACTTTTCCTTCTAACAAGAGACACACTTGGGTTGCTCCCTAGCCCTGAACTTGCATGAGTTCTTCTAATGGATTGCCTTAGAGAATGATGGATCCTGCTCATGCTTCTTGACTTCCTATAATTCACATAATCATCCTTTATGTTATGGGATATGGATGTTGTCACTTATCTAGCACTAGCTTCTTACTTAGTGCCAGAGTCCTTGTTAACTTGCTTATGCAACATATTCATACTCTAAAGTATCTCTTCACGTGCCTTCATAATCCGTTCATTATATGCCATGTGTTGTTTTTCTTCATATGATATATGATCGATATATTATTACAATGATCAGTGTTCCATATATAGGGAACATATTGTGATCATCCATGAAAGGATATGTCCCTTGAATAATCAATAACTATTTATTATTATCATTTACTTATTATATATGATATTTAATAATCAATAATTATATTATTAATTATTATTCTAAGAGAATGTCTTCGTGATGTTGTCCAAACATCAACACTCCCTCTCAACGAGGGAGACATTATGCATCATTCTAATCTTGTCTTTGAAGTATACAAACTTCACCCTAGAGTCATGACACTTGTCTATCATTCTTGGTAAACATTTCTCTCCCACCTGAATCGAGGAGAAACTCCTTCTACAACTCTCCCTCTAAGCCAATTAACTCTCTCTAAGATCAGTCTCACTCTGGGTCTACATGTAATAGCATATAACATCTTGAGTATTTATCATTCCTTGTCAAATCACCATCACTAGGACAAATACCACACTAGGATATTTCACCACAAGTACACACCTGTGAGTGAATGTCAGCCTGATGCTAACTGACATGTGGAAAGCACTTCAAGCATCTAGAGTCCATATTATTCCTTGTCATGATCAATGAAGTACTATGTCTGGGCCCATTTACCACAAGTGAACCTTTATGATAAATGTATCATATCTCCCTTAGTCTACAACCCAATCTAGGAGAAGGTCTGCCCGATGTTGAAACATCAACACTCCCTCTTAGATAGGGAGGTATATTTCCATAGTAGTACACAACTATTGTACAAAGACTCACAGTCTCTGCCAATGGTACACAACCACCATAGTAGAAAAAGGTTTGTCACACATGGCACTCCCATGTGGACTTCTAGAGGCTACTCCCTCTAGGAACACTTAGGGTCAACTCCCCATAGTGTGTGACGTCAAGGTCAACTCCCTTGACATGTCCTCATGTGCTCTCCACAAGGGACATGTCCTCATGTGATCTCCCCAAGGGACGTTGGGCTATAAGCCCAAATGAACTTATCCCTTCTCGTATAAGTGTCCCACTTATCCTTTCTTGGATAAGTGTCCTCACAGATCAACTCAACTCAATTCATATAGGAGTACGATCTAGAGAATTTTTTTCACACATGCCACTCCCATGTAGACTTCTAGAGGCTACTCCCTCTAGAAACATTAGGGTCAACTCCCCATAGTGTGTGATGTCAAGGTCAACTCCCTTTACATGTCCTCATGTGCTCTCCTCATGGGACATGTCTTCATGTGATCTCCACAAGGGACATTGGGCTATCCCTTCTCAGATAAAAGTCCTTATAGATAAATTCAATTATCCCTTCTCAGATAAGCTCAAACCCACTTATCCCTTCTCGGATAAGTGTCCTCATAGATCAACTCAACTTAGTCATAGAGGAGTACGATTTGAAGAATGTCTCAGGAAGATGCAAACATCAACACTCCCTCTCAGTGAGGGAGGCATTCTATGCCACACCAAGTCTGTCACGGAAGTACTTGAACTTCATCCTAGTTTGGTAAGAACATCAACAACATGTTCATTTGTAGAAAGGTACTGCACCAATACTTCCTTCCTCTATGCCATGTCTCAGATGTAATGATACTTGATCTGAATGTGGTTCAATTTGTCATGGAACACTGGATTCTCTGAGATCTTCACACAACTTTGGTTACCATAATGAATAATGGTGGAATCCAACACATTTTCAGATAAATCTGCAAGGTGCTTGTGAAGCCACACTATTTCATGGACTAACATACTTAATGCAATGTACTATGCTTTTGTTGTGCTCAAATCCACAAAAAATTGTTTCCTGCTACACCAGGAAACCATGGAAGATCACAAAGTGAAGCAACACCCAAAGGTGCTCTTTCTGTCCACTGCTCTCCCTACCCAATCATAGTCAATAAATTCCTGCAATATCATATCAATACTATAAGTATATCTCAAACCATGTCTAACTGTGCCTCGCAGGTATCTCAACACATGCTTCACAACAATCCAATGTGTCTATCTCGGTTGACTCATAAACTAGCTAAGTGCACTCACTGCATAGCAAATATTTGGTCTAGTGTTAACCATGTACATCAATGACCCACTCGGCTATATCTACAGGGTTATACCAATCTCATCGGAATCGGAAGAAGACACACTTAATTTCTTCAAATTCATCACCATTTGTGTTGTCATGGGCTTACAGTTCAACATCCCAAACTTCTTCAATATCTCAACAATGTACTTCCCCTGACTCATTAGTTCTTTGCCACACCTCTAGTCCCAAGAAGTAGTGCATCATATCAAGGTCCTTCATCTCAAAATAAGAGGCCAATGCATACTTGTAGTCAACAATAAGGCTGTATGTATCATTGAGGAATAAATCATCAACGTAGAGGAAAATAATCAGGGACTCACCATTAATAATCGTGTACTATAGGCTGAGATCAAAAACATTTTTGTTGAAGCCCAAAATCATCAGGTGTCCATCAGTCCTCGCATACCAAGCTCGAGGTGCCTGCTTGAGTCCATACATGACCTTCTTCAACCTGCACACATGAGACTCCTTCTCATGTATCATGAAACCATATGGCTGCTCAATGTATACTTCTTACTCAATCTCTCCATTGAGAAAAGACTATCTTCACATCCATCTAATGTACTCTCCAACCCATGGATTTTGTAGGGCAATAATCATATGAATATAATTGTATCGAGCAACAGGAGAAAATGTCTCCTCGTAATCTATTCCCTCCACCTAAGAGAATCCTCTAGCAATAAATCTCGTTTTGTGCCTCTTGATGCTCCCATCAACTGTGTGTTTGATCTTATAGATTTATTTGGAAGTCACTACATACTTCCCCTCAAGTCTCAGAACAACATCCCATGCATCATTCTTCATGATGGATTGATACTCCTCCATCATGACATCTCTCCATACTAGATGACCAGTTGCCTCCTCATAAAAGGAAGGCTCAAAATCAATGATGTGGCTCATAACTACAACATAGCACAAATATATCTAAGGTCTCTTTCTCTCTGAGAAGGTACCATGAGGAGTTGCATATCCTTCTACCTCTTGTGTATTCTAACGATCCCATCTAGGTATCTTCCTACCTACTGCAATATCTATGGGAAGATCAACTTGAGCTACAGGATCAACATGATCAATTTAGTCAATAGGCTCAACTACCTCCCTTTGAACTGTTGGAGTGTGAGGGGGAGAATGCACCATCTCTTCATGTCTCTCACTATAAATCTCCATGTGATATACTCTATATCTCATGAAGGATACTTCCTCCTCAAGTGTAACATATTTTTTCACCTCAATCTATCTTTCACTAGGGATGTAGATCCGATATGCATTCGAAGACTCACTGTACCCAAAAAATGTACATTTTTTTCCTAAGGGTCTATCTTGGTCATTTTCTCCTTGGGTACATGAATGTATATTGGACACCCAAATATCCTGAATTGTCCAACCTCAAGCTTCACTCATGAACTGTGTCCATACTAGACATCTCATGGTTCCCTCGTGGAACACATGTCTAAGACATATCGAGGTTCCCTCACGGAACCAATGTCTTTTAAGACATATCGAGGTTTCTTCTTGAAACCAATGTTTTGGTTCATTCATTTGACTGTCTAATACACGTCAATATAAAGTCCACATTCCCCCCTACTAGTCCACACAGGACCCTCCAGGGAGAATGTCTCACGTTGTTGCCTCAAACATTAACACATTGACACAAGCTTCATGTGATCTCGACTAAAGGTTTTTCATTGCTTCTCATGTCCATCTCGATCACTCCTCACCAAATACTTGTGTTGATCTAGAACACCAACAACACCCATGCCATGGATTGGCACTTACGCTTAAATTCAAATAGTTGCGTAGTATTTTCCTCCATTGGTCTCCATATGGAAATATTTATTACCCACGAGCATTTCAATGAATCTCGCGAATACATCAGTGAGATCAAGAATATCTCAGCCTCATAAGAGAATATATTTTACACAATGTTTGCTATATCAACATTTCCACATAGGTACTTCTATGAAAGCCTTACACAACAAATAGATCCACTGAGAAATCTAAGGAGACAATTAACATTCTATCGATGCAATGAAAAACATATCTTTACACAACTATATACAATGACCCTACAAATGATGTGCCTTCTACTATGACCAACACACATCCATCATATACTCGATGGCATATGGATAACCATGTTGATTTTCTAGTGCTAAATTAGACAAGCACAATTTTCCACATGTGGTAATTACTTCCAATGTTATACGATATTACTTTAGTAAAGTCTAGAACATCACTAAGTAACTCTAAAAATTTCAACTACTTAGAAACTCAGTCTTTTCCTTTTATCATGAAAAAATATGTGTGTCCATTGTTGTGTCTTTCATGTGTCGTTTTATAGTATTATTAGATTGATCCAAAAAGACACGTGTCTTCGAAAATTTAATTTAATTTTCTTTCTTATAAATAGTTGGAGAATACCTCTGTAACTACCCAAAGATTAATTTGGTTATGATCCATCCACATAGAAATTGACTTTGTTAAATTGTTCCTCCATAATTCATGCAATACTTTGCATAAATATAGGTAGAAGTAAATATGCAGTAATTATTTCTATAATTTAGGTAGGAGTAAAAAGTAAATATGTTGTACATAGAGATTGTAACAACCCCATAAATTTATCACTCCCAACATTTTACTCTACTCTCATTTTCTTAGGCCCTCCTGTGAAGGACTCAATCCCAGTCCCACTCTGATACCATGTTATTTTCTTCATATGAGATATGATCGATATATTATTACAATGATGAGTGTTCCATATATAGGGAACATATGGTGACCATCCATGAAAGGATGCGTCCCTTGAATAACCAATAACTATTTATTATTACCATTTACTTATTATATATGATATTTAATAATCAATAATTATATTATTGATTATAATTCTAAGAGAATGTCTTCCTGATGTTGTCCAAACATCAACACCTTGTAGCTCTGCACTTCTCTATACATGCTACTCATAGTTACAGGCTCATGCCCACCTCTCCTTCCATTAGACTTTGTCTCAACATTTCGCATGCTGACATGTAGACCTGTGACCTCCTCCTCATGTATGTAAGATCCATGGGCATCTTCCATAACTCCAGTCCTCATATAAGAATCAAAGTTGTTTTCTATACCTATAATTATGCAAGAAATGTGCATGTAATAATTATTGTTCGAACATGCATACTATAAAACATTTCATCAATTAGAATACATGTTATTATTTATATTAATTTATGAATAAAAAATGCATTAATTCAAAATCTGATTCCTTATATGCATTCTTCTCTAAAACAACTCTCCAATGACTGTACTCATGCCTCATTATGAGTTCTGAGGGAAAAGTTACAACATTTATAGGTTGCAATTTTCCACTCACTTACTATTGTAGAATTTACTTTATTAATTTTTGATACAATTTTAATGCCCAATTCAAAATTTTCAGTGGATATATGTCTTCTCCTTCTAAAGACCTTTCTAGCGACTATTTGTTTTCTCCAATTTGAGCTTCGAGCTGAAAGTTATGGTTCGAAGAAGTTTATACTATTTTTCTTAATTTATCCTTGTACGCTACATGGGTCTTCTTTCTCTTCCTGCACATTTTCAAGTACCCATATCCCAAATATGGATCCATTAATTTCTTATATAGATAATAATATTTCCATAGACTACTATAGTGCCTCAAACATACTTATGATCAAGGAGTTATGTCCTCTGGAAGTAAATTAGTGAAATTTTTTTACCTTAACTATTTTAGCGATAACTTTCTCATACAAGCTCTATTTTGCACCCGGAGTAGCTCATTGGGTAGCTCTATCCTAACTCTTTTATTCAATATGTATATTCTAAGTGTACCTTCATACACTTTCCTCATGGGTTTTGATTTCCTAAAAATGTCGTTTAGGGCCTCAAAATTGCCTCGCAAGTCCATGACCTTCAAAAACCACAAAAAATCACCTAAAATTGATTGCTTTACTATGTTAACAACCCTTAAATCTAAGTCGCAATCTCAAATCAGGTGAAATCTCTTTCATTGATCTGAACTCTATGAAAAATTGGTGATCAAATAATTCATCTGCATGCACACAACACTTTTCCAAAGTTGTCGATCAGACCATCGACCATTGGTCCTTTCTTTTGACAATTGATTTGCACTACATTGCTAAACCGGCCGACCTGATCATCGACCATCGACCATGCATGTTGACTGAAAAAAACACTTCTCCAATTCGGTCAACCCAACCATCAGCCATCGACAATATTTGTTGGCTAACGTGGAAACTGCTAACATGAGCTAACATATGGATACTGATGTAGCATGGCACGTCATCCTAAGGTGTCAACTTGATTGACATGGCATCACACATCATCCTCCCCTTTTATTCATCAGTCGTCAACAATTTCTCTTGGATGAATCGACACCTCACTGAATTGGCCGACTTGACCATCGACCATCGGGGATCAGTGAGTCCTCTTGCCGAGTAAACACCTCACTAAATCTGTCGACCCCCGACCATTGGCCTGTTGAATATTGAGTAGCTTAGGAATATATCCTTATTGTATTTGACCAAGACAAACCCTAAAGAATGTTATTATATTATATTTATTAAGACGACCCTATTGCTCCTTTGTAAAATTCATCCCTATTGTGACTTGACAATTCAATGTAAATTAAGAGGGTAAAGTGATAGGTTGGCCCAAACCTAATTAAGGGAGGCCAGACTACTATTTATAAAGGAGGCTAGCGCCTCACTTGTACACTCACTCATAATCTCTACAATCAAGGGGAAAAGTGTGCAAGTCTTGTAGGAGAAGCTATTGCAGCTAAGTGTGACGTTGAGGACGATTTTTGGTCTATATATTGGATACATCTTGGTGAAGTGGTGCGCTACTCTTTCCTAGTGCAGGAGTAGAGGAGGATCTTCTGCTTTGTTATTTCTCTTTCAAAGAGAAGCATTTTTCTTGGTTGGCTAATCTATATTGAGGAATTTTGGTGGGTTTTCTTTCCCTAGAGGGTTTCCTAGGATAATATGTGTGTCTATATTGTTTATGTGATCATATATATGCATTTAATGTGTTAAATGGTTGTAATAATAAAGAAGAACTGTAATTTCTAACTACATAAGTAAAATAACAACATGGTAATAGAGAAAGTCTGAAAGAAACCAATTCAGAGTTTATAAAGAAGTGGCTAGCCTCAACGCACTCTCTCCAAGATTCAGTTTTCAGTGTTGTAGTTGCTATAGAATTAGGTTGGTTTTCACATAAACCCTAAGGGTGACATTTTCCCTGTTTAAGGAGGACGTTGGATAAAGTAACCACACATAGGATCTCGCCCTAGGAGGGTGCATCTAGTCCATAGATCAAAATTTTGAGATTTGAAAGTTGAAACATTAGGGCATCTTCATAAATCCTAAGTCTGGTTGTAGCTGCTACTGATTTTGTGACAGACTTCATCCTTGATTCAACAATATCTTTGGTAAGGTATAAAATCCTCATATTGAAAAGTTATTTGTTTACTTGTTCCAGGTAGAATGACTACCAGTACCAAGCTTGACGAAAAGATTTAAGGAGTCAATGACTTTTGAGCGTGGAAGTACAAAGTGATGCTCATTCTAGAAGAGAATGACCTCATAAGTTTTATTGAACAAGATATTGAAGAAGCAGAGGGAGATGAGGCCAAATCCAAATATAAAAAGAATCTGATCAAAGCAAAGAGGATCATTGTCAATTCCATTAAGAACCATTTGATTCCTCATGTTTCAGCATTAAAAACCCCAGAACAAATGATGGATGTCTTATCCCATCTATTTGAAGGCAAGAACATAAAACGGAAAATGACCTCAAGGAAACAACTCAGGAATGTAAATATGCAAAATTCAGAAACCATACAATCTTCTTTCACAAGAGTATCATATCCTAGATTAAAGAATAACTTGAAGCTGTTGGAGACTCAGTTGAAGAATATGAGATAACGATGACCACATTAAATGGTCTTCCAAATTCTTGAGAATCCTTCATCCAAGGAATATTCTCTAGAAGAAAGTTAACTAAGTTCAACAGATTTTGAGAAGACTGTACTCAAGAAGAAGTCATATTAGAGGCAAGAAAGGAAAAGATAGAGAACATTGAAGATCAAGCGCTAACAATTCATGCAAGAAAAGGAAAGAACAAGAAAGAAGTTCACTCTCACAAAATATTTCAGAAGCCTCATAAAGGAAAATATTCTCATAAATATATCTCAAGCTTCAGATGCTTTATTTTCCAAAAGATGGGAAATATTGCAAGAAATTTTCCCCAAGCAAAAGACCAAGATAAAACCAGAAAGTTTAAAAGGCATCATGCCTATTTCACAGGATAACGTGAGCCTGATCAGAAAAGAACAAAAGAAGATGATATAGATGAACTATATCTTCTGTGATATAGGACATAGTGATTCTGAAGCACTTGATTCATATCAAGTGATATTGATAGCTATATCTTGTTTCCTTCCACAATTAAAACTTCAGAAAGTAAAAGAGTTGGAGATTTGTTGTGTCATGAGGGTCAAGTACAAGTTATGAAGAAGTATCATTATTCATCTACACATCATACATATCAAGAAAGGAGTTTGACAAATGCATGCTCCATGTATGCACCCTTCATATTTGATTTCAGTTTTAAGTTTATTAACATTAGATTTTATGCATTTTTTAGCTTAGCTTGTTAGATCATTATCCCTGGTATAGGAATCCAACAAGGACTAATTTAAAATCAAGAAATAGTTAATGTGCTCAGGGGTGGCATATGTAAATGCCTATGGTTGGGTGGCAATGATGTGACATTGTCTATGGTAAAATGAGCACATTTGAATATAACTCACAGTGTTTTGCATTTTCCCGATGAGAAGACTTGTTCAATGGATATTGAAGCCACCTTTCTAGGAAGCTGAATTCGTTTGAAGTTTGACTCGAATTTTCATATTAAGACCTGGTATCCAACACCAAGTATATCTTATAGAGACTCTGAGGTTATTGTAGAATTAGAAGAATTCAAGGCTCAGAGGGACCAGGAAACGTTAGTGGAGCCATAAGGGTCTACCCAAAACCATTGTAGTAACCTGAAAGAGACTAGTATGGTCGTGTGACACTTTCTAGGATGAAAATCCATATAGCATTGACAATCCATATCACAAGGAGAAGATGGATCCACCAGTGGTGAGGTAAGCGGCCCCACCAAGTACCATATCACAAGGAGCAGATGGATCCACCAGTGGTGAGGCAGGTGGTCCCACCAAGCACCAGCTCAAAAGGAGATAGAGTTAAGAGGGAGTAATCCCTCACGATCCAATAAGGAGGATCAACCTCCCTAAGACCGTTCATAGAGATGTACAAAGCCTGATTTGTGTCTAGAGGATTCTCCTAGAAAGTGGGAGAAGACTATGATGAGACAATTGCTCCAGTAACCAAAAGAAGTATATAAAGAACAAACATGATTCATTAAAATAATCTAACATAATATGAGATTTAGAGGGAGCATGTATGGAAATCCCTGTATTTGGGATTGAGTTATCTCCATTGTCATTTGGTGCAGTACATGAGTTGCGCCATGGAGACATGACTACAATAGAATATTGAGTTACCTCTAGAGAAAGAGGATAAAATACCCTTAGTGTCGATTATTGAGCCACTCTCAGTCTCAGATGAAGTTGTTTATGTGATAGAGTAGAGGAGCTACTATCAGAATTCAACAACCATAGTGAGAATGGAGCAGTCATTCTCAACTTCAGAGCAGTTGTAGGTGCAAAGTCCCAGTTCCAGAGGAAAATTTGCAGAGAGATTATAAAAAATACTCTCAAGCAGTGAGATGAATAATTCTTTACAGAAAACACATAGAGCTAGCACACAATTGTGCAGATTGAGTTGCAGTTGAGCAAGTGTACCAGTTTGGTACAATGTGATGTGAAAATTTTGGTTCATTGATATATTCAAAGAACATGAGGACATGTATATGTTTTGCAGTAAAATACATGTTCACATGATTATGGAAAAACATGTGATGAGGTACCTAAGGGGTACAATCAATTATGGACCCAGATATATCTCGAATTATGAGATAATATTTGCAGGGCTACATAGATTCATATTGGGTAGGCAGTGACACAGACTGGAAAAGTACATCTGAATGTTTCTTTAGTATGGGACCAATTGTGATCTCGTGACTCAATGAGAAGCATACCTATATGGAAATCAGTTCCATAGAGGCATAGTATGTGGTAGCATGGTCAGCTTGTGGTGAAGCAATGTGGCTTTGGAAGTTGATTGCTAAATTATTTGATCTCGAGTTGGAGGAAACCTGTATTTTTTTATGACAACCAAAGTTGCATAAAGTTGTTAGTGAACCTAGTGTTTCATGACAATTCCAAGCATATGGAGATCAAAGTACCTTTATATCTGAGAGATGATACAGAAGGGATCAATAAAGCTCCAATATATTTCTACTGACGAGCAGGTAGTAGAGGTGATGACTAAGCCTCTATCAAGAAATAAGTTTGAATACTTCTGAGATGAGCTTGATGTGGTCCAGAAGGATTTTCCCTCATGAGAGGGAGTGATGTGTTCCCCAGTTGTTATAGCAAGATTTGCCTCACCATTTCTATCTTGCACAAAGGGCCTTTTTCCATTTCCCTATGCAGACTTATCAACCCCTTTTTGATAAATCCAGAGCCAAAAATATATATTTTTTCACATATACACTCCCTAACTGCTATGCAAGATGTGTATATGCTTTCTGCCCCACTACATCTCACGTATATCAGGATTTGTGCCAGAAAATACAAAATGAGGTCAGGTTTCCATGTCACGACAAAAGATCTTTGATCTTTGTCCTTCCATATACTGGAAACGTTTTGACTCGACCCTTCAGTTTCATTCTGGAGGCTATAAGAGAACAATGTTGAGCTATGGAAAAAGAGGAGAAAGCATTCAACTTTGAGAGCAAAGTTACTCTGGAGAAATTACTTCATATTGAGTCTGCATCCCTTTGTCCCTCAAGTCTAAACACAGTGTTCAGCCCCCAATCTCTTTCCTTATTGTCGAGAGGACCTCATTATCTCTTTTCTATGAGCTTTCCTTTGGTGGAGGATTGAAGTGGTGGAGACCCAGTTGGAAGGAACTTGGTTTCTTGGTTTTGAACCGTGCCGACACAGAAGTTTGTAATGTTGATACTTCTGTTGATCAATTATTAATAGAAATACTCCTTTCCCGTCCTATCAATATCTTGAAAATATATGATTATTATCCATGGGCATGTTTGTAATGTTTATTAATGGATTGTGCTATCTGATGTGCTAACTCATTTTATATATTGTCACTATATACTTGCATCGCTTGTTTGTTGAGAACTTCTTGCATGTGTAAAGATTTGGGTCAAAGTGCTCAACGATGGAACGAAATCAAACGATTGGATCGAGGTGGGCTTCTGTTGACGGGTGAAATTGAACGCTCGCCAATTGGAAGAGTGGATCCTGTCTAGGGTTGTCTAAATAACCCAAGCCGTTTGGGATGACCCACCCTGACAGGTTTAGCGGCTCCGTTAGCCGATCTAAGTCCTAGGAAAACGAAAGAAAACTACACTAAGAAACTAATCTAAATGAAAACAATAACTAAAGAAAACTAAAAAAAAAAACTGAAATATATATATATATACAGTCTACTGTCTAATAATATACAATAATAATCCTATGAAATCAAATGTTCAATTGTTAACAGAATTAAATCTTAATCACAAATGTACAGTATTTACAGATTACAGATTTAAATGAAAACCTGCAAAAGTCATTTGTAAACTGTCCTATGACAACAAAACTATTGTTTTTGATTTTTATAATTTTATGATAAAGAAATAAAACGAAAACTATCTAAGTTGAACAATTAAAATAATAATCCTAACTATAAAACTGAACTATGTATCTATCTAAACTACTTAAATAACACTAATAAATTGACTATTAAATAACAAATAGTAAACTGACCCAAAGTAATGCTTCAGGTTTGTCCTGTATGCAATAGTTGATTTAGCTGTACAGTGGGAGGAAACCCGCACCAGATTCTCCACAATCTTCTCGTAAACAGGAAGCAGTTGTGCTCTTCAAATATGAATGACATGACAAACAAGACATAAAAAATTACAACAATCTTATGATTTACAAATCATCGCAGTTAGATAAATCCCTGTGCAAGATTTGTACAAAATGATTCATTTAACGAAGAAGATAAACCTTTAATTCATGAAATTGAAACAAAGTGATTGTTGTAATTTAAAATAAAAGAGATGTCAGATATGGACAACACATAAACCAAATCACATCGACCTGCAATGAATTACGATAGCTAAAGTAGTCGATAATTAATTGCAAACTAATATGAAGAAAACTTGAAATAAAAGTTTGATATATTGAAAGCTAAAGCTGTTACAAGACATCAACTTTCATCCCAGTCTGTATTATTATAAATCCATAGTCTGGTTCTCCCAACAGTGATGATGATTGTCTGTTTCTTACAAAAAATAAATGAGTTTATAAAGACCATAGGGTAAAACATCCCTGTGGGAATTATCAAAACAATTTACAAAAAATCTGGGGATAATATCCCAAGTCCCTATTTTAGCCTATGACTAACAACTGAAACTATATCTAAACTGCTACAACATGTCCAATTTGTCATTGAAATTCGTATGCACCTGAAAGTGGACAAGAATAGAGAAGTTTAGAGGATATTTTATTGATAAAATTAACAAAAATCTAAATTCTAAGACTAGCTACAAAATCTTGCGATTTTGTAGCTGGTCTAATTTGAAAAACAAAATCGTTTTAAATCAATGAAATGCTAACAGAAATATATTCAAACTATTTAATTGCTAATTGAAAACAAAACGAATCATTTAAACCACAACTTCTATGCTAATCGATAGCAAATGAAATCTTGTTTGAATCAATTTCAATCGACACAAACTGTGACCGATCGAACAAATCATTCATGCAATAATTTATGTCGACTCAGCCATTAACAAAATTGTTTTTAAATCCATAACTAACAGAGTTGTTTTTTTTATTTAATAGATTACATTGTATTTACCAAACCAATCATTGATATTGATACATTGCATACATAAAGGATCATGCCAATTCAAGCATACGAAATCGTTTCAAAATCAAATCATAAGAAATAAATTAAACTATATTAGAGCCGACACAATCGATATGCTAAATTGTATCAATCAACACAACTACACGATTTTAGCAAACAAATATTTTGCACAGGTCGAGTGTAATTAAAATCCAAACGAGAATATTTATTCAAAACGAAACAGAATCATTCCTGGTAAATCGAAGTCAACAGGATTGTTTTGAATCTATTAGAAACAAACAAAACTAATCAAAATCAAACCCAATCGACTATCCTAATTCAAACATACAGATTTTTTTCAAAAGCAACCCAAACAGAATCGAAAACAAATCAATCGTTTATACTAATCTCAGAATAATACAATCGCATAACCAAATCTCAGCTATATTTGATTTTAGCAAAACGAATCTACTGTACATGATTCACAACAAAATCGTTTTTGATGATCCGAATATAATAGAATCATTTTGAATCTATTAAAACGAACAGAACTAATTGAAAACAACTCCAATCGGTTACATTAATTCAAGCAAATTCATAAAGCAAAATCGATGTCGAAATACATACCTGGGCAATAAGAAAACAACTCGGTCATGATAATCTTGAATTGACAAAGGCCATTGCTGCTTCGACATTCCTGAAGACAATTGAACCGGTGGTTTTTTGTTTCTTCTCGTTGGCATGTAGCCTGTCGTTCTCCTTCGACAACACTGTCACATGTTCCTCTAACAATCTGATCTTAGATTGCAACAGGGGAACGTTGGTGTAATAACATTCAAGCCAGGAATTACATTGAGTACACGATGATTGATCGGGATTTGGCATCACAGGCGAGGGTTTGTTCAAGTTACCAGGGGTTTCCTTGTGCAGCTTGATTCCTGGGTATTTAGGATTGTTTTTGAGGCACGGAGGTAAGTTAGAGACATAGTCATAGGGTTCCATAGAGCATAGGCCATGAGAATAGTGGTACTCCTCAGCTAGGAAACACTCAATTTCAGAGTCCGAGTCCTCGCTCAGCACTATTAGCTTCTTGTCAACGTTTTTCTTGGGTTTGTTCCTAGCACATCATGATATCCATCGTGCATTTTTCTTCCCTTTATTATTGACAGTAGTATCGCCTCTACCTTTCTTCCTCACAGGCCTTTTGACAGCCTTAGTATTTTTTGTAGCACACGGGTCCGCCACGGTATCGGGTAGGTCCATGTTGGGGCAATCCGAGGGTTTGACAGGGGGTAGAAGGATATGAAGTGGCACGACTGGTCCAACCAATGTTTCAGTAACCACAACCTTGTCCACTTGGACAGACTCGGGAGTGGCAAAGCCATTCCTAGATAGGAAGGCTTGCCAACAGTCACCATTAAGACTCAAATGGTGGATGATAATAAGTTTGATCAAGCAGTGATGAAAAAGGTTGATATCTTCCTTCTCTCGCTTGAATCTTTTGGACATCTTGTACAGACTTCGCAAAATATAATGCGGCATATTCAGAGGGTAGTCTATAAAATTCATCAATAACCGAAGATGATACAGAAATACCAAGCCATACCGACCTTCGCAGGTCACAAACTGTTTAACAATCGCTAAAAGATCATGCCACCTAGGTTTGAGGGTAATGATAGGCATCCCTTTATCACAGGAAACAATCTTCCTTGATGTGAATAGGAATGGCCATGACACCTCGTCTACTTTGGAATTTTTAAACCACCTTTTCCCTGTAGTTGGTAGTCTTGTAGCCGAGCTTAAGAATTCCTCATTCAGCTCGAGCTGTATGTCTCCGAACTTATCCTTGCATCCGTTGAAGGTGAGGGAGAATTGTTGGGCAACTGAAAGGTTGAAACCCTCAAACCTTTGGATAAACACCAGCCAACCACCATTTTCCAAATCCTTACAGGGATTGTCGAACAACAGGAGTATTTGGCTACCATTTGGCTCTATGTGCACCACCGGTGCCATAGACAGGAGCACACGGTGAGCCAGGTGAATGGGCAAGGGTTTGGACAAGGTATTCACAAGATCGAACAGCTCACAGGCTTACCCAAAAATCAACAGAGATGACCCAGGATAGGAGGGAGGCATTAATTCCTGAGTGTGCGAGGGTGGTGGAATGAAATCCACCCATGCAAAACAATCATTTCCCAATGTACAACCGACGACGTAAATGGTGATTCAAATCACTATTGCATATGTTAAAAACAATGCCATTCAAACCATTGATGAAATCTATGGTAATTCGACCCAAAAAGTTGCATAAGCATAGCATTTGCATAGTTTTAAAACCAAAACAATGATTCGAAATCAACACCAAGGGTTCGATCATATCAAATATGTGTTGTATGAAATGATTAAACCAAGGGTGTAACCACAATGTCAATGTGTTTTCATGAAACCAATGTGTCAAGGAAATCGATGAAAGACTATAGAACGTCAAACCACCAGTGTATCAAAAACTCGACCATAAGAATATCATCATAGTCTTATAAAAATGGAGTTATATTAACAACAAAAGAATGCTAAACGAGTAAAGATCTTGGTATCTTGCCAACTGTGCGAATATAATTAAGTTGGAAATGCAATGAACACATAGACAAGAGTAACCATAATAATCCAGTGACAATTTTAATGCCATTGATGTGACCTCGAAATCAAAGTTTTCATGCTTGTAGTCGTGAAAACGAGAACAAAGGCAGGTGTGCGAATGCGTAAAATAATAGTGTTGTTTTATTCCAAAGATTGCGATGAAAATCAAGGGTTCCAAAACACTTGGGTAGGAAGCTTATTAGGATAAAATAAAAATGCGAAATGGCTGCCAATAATGGCAACACACTGGTAGAAACAGTTATCTCTACCAAAAGAACAAATTCAGATTAGGATAACAGGAATAATTCCAACAGAAAAAACCAGAAAATTGTTTAAACATCATCAATGATCAAATATTCCAGCAGTGTTTAAAGGATGAAAATTGATAACAGTCTTAAGATAAGCGAGCCACGATATTAAAGATAAAATCTCCAATACTGTTGATAGATCCACTGTTTCCAGCAGGTGTCCATAGCCTCGATAGGGTTGCCATTTAACCCACTCTGATATCTGTATCCTGCCAAGAAGTTCCAGATCAAAATAAAGGACATGTTCAAGGTCAAAGATTTCATATTTGCAAATTTTCATATACCCGACATTGCTTCGCTGCCAACGAGCCTGTTCAGTACCTCAGCGAAGTTGTCTTGGCGTCATGCATGCATTTACCCGCTGCCAGCAGACTTGTTCAGCATCCCGATGGGTTTACAAGAACTTCCCATAGCTCTTTTAATGATTTATTTTGTTTTTTAATGATATACAGTCGAGCGGGGTGACGCTGAAAATTATGATATTTTAACATATTTTTTACAGACCTCAACATAATTTTTTAGAATTGTCCTTCATTAAGATCCAGAGATGGTTTATTTACAGAAACAACCTTCTAAAGCAGGGATACATCTTCTGAGTTGTTCCCTTAAGGAACAAGGACAGTGTAAGAATATAATAGATGATCACGACAGGCTTTACTCACAGATCGAAATCAGTTAACTTCTTTTAAACAACAGTTTTTTCCAACATAGATGTAAATTTCAGAAGTATACAATTGATGTTTACACAATTTTTTAGCAGTCTTTTCCGTGAAAGAATTTTCTATTTTCTTTGTCTGAATAGTTCAAAAATCAAGTATGTTTATTTCCAAAAACAAAACTGATAAGCGTAAAGGAAAAATCAAAACCAAAACAGCAAAAGAAAGGCAAACAAAAGAAAAATATGTACATAGTATACAAAGGGTTGTCATCAAGCGAAATATCTTTTCAGAGCTTGGCCATTCACCGGATAGGTGTCAGGCTGCCCCTCTAGATTCTGCAATCGGAAAGAGCTGGGACCCAATTTCTCAGCAATTAAAAATGGTCCAAGCCATAAGTTTTGAAATTTTGTGTGCTCTCTCTTTCCTTCATGCGGTTTGTCCCATTTCAAGACAAGGTCACCTACTTCGAAGTTCCTATCAGAGGCAGAGTTAGAATCGAACCAGCTTTTGACCACTAATTGATGCTGATCTAACTTACGTTTAGCTTGGGCTCTTACCTCTTCTAGATTCATTAAGGCGTTAATCTGGTTTTCCAAAGGGGGACAATATTTTTCTTGTATTTTCTACGATAGCTGTAGTGAGGGAAGAAGAATGTGTGGTGGCAGAATTTCTTCTCTTCCATAAATGAGAAAAAAGGGAGAGTTACCTATAGTAGTTTTTGGTGTTACCCTATCAGCCCAAATTGCATTTAACAGTGCATTATGCCAGTTTTTGTGATTCTCAGATACCGTTCTCTTGATAATTTTAATCAAATTCTTATTTTTTGATTCTGCCAATCCATTGCCCTGGGGGTAATAACTGGCAAAATACTTCAATTTAATTCCTTTTTCTAAAGAGAACTCACTCATCTCAAGAGACGAAAAGTAAGAAGCATTATCGAATACTAAACAGTCAGGGATACCAAAACGAGTGATAAAGTTTGAATTTAAAAAGGCAATTACCTGACTGGTGTTCACAGTTCTTAATGCGGTAGCTTCAGACCACCTGGTGAAATAATCTGTGGTTGTTATGATAAAATTATGTTGCTGTGAGGATGGTGGATTGATTGGACCTATAATATCAAGGCCCCACTGCTGAAAAGGAGAGTCTACTGAGACAGGCTGGAAAGGAAAGGTTGGTTTCTGTATGCGCCCTGACGCTTTTTGACAAATAATACACTTGCGACACAAGGCATGGGTGTCTCTAAAAAGTGTGGGCCAGTAATAACTGGCTCTCAAAACTTTATGGGCAGTGGTGTCTCCACTAAAATTCCCACCAGCTTCTCCTGCATGCAACTCTAGTAAGACTTTTTCTGCTTCGTCTTTCTCAAGACAACGCATCAGCACGCCATCAAAATTTTGACGAAACAGAATACCATTAACCAAATGAAAGGAGGGAGACTTTAATCTTAATGCTCTTCTTTTAGTGGGATCCAGGTGACAGGGGGCTGAACCATGTTCAAGACAGAATTTTATATCGTCATACCACGGACTGAGAGAGTTTTGTGCACAACAAATTGCATTTTGATCGTGTTGTCCTAGGTTTGACCTATCATTTTCTTCTTTTTGTCCTACTGCTAAATTAGCAACTAACTTGCATAACCCTTGGCCTCTCACTATCTGAGCTGGGGTGATTTCTATGGCGTACTCCTGCAAGGAGGTAACCCAATTAGCCCTCTTTTCACCTAGTTCTTTTTGTACTAAGAGGTTCCTGACGGCTGGATAAGGGACAATAACTTTAGTCCTAGATTTCAAAAGATAAGACTATAAGTGCTTGACTGCTTTGAAAACAACGCAGGCTTATTGATCAACCATTGGGTAATTAAGTTTCACGCCTTTGAAAGCAGAGCTCATAAAGGCAATGGGTACTTCATTGTTTTTAGTGTTATTTTGAGTTAGGACGGTAGCGTAGGAATGGTCAGAAGCAAAAGTGTAGAGCGCGAAGTCTCAGGAAAAGTCAGGGCTCATGAGAGAAGGAGCGTCTATTATGGCCTTTTTTATTGCATTAAAAGGTTGATTTTCTAAGGGTTCCCAATGATATTGTGCATCTTTCTTAATTAAATTTTGTAAAGGTCTGACCATTTTGGAGAAACTGGGGATGAATCTCCTCACGAAGTTTATCTGGCCTAAGAAAGACTGCATAGACTTTTTGGATGTAGGAGGAGGAAGTTCCAAGATGACTTGAGTCCTTTCGGGGTCGATAATCATTCCTTTGCTTGACACAATAAATCCTAAGAGTTTACATTGTTCTACTGCCAAGATAGATTTTTTAGGATTCAAGGAAATTCCATATTTACGACATCACTGTAGAACGACTCTTAAATGAGCTAGATGATCGGTTTTGTTTTTTGAAAATACAGTAACATCATCTAAGTAAACTACGACGAACTGATTGATTAAGACTTGGAAAGTGATGTCCATCACTCTCTGGAAAGTGGCACCAGTATTAAACAATCCAAAGGGCATCTTTCGATAAGCGTAGGTGCCCCATGGGGTGCGGAAGGTAGTTTTAAGTTGGTTTGGAGGAGACATCAGGACTTGGTTGTACCCCGAAAAACCATCCAATAAGGATAGTCTTTCAGAACCAGATACCTGTTGAAGGATATGTTCCATGGGTGGGACAGGATAGTTGTCTTTATCAGACACTCTATTAAGGTTTCGGAAATCGATGCATAGTCGAATTTCCCCACTTTTCTTCCGGACAGGGACAAGGTTAGAAATCCATTGAGTGTGGCTAACTGGAAAAATTATCTTAGCATTCAGGAGTTTATTTAATTCTTTTTTGACGGTCGGTTCGAGCTTAGGGTGCATTTTTCTTAATTTTTGTTGAAAGGGTAAGGTTTGGGGTTTCATAGGAATGACGTGTTGTATGATGTTGGGGTCGAAAGTTTTAAGGTCATCATATGTCCACGCAAAAACATCTTTAAATTCTTTAAACAATTTAACAAATGCGGCTTTTTCTTGTTCAGAACACCCCACACCTAAATTAATGCACTGCGGATTGTTATTAGTTCCTAATTTTACTTTTTCATATGATAACGCGGAACTATTGGTTTTACAGTTGACTGATTTTTTGAATTTATCTTGAAAATCGTAAAATTTCTCTAATCTAACTACAGATTTAGGGATAAAATTTACCATGTCCGATGAAGCTTCAGGAGTTCTCGAATCTGGTATTATCATGAAATCGTGGAAATTGTCATCATGAGTGCATTTGTCTATCACCGCGCCTTGAAAAGTTTCTTCCATATGCAGGAAGCTAATAATATGCTGATCGTCGTCGAAGACTCTCCATTTCGTGATGTTGTCGGGAACGGATGGTCTGAACAACAATTTGATGGAGAATGCATCCAGGGACAAGCCTTCTGCAGGAAAGAGTTTGGAAGTTACGTTAGCTAATAGATCGGCTTCAAAATTATTCAATCTCGGAATAGAATTTATATTGAAAGCATAAAACTTATTCATTAAATTCCATACCTCAGATTGGTAGCTTTTAAGATGCGGAGACAGATAGTGGATAGAATCTCTTACCTGTCTAACCACGATTTCAGAATCACCAAACATAGCCAAGTTTTGAATGTTCATGTCTAAAGCTTTTCTAAGGCCCTGTAGTAAAGCCTCATATTCTGCTATGTTATTAGTACATTCAAATTCTAACCTACATGCAATCAGGGTTTTGTTACCTGCCAGATCAATAATAACGCAACCTGCACCAACTCCTTCTTTGGAATTTGACCCGTCAAAATAAAGAGACCAAATTTGATTTTTATCGGGTGCATGAGACCATTGTGTAGAAGCTGTTGGCTGCACATATGCTACAATCTCAGACTGTTGTTCTGGATTGGTGATAGCTGAAGTCTTGGCCATGAAATTGCCGAAAAAGGTATCCATCCCTTGTATTTCGGGTGAATCAGGAGAAGGTGTAAATGGTTCGTTGGGATCATTCAAATCTGTGACCGTGAACTTAAGGTAGCGTTCACGATTTACCTTGATCTTGTTGGGCTTGTCGTTCTCTGGAAGCCATAGGTGAGACCAATCTGTCATGAAATAGCTGTGTAGATGCTCTGAACAGTCCCTGCTTAAAAATAGACCATACACTTCGGGAATATCCACAACAATAATATCAATAACTTGATCAACTTTGGGGTTAGACGATAATCTTATAAGCACATTCCTTAATTTGCCTACAACTTTAACACTGGTTCGATCAAGTTGGATGATCTTTAAAGTGGATAGTTCAACTTCAACATTAATATTCTGACATACAGACCATGGCATCACATTGGATGATGCTCCTGAGTCTAACATACAATTATGCACGTTTCTATTAAATATTTTGAAAGTTAACAAAAATGGAGGTACATTCCTGTGAGTACTAAGAGTGGTAGTTTGTGGCTTTTTACTCGTAGTCTCTAAAGTTAATTTATCTACATTATTTACATTATTTACAGGAAGGATTCCTTTATCATGAGGGTCAAGATTACTTTTAGTGGAAGTCTTCTGAGGAACTTTGTTCTGAACAACCTTGTTACTTCTTGAATTACCATTCTTTCTAATCTCTGCGATGTTCTGTAACATTTTTTGTAGCAGAAATGGAAATTTTAATAACTCATAAAAAAAAATGTTAGCCCTTAACGTTTTAAGATCTTTAACTAAATCATAATCTAAGTTGGGGTTTACATGACTCTGTTTAGTCTCAGCTGGTTTAGATTGCTTTGGAGGCAAATTCGTAGTGTTCTCGGAAGAAGGTTTGTTTGTTGTCTTACTCCTAGTATTATAGGGATGGACTATCTCGAAGTTAGCTTGAAAGATGTTATCCAAGAAGTGTCCAAAAATGTTTGGAGAAGACTCTTCTTATTGAATTGTCTCTTGTTTAACAACCTCCTCAGGAATCTCAGGAGGCATCAAGTTATCCTGGGCTTCTAGAATTGTTTGAAGGGCGTATTGCAGACTTTCTAGATTTAATCCCTCAGTAGTAGGATTAGGTTGGTTGGTGGGAAAAGGCTTCCTGAACAGGGGTTTGTAGGGTCCTTTGCTTGAGGAAGCTTCTTCGGTTGTCCTTTTCAAATCTATGACTTGATTTGACAGTTTTTGAACGACTTTAGTTAGGTTTTCTAAATCCGAGCTTTCAGGTTGTGTTTTATTTTGAGCAGGTCTAGGGAGGATTTCGATCTTCTTTTTGGAAGATGAACTAGCTTCTGTTTCATTGCTAGTAGTGTCTTTCAAACTAAGGATGTCTTTTTCAATCTGGCTGGCCTCTTCGAAGGCCTCTAACAACATGGCTTTCTTAGATCGTTTAACCCAAATAGCTATAATTTGATGCAAGGCTTTAGTGTAGTATGCTATGATAAGATTCTCGGTAGGCATGGAATTTGTAGGGATTCGGTTCTTAAGTGTTAATAATCTTTGATTAAAGTCTTTAATTTTCTCTTTTGGGTTCATTCTTAAGCTAGAAATCTCCATAACTAGAACTTCTGGGGACTTATTGTCTCCGAACTTTTCCAAAAAGCACGACTCAAACTTTTCCCAAGAAATGATGGTATGGGGTTGTTGGGCAAAGTACCAAGTAGATGCATTTCCCTCGAAACTGTAGGGGAACAACCTACAAACTACATCTTCATGCTCTACATTGCGGAGTCTTATGGCTAACATAAAATTTTTAATGTGATCTTCGACGATCTGTTTAGAGTCAGGGTCAAACTTGGGAAGACACTTCTCCAGATGTTTGGGTAAGGGATGTTGAGCCCCAGGTATGGCTACTACATCCTAGTCGAGCCAAGGTTTGGTAGGATTGTTCTGGTTGGCCATTGGTGTAGGCGGTGTGGAAGGATGAGAAGGGGAAATGCCTTCGTCAGAAGAGTCTTCTCCCGAAGAAGAAGGAGGTGATGGAGGTGGTGAGGGAGGTATTCCAAATCCTCCTGTAGCAGGAGTGAGGATTGGATCTGTAGGGTTCACAGTGAGGTTAGTGCCTCTGAGTTGTTCTCTGATATCAGAGAAATCTAAAGGTTGGTCCAAAGGTTGATTTGTTTGCCTTAAACAGGCTAAGGCGCTATGTGTTCTTAAGAGAGATTGGCAGACAATCTCTTGTATGTCACCACCTGTAGGATTTGGGGTTGCTGGATCGACTGTGATCCATGGATCCTCGTTTGATGTTATTGTTGTTTGAGAGGGAATGTTGTCGTTCGAATGACTTCTTGTCACTATAGGTGAGCGGTTAGGTGGTGGAGGAGTCTTACGACCGCCTCATGCCATTAATAAATTTTAGGCCCTCCTTCTAGCGCCATTTGTTGACGGGCGAAATTGAACGCTCGCCAACTGGAAGAGTGGATCCGGTCCAGGGTTGTCTAAATAACCCAAGCCGTTTGGGATGACCCACCCTGACGGGTTTAGCGGCTCTATTAGCCGATCTAAGTCCTAGGAAAATGAAAGAAAACTACACTAAGAAACTAATCTAAATGAAAACAATAACTAAAGCAAACTAAAAAACAAAACTGATATATATATATATATATATATAGTCTACTGTCTAATAATATACAATAATAATCCTATGAAATCAAATGTTTAATTGTTAACAAAATTAAATCTTAATCACAAATGTACAATATTTATAGATTACAGATTTAAATAAAAACCTGCAAAAGTCATTTGTAAACTGTCCTATGACAGCAAAACTATTGTTTTTTATTTTTATAATTTTATGATAAAGAAATAAAATGAAAACTGTCTAAGATGAACAATTAAAACAATAATCCTAACTATAAAACTGAACTATGTATCTATCTAAACTACTTAAATAACACTAATAAATTGACTATTAAATAACAAATAACAAACTGACCCGAAGTAATGCTTCAGGTTTGTCCTGTATGCAATAGTTTATTTAGCTGTTTGGTGGGAGGAAACCCGCACCAGATTCTCCACAAGCTTCTTGTAAACAGGAAGCAACTGTGCTCTTCAAATATGAATGACAGGACAAACAAGACATCAAATATTACAACAATCTTATGATTTACAAATCATCGCAGTTAGATAAATCCCTGTGCAAGATTTGTACAAAATGATTCATTTAACGAAGAAGATAAACCTTTAATTCATTAAATTGAAACAAAGTGATTGTTGTACTTTAAAATAAAAGAGGGATTAGTTATGGACAACACATAAACCAAATCACATCGACCTGCAACGAATTACGATAGCTAAAGTAGTCGATAATTAATTGCAAACTGATATGAAGAAAACTTGAAATAAAAGTTTGATATATTGAAAGCTAAAGCTGTTACAAGACATCAACTTTCATCCCAGTCTGTATTATTATAAATCCATAGTCTGGTTCTCCTAACAGTGATGATGATGGTCCATTTCTTACAAAAAATAATGAGTTTATAAATACCACAGGGTAAAACATCCCTGTGGGAATTATCAAAATAGTTTACAAAAAATCTGGGGATAATATCCCAAGTCCCTATTTTAGCCTATGACTAACAACTGAAACTATATCTAAACTGCTACAACATGTCCAATTTGTCATTGAAATTCGTATGCACCTGAAAGTGGACAAGAATAGACAAGCTTAGAGGATATTTTATTGATAAAATTAACAAAAATCTAAATTCTAAGACTAGCTACAGAATCTTGCGATTTTGTAGCTGGTCTAATTTGAAAAACATAATCGTTTTAAATCAATGAAATGCTAACAAAAATATATTCAAACTATTTAATTACTAATTGAAAACAAAACGAATCATTTAAACCACAACTTCTATGCTAATCGATAGCAAATGAAATCTTGTTTGAATCAATTTCAATCGACACAAACTGTGACCGATCGAACAAATCATTCATGCAATAATTTATGTCGACTCAGCCATTAACAAAATCGTTTTTAAATCCATAACTAACAGAGTTGTTTTTTTTTATTTAATAGATTACATTGTATTTACCAAACCAATCACTGATATTGATACAATGCATACATAAAGGATCATGCCAATTCAAGCATACAAAATCGTTTCAAAATCAAAACATAAGAAATAAATTAAACTATATTAGAGCCGACACAATCGATATGCTAAATCGTATCAATCAACACAGCTACACGATTTTAGCAAACAAATCTTTTGCACAGGTCGAGTGTAATTAAAATCCAAACGAGAATATTTATTCAAAACGAAACAGAATCATTCCTGGTAAATCGAAGTCAACAGGATTGTTTTGAATCTATTAGAAACAAACAGAACTAATCAAAATCAAACCCAATCGACTATCCTAATTCAAACATACAGAATTGTTTCAAAAGCAACCCAAACAGAATTGAAAACAAATCAATCCTTTATACTAATCTCAGAATAATACAATCGCATAACCAAATCTCATCTATATTTGATTTTAGCAAAACGAATCTACTATACATGATTCATAACAAAATCGTTTTTGATGATCCGAATATAACAGAATCATTTTGAATCTATTAGAATGAACAGAGCCAATTGTAAACAACTCCAATCGGTTACATTAATTCAAGCAAATTCATAAAGCAAAATCGATGTCGAAATACATACCTGGGCAGTAAGAAAACAACTCAGTCATGATAATTTTGAATTGACAAAGGCCGTTGTTGCTTCGACATTCCTGAAGACAATTGAACCGGTGGTTTTTTGTTTCTTCTCGTTGGCTTGTAGCCTTTCGTTCTCCTTCGACAACACTGTCACCCATTCCTCTAATGATCTGATCTTAGATTGCAATAGGGGAACGTCGGTGTAATAACGTTCAAGCCAGGAATTACATTGAGTACACGATGATTGATTAGGCTTTGGCATCACAGGTGAGGGTTTGTTCAAGTTATCAGGGGTTTCCTTGTGCAGTTTGATTCCCGTGTATTTAGGATCATTTTTTAGGCACAGAGGTAAGTTAGAGACATAGTCATAGGGTTCCATAGAGCATAGGCCATGAGAATAGGGGTACTCCTCAGCTAGGAAACGCTCAATTTCGGAGTCCGAGTCCTCGCTCAACACTATTGGCTTCTGGTCAATGTTTTGGTTTGGTTTGTTCGCAGCACATCGCGATATCCATCATGCTTTTTTCTTCCCTTTACTATTGACAGTAGTATCGCCTCTGCCTTTCTTCCTCACAAGCCTTTTGATGGCCTTAGTATTTTCTGTAGGACATGGGTTGGCCACAGTATCAGGTAGGTCCATGTCGGGGCAATCCGAGGGTTTGATAGGGGTTAGAAGGATATGAAGTGGCACAGTTGTTCCAACCAATGTTTTAGTAACCACAACCTTGTCCACTTGGACAGAATCGGGAGTGGCAAAGCCATTCCTATATAGGAAGGCTTGACAATAGTCACCATTAAGACTCAAATGGTGGACGATAATAAGTTTGATCAAGCAGTGATGAAAAAGGCTGCTATCAACCTTCTCTCGCTTGAATCTTTTGGACATCTTGTACATACTTAGAAAAAGATAATGCGACATATTCAGAGGGTAGTCTATAAAATTTATCAATAACCGAAGATGATACAAAAATACGAAGCCATACCGACCTTCGCAGGTCACAAACTGTTTAACAAACGCTAAAAGATCGTGCCACCTGGGTTTGAGGGTAATGATAGACATACCTTTATCACAGGAAACAATCTTCCTTGATGTGAATAGGAGTGGCCACGACACCTCGTCTACTTTGGAATTTTTAAACCACCTTTGCCCTGTAGCTGGTAGTCCTGTAGCCGATCTTAATAATTCCTCATTCAGCTTGAGTTGTATGTCTCTGACCTTATCCCTGCATCCGTCAAAGGTGAGGGAAAATTTTTGGGCAACCGAAAGGTTGAATCCCTCAAACCTTTGGATAAACACCAGCCAGCCACCATTTTCCAAATCCTTACGGGCATTGTCAAACAACAGGAGTGTTTGGCTGCCATTTGACTCTATGTGCACCACCGGTGCCATAGACAGGAGCACACGGTGAGTCGGGTGAACGAGCAAGGGTTTGGACAGGGTATTCACAAGATCGAACAGCTCACAGGCTTACCCAAAAATCAACAGAGATGACCTGGGATAGGAGGGAGGCATTAATGCCCGAGTGTGCGAGGGTGGTGGAATGAAATCCACCCACGCAAAATAGTCATTTCCCAATGTACAACCGACGACATAAATGGTGATTCAAATCACTATTGCATATGTTAAAAACAATGCCATTCAAACCATTGATGAAATCTATGGTAATTCGACCCAAACATTTGCATAAGCATAGCGTTTGCATAGTTTTAAAACCAAAACAATGATTTGAAATCAACACCAAGGGTTCGATCATATCAAATATGTGTTGTATGAAATGATTACACCAAGGGTCTAACCACAACGTCAATGTGTTTTCATGAAACCAATGTGTCAAGGAAATCGATGAAAGACTATAGAACATCAAACCACCAATGTATAAAAAACTCGACCATAAGAATATCATCACAATCTTATAAAAACAGAATCATATTGACAACAAAAAAATGCTAAACGAGTAAAGATCTTGGTATCTTGTGAATATAATTAAGTTGGAAATGCAATGAACACATAGACAAGAGTAAGCATAATAATCCAGTGACAATTTTAATGCCATTGACGTGACTTCGAAATCAAAGTTTTCACGCTCGCAATCATGAAAACGAGAACAAAGGCAGGTGTGCGAATGCGCGAAATAATAGTGTTGTTTTATTCCAAAGATTGCGATGAAAATCAAGGGTTCCAAAACACTTGGGTAGGCAGCTTATTAGGATAAAATAAAAATGCGAAATGGTTGCCAACAACTTCTTACTCATATTGCACATTAGTTTATATATAGCACATGTTGGAATTGAGTTGATTTCTGCAGTCATACCTATCTATTGTGGTTTATCCTTGGCCCTAGAGAGTTTTTCCCTTGTAATAGAATTGACGACTCCACTAGGGATAGATCTTCCTTCTAAGGGTTGAAGTATGTTTTCTTCTTACATTGCTCTTTTTCCTTTGTGTTTCTTGTCATATCACAGTTGGACAAAGTTTGTTCACTCTAGGTCTGAGTTTCTCACCCTTTTACCCTTGCCTAGCCTTGTTTTAAAAGATATACGCCCTTTTTTCCCCGACAGCCGCGTATACACACTTTCTGTCCCACTGCAAGAGGCGTATAGATGCCCTTTTCTCTTGAACAGTCACGCATACCATTTCCCCTTGCTTGCTTTCTTGGTTTAGTGACTGTTGGGTAGGTTTTGAGGATCACTAAGCCTTCTTAGGTCTCTGTGGTGCCTGTTGAGATTATCTGGGATGACATGAAACCTGTTTGGAGTTGAATTTTTGGGCGGCGTCTTTCTCTTTGTTTTCCATTTTTTATTTGTCCTTGGTAGTTGGGATGTCTTCTTAGCTGCTTGGTATTCTGCTCGAGTGATTTATTTTATACACAATAGAAGTTATATATCAAGTCGATTATCAGTCCATGCATTTTCTTTTTAATACATTGAAAATACAAAAAAATAGGTATTTTTCATTGGTTTGTATTTTTGTCTTGGAACCTTTATCATTAGCTTAACACATTTAGTGAAAGATTTCATTTTACTTCTGACTTGCAGAGTTAAAATTGAAGATTGCACTGTTTTTTTAGCATATCATTCACTGAAAAGTTAAAGTTAGGCTTTTCATTATATCTATTTTTATTTTCATGCAGATTCATAACACCATGAGTTTCATTTCCATACCTTTTTGAGTAATCACGGCCAATAAAATTTATGCTTTAAACTAAAATTGATTAGTAACAATTTTATTGTTTAGGGTGCACAAACTAGCCTAGGATTTAGTGCTATGGAATAGGATTTTGTGAGTAAACTTCTCCAAGGCAATTAAATCAACATATGTGTCTGAGAGAGGGAGTTGGTAAATCCATTGTATAATTGGTAATATCAGGAGGCTCCGCTCACACCAGAGTTAAGCATGAGGTCACACGAATTTTGTTGAAGGGATAACCCTGGAAACTCACCTAGCGTCAGAGATATTTTTGTGGATTTATTCGTATTTGGGGATCTTGCTAGTATCCATACCTCTGTGAGAGGCAGTACTTTTGAGGTTTCAGGCTTTGCTACCCTGCCCATACGGTAATCCAAACTTACGAATGTTCGCCTGTGCATCAATTATATAATGGTTGATTAGTTTCTTGACTTAGGTTTCTCATAGGTTACTTCTAGGGGTTATTCTGCTTGTATCCTGAGTCAGATAGGGGTCGGACAACTCGCAACCTTTATGGAGGATTACCTTTCCAGGGGGATCTGACCGACTGGTTTTTAAGCCTACGAGGGCCCTTATAAGTGATTCTGCTACCTCCAAACTTTAGCAGGGAGTCTCAAGTCCCTCCTGGACGAGGCATACCTTCTTTAGTGAGGGAGGCCACTCAACCAATTTAGCCCATTTGCATGCACATTGACCGTTTGAATTTTTGGTATGCTCTTTGATTACTAGTGGTCCTGAGGATATATTTTTATTTGTTGAGAGTCATAAGTTTTCGTGGAGTCAGACCAGGTTCCTCGCAGGTCCCGTTAGTTGTTACAGTTACCACCATTTTTCGAGCCATTGCCTTGTAAAAGGCATAGAATTATTGGGAGTGGTACACACACATCCACTTTTCAGACTTGTGATCCCACAAGGATGAGTACTGAGTCTAGTCTTTAGAACACTGGGAATTAATCAACTCCCAATCCCACTATAGTTAATTTCACTCCTTCGACACCTGCAGCCGCTACAGTTGCAGTGCCGAAGGCCTACACCGGTACTATGGCTCAGACCGTAGTAAATGATTCGTATCTTGCCTCTAACCCTTTTGGGGGTTTTTGCCACTCGCCGAGTTACAATGTTCAGACCATTCCCATGGCTACTAGTCCATTTTCTTATGGTATGCCAGGTTTCACTTCATAGTTTTCGACTACCATCCCAGCTGCTGGCCATAACACTAGCCTTGGGTCTAGGGGCACTACACCTCCTTACACTCCCTTTTCATTTGGTAGCTCTCATGTTCCCCAAGAAAATCCTAATGTAGGAAGTGTCCCCTTCCTTAACCCCGGGTCTAATCCTTCTATGGTTGGATGGAACAACCAAGCTGGCGGACAAGTTCCATCCTATATCCCTATCCCTTTGGTGTCGAATTTGACCAATACTTTTGGCATAACGAATCCACTCAAATCCTCCGGATTCCCACCCAGAGGAGGTCAATCTTATGTCTTGGGCAACCCCCAACCTGGATCTAATCCAGTTGGGGGAATTTTTAACAACCCTCAGTTTGGAGCTAATCCAATTGGGGGCAATTTTGATAACCGTTATTAGAACATTCCTGCTGGAATGATGCCCAATCCATATTTCACGAATCCTCCTGGGGGAGGGTCTTTTAATTCTGGACAAGGTTCTGGTCCTTACCAAAATCCTAGATGGAACGCAGCTCCTAATACTCAATCTTTTGTGGGAGGATGGGGTCATGTGTCGCAACCCCGTATTCCCTTTCTGGCCATGCTTAATCTGCCAGATTTGTCTAAACTAATGAATGACCCAGTGAGTCATGATCCCACTTGGCCCCCTATCCCCACCAAGCTTCCATCAGACATTCCAAAGTTTGAGGGTAAGAATGGCGATGACCATGGTGATCACGTCACTACTTTTCACCTCTAGTGCTCATTGAATTACTTGAATCACGATTCTAATAGATTACGATTGTTTTAGTGCACTCTTATCGGGATTGTGTCATAATGGTATATTGAGCTACCCTGGGGGAAATATGGGTCTTTTCAACAGTTAGTGCTATCCTTTCTTAACCATTTTCAACTACCTGTTCGTTACGATGCTGGCCTTGAACTTTTGTCAACTTTACGCCAGGGTTCCAACACTCATATTTCGGACCATATCCAGGAATGACATAGGCGAAGACGGTTAGTTAAGACTCCCATACCCTTGACATTTCTTTTAGAATGGTTTTTAAAGTCTTCGCACGCCCCTATTTCAAAGGACATTGCTACTTCAGGGGTCTTCAGCAAGGAAGAGGCCATTTTTAGAGCCCAACAATTCGATTGATCTATGCTCAGTCTGGGATGTTACACCACCTTCTTCTTGATGCACCCCAGTCAACTCATGATCCTAGACAGGGTCTTGGGCCTTATGCCGATGGAATTGTGGGGTCCACCATTGTAAAGTCCACAGACTCAGCAACGAAGTTTGCTAGAGGACCAACTTCATTTGGATCCTCCAAACCCACCCAATCGGTGGATGTACATTCTGTGCAGTCATTGAAAAACCAAAATGGTGACCAACAACTAGATGGGAATAAATGGAAAGGTCGAAATAATCGTAAATGTGGGAATAACAAACCCAAGGACAATAATAATAATGGAAAACATAACGATAATGCTGGAGAGGGCATGAAAGAAAAGCGTAAGGTTAAGTTTCCTTGTAAACTTTGTACGGATGATCACCTTACACACTTATGCCCCAAACTTGTGGAGGCTGTGAGGCTTTTAAATCTTCCTCCCATTGTGCTAAAAAATCCTTTTCCTCACAACCAACACTTAGCCTCGATTTATTCGAACGCCGAAAATGCACCTAGCAGGAGTCAAAACCCACCACTGCAATATGGCGATCGTGTTTGTATCAATATGGTCGACGCAAAAATCGATATAGCTCCCACTCTCAAGATTAAGGCTCTTCAAACACTAGTAGCAGCCTAGAAGATCCTCCTCCACCCCCGGAGATGAATTTATAGATCGAGAAACTAGAGCCACTACCTCGTATTTCGAAAGGAATATTTAAGTGCTCTACCCATAACCCTAATGCTAGAGCCTCCCATAACTACTCTATTGTTGAGGATCTGGGCCAAACACCTTGCATGATGTCTTCTTTGGAGGTACTCCAGACTTGTCCATCATAGAGGAATGCCTTACTCTCTGCCTTAGGATCTCTAGAACCTAGTGGCTCGAACATCATCAAGTTTGATGTCATGGACATGAAGGCTCTCTTACCCTACCATGTGGCTTTCCAAATCCACATGGAGTATTCCAAATATACCATCAAGCGTGCAGTCGTTGATGAAGGTGCTTCCACTTATGTGATGTCCTTAGTCTGTTGGAAAGCTATCGGTTCTCCAACCCTTTCAAAGTCATCGACCATGTTGACCGCATTTGATAGTCATTCCTTCTGCCCTCATGGTATTCTCCCCTCTTTTCTGGTCCATTTAGGTGGGAAGACAATAGAGGTGGAAGTAGAGGTAGTTGATGCACCTCTCAATTATAACCTGGTACTAGGTCGCAATTGGACTTATGCTAAGGTCCCGATCGTATCATCCGTTTTCTACACACTTTTCTTTCTTCATCAGGGGGAGATTGTGACAATCAACCAGTTATCCTTTGCGTACTCTAGCCCGAATGCATCTGTTGGACTGTCAATCCCTGTGGTCGAAAATTCTCAGCTAACAACTGAGAATATCGGTGTCGGAATGTATTCTTCCCTCATGGGTACTTTTGACTTCTCGACACCGACTCACCACATTTACGCCATGTCCAGTATGCCTGCTTCAGTAGAGAGGTCCATCCCTTTCCTCTCTTCTTATTTTAGTGACCCTTGGACCCTACCTTCTCTGACTTCTTCGGTTGAAGGTCAGTCGCATGTTGGCATGGCTATGCCACTATCGGAAACAGAGATTGCATATCAAGCTATCCTTGACTCTTCTACCGATCCTGATCTTGTTCCCTCACAGAAAGTCGAGGAGGATCCAGTTCTTAGGCTCGTTTGGTCCACTTCGTTATCTTTTTCACATGATTTCTTAGATGAGACTTTGCCTTTGGATGAATCCATCCTTGAAGACATGAATGTTTCTAAGAGACCTTGGGACGATATGCATCATCGATCTTATTTTCTCCCGAGTCTTGAAAGAATTGAGCAAGATGATTTTAGATCTACCCTGAGTGAGATAGTCGGTCACGCCGTGGTTCCACTTGATACACCTAGCATTTATGCCGAAGGGAATATGGTGAGTATTTATCCTACCATCTAGATCGATATCTCTCATACCCCTGGCAAGATCGAAAATGTAAATATAGGTGCATATTGTTCACTAGAAGAGATTTTGATCCACGCCAACCTCTTCAAAGAATTTCAAGACATATTCACTTGGTCATATGAAGAGATGCCAGGGATCGACCCCCGTATTGTCGAACATGAGATTAGGACTTACCCGGATTCTAAACCCGATCGACAACGTCTTAGAGCTGTTAATCCTAGGAAGGCCCCTACTATTAAGGTAGAGATAGAGAAGCTAATTAATTTCGGCTTTATCTACCCGGTTCCCTTGACCGAATGGGTATCCAACCCCATTCCCGTGAATAAAAATAAAGGAACCATCTGCGTGTGTATGGACTTTCATGACTTGAACAAGGCTTGTCCTAAAGATAACTTCCCCATGCCTTTCATTCATAAGATTCTCGATGAGTGTGTGAGAAGCAAAATATTTTCTTTTATGGATGGATTTTCAGGCTATAATCAAATCCAGATCAAACCCAAACACCAACATAAGACGACATTCATATGTCTTTGGGGCACGTTTGCATACCAGAAAATTCCTTTCGGCCTAAAAATCACCGAAGAAACCTTCCAACGAGCCACGCCTTTCGATTTTCATGATCTCAAACACATAGTCAAAGCTTACCTCGACGATCTTGCTGCTCACCCTCGCAAGAGAGTGGATCATTCTATGCACCTTCGACTAGTTTTTGAAAGATGTCGCTACTATAGAATCTGACTCAATCCTCATAAATGCATATTTTGCGTTAGATCTGGATGTCTCTTAGTATTCTTAGTCTCCAAGATAGGGATCATGATAGATCCACTCAAGGTTGAGGCAATTCTTCAGTTGCCTCCCCCGCGCACGATTAGACAGCTTCAAGGTTTACAGGGGAAAGCTAACTTTTTGTGTCGGTTTATTGTGAATTATGCCAATATCACTAAGGGTTTTATGTGCCTATTGAAGAAACACACCCCGTTTATCTAGGATGACCATGCCCAACAATATTTTGATGCTTTAAAGAAATCCTTAGTATCATCCCCTTTGCTGAAATATCCTGATTATAGTAGAGATTACTTGTATATCGTCGCGTTTGAAGAGACCATTAGCATGGTTTTAGTTCAGGAGGATGATGAGCTCCGTGAGCACATCATCTACTATCTCAGTCAAAATTTAGTCGGTCATGAATGTAATTAGTCGCACATTGAAAATCTAGCTTTGGCTGTCGTCCACGCAGCCCAACGTTTACGACACTATATATTGCTTTGCAAAACTACTGTGGTTTCCGATGTTAATCCATTTCAATACATCCTCACTAGACGTATCATAGGCGGAAAGTATAATAAGTAGATTTTCATCTTACAAGAATTTGATCTCGACTTTGCTTTGACCAAGTCCAAGAAATCACTAGTTTTTGCAGAGTTAATATCTGATTTCCCACGATTAGACGAAGATGTTATTCATGTCGATTCATTCACAGATGAAAACATTTTCCTCGTCTCGTCATCCGACCCCTAGTATGGAGATATTGTTTTATATCTTAAAACCATGAAGTTTGCTCAGCATCTCTCGCGAGATGATCGACAATGTGTTAGATACCAATCCAAAAGGTATACAATCATCAGCGACACTTTGTATCGTCAATGAATAGATAGTATCTTACGTTGTTGCTTAACTCACGAGGAAGCTGAGTTAGTCCTTAATGATTTCCACAAAGGGGCTTGTGGTGGTCATCTATCCGAGCTTGCGACAACCCAAAAAATCTTGCGAGACGGCTACTTCTAGCCCACCATATTTAAATATTGTATTGAAGCGGTTAAGAAGTGTCACCTCTGCCATGTGTTCACTCAAAAAATGTTCTTGCACCCAACCCCTCTTCACCCAGTCATTACCGTCGGTCCCTTCACCAAGTGGGGAGTAGATTTCATTGATTTCAACCCAACTTCGGTTGGGGGGAATCAACACATTATTGTGGTTGTCGACTACTTCACCAAGTGGGCTAAAGCCATGCCTACCATGAAATCCGATGGGAAGACTGCATTTTTTTTCATATTCAACCAAATTATCACCCAATTCGGTATCTCGAGTGAGATTGTCATTGATCATGGTAGTCATTTTCAAAATGAAATGATGATAGAAATAACATCTAAGTTGGGGTTTAAACATGATCACTCGTCTCCTTATTACCCCTAGGAAAATGGGCAAGTAGAGGCCATCAATAAGTCTCTCAAGACCATCTTGCAGAAAACTGTCAATCGAAGCAATTCCAACTGACATATTATGTTATATCCCACACTTTGGGCATACCGAACCTTGGTCAAGACTGCCACCGATTTTTCTCCTTTTCAGTTAGTACACAGTGTGGAGTCAATACTTCCCGTTGAATGTGAAATCTCTTCTCTCAAATTGGCAGTTGAGCTCCTACCTGACACTTCATATTTAGAGCGACACCTTTTACACCTAGAGAGTCTCAACGAGCAGCGTCGGGACACCTTTACAGCTATTGAGGCAAACGAGAAACATGTCAAGGTTCAATACAATAAGTCTGTTTGTCCCCAATTGTATGTTGAGGGTGACTTGGTCCTCTTGTATGACCAAGCCAAAGATACACTAGGGGCAGGAAAATTTAATCCCATGTGGTACGATCCTTATATCGTGTGACGTGTTCTAGAAAAGGAGCCTACGAGTTGGAAGATTATGAAGGGAATAAATTGGTTGAGCCCAGAAATGGGCTCTACTTAAAAAGGTATTACGCTTGAGCCCTAGGCTTGGGTGAAACCCTTTGTATACTAATGTAAATATGAGTGCATATACACCTTTTCCCATTTTTTGTCTTTGGTTGGCTTATCGAGTTTTCCCTTTTGTTGGCAGATGTCAATGGAGTCTTTGGTCTACATAGGATTCACAGACAGATTCAGTCATCATACACGGAACTTAGCTTCCTCCACTTGGGTGATTTACTTTCCCGAGGGTCTACTAGTGTCTTCAGGTGGCATATGCCTAGGGTCATCCACGAATAATGTGGCCAAGTACAACGTCGACATAGAATTATTGCGTGATGTTATCTCACATGGTATTCTCTCTATAGAGGTGCGCCTGGATTCTTAGTTAGTCATATGTCAGTTGAATGGTCATTACTGTGTGCGTGATCCGACGTTACTCCGTCGATTCCTATGGGTATGTCTTGTAGAATGAAAATTTGAGTTCATTACATACTTTCACATTCCTAGAAGTTCTAATCATGTATCCGATGCCTACGCTAATTATCTTTTGAATTGGCATTTGTCACATTAATAAAGAAAATCAAACCATCAAATCAATGTACACATTGTAAGATATAAGTACATCCGAAGATCCCTCTTTATATATTTCCAAAAAATATGGTGTTTTATATTACAAAATTGGGGCTAAAACCCTCAAAAATACATATACAGTCGATATACATGTTCCATGACATCTACGCCTATTGTGCTAGATGAGTCTCATGATAGAAAACCATGGCATTGGTGAGACGCCGAAAGATTCATACCCATGCTCTAGGTACACCGACAACCTGCCTTTGCATGGCTTCATGTAGGTCCTCCACCTAAACCATAGGAATCCTTTGTGTCAAACGCGACAGGTTGCCCTGCACGTTCTAAAGGACTCTCTCCTCCTCTCCTCCCACTGCCTCATCTGCCTAGTGCCTCCACCTATGTCATAGGAATCCCTCTGGCCGTTGCGGACCCACATATGCAACCACACAAGTATCGAGTTAATATTTAAAAACACCATCCAAAAAAAAATATTTTTGTTCTTTTAAATACAAAAATACAAAAAATGAAATATATAAAAAATATATTTTTTTACCTATGGAGCCGTAGGTGGCTCCTGGTGGAAACGACATATTAGGATCACCTCTAAAATCAATTCCCGCATAAGGATAGTCGTCCAGAGCTATGATCTGTCTTCTCCACCAGAAGAAAAAATCATCATTGTAAGTTAATACCCCCTACCTCCCCCCTTCCGTCTCATAACCTCGATCCATCATGCCATATATGGATCGTGTGGACCTCTAGGAATGATCTCCACTCTACGTCCCAGGCTTGGGATCCACTCAAAAAATAAGCTACAAAGGATAGAGGAAAACCCAAAGTTTCGCTTTTCCCCCTGCTTGCACTCTATCAGCTGACCTTTCATATTGGTCAACAGTGAGGTACACCAATCGTACATGGTAGGTCTCGCACACTCCAGTGCATAAAACATAAGTCATATCGATGATTTATACAACGAGGCTAACCCTATGATCCTGGTAAGCACGAGCACAATAATCTTCAGGATGAGGTTACCTATAGCCCAGATAGGGATTTGACTTCCCACCATGGGAGTCCCTGCAACACAGTGGGCCTCGAAGTATTCTTCGACCTTCATACCACTACCAACCCTACGTGACTTGAGGTCCATGACCTCTCCTCGACATGAACGTCCTGTCAAGAAGTAGATGTCTCTCGCTATCTAGATCCCAATAGCCCACCAACATTTCCAATAACCTCACTTGGGCCCTCATTCCTTTGAGAGCCCAAAACTTGTATAGACCACATCTTTTTAATGCCACTTGAGCCACCATATCGCTCTCCACTACTTCATCTACCTCCTCATGCTCTCTCTCCCTCCACTCCAACACCATCCTGTAAAAGCCAAATCATTTTTTGAGTTAGAAGCTTATTTTTTGCCATTTTGCGCACATATATGCGGGTTATCCAAGAATATTCGTGGATAGGGCATGTTATACGCTCCCTGTAGTTCACACAGGGGCATATATCTGGTTGTATACGCGACATATTAGTAGAAAACCACGTATAACGAAAAACCTAATTTGCGCCCTTAAAAACTAAAAAAATGGAGCCTAATTCAAAATTGTAAACCATTAAATTTGAAGAGGATGGGATGAAGAGTTACCTGGACCAGACGGTTTGCGATTCCGTTGCCTATTGCTCCCACGATCGACGTTTGAATTCTGGAGGTATGTTAGTCCAAATTGCACTATTTTGGGTGAAAATGAAAATGACATAGTAAATTTTGATTTTATTACTATTTATAAAACATTTTTACCGATTTGATATAGTTTTATGCTATTATTTTGTCTATGGACTAATTCAAAAATGGTTTTAAGATGGGTTTTGTAGTTTCGACTCATTTTTCTTACAGATTTCAACGTCATGGTTGACTGTTCGTCTCCTTAGGCAGGTATATTCATAGCCTAGCATATAGGATAGGTATTCACTACATCATGCAGTTTTGCATTATCCTTCAATTACAACTTTTTACACCTTAGGTACGAGCCCATTTATTGCGACGCATTAACCTCCATCTACTATCATAACATCGTTAATAAATGGTAAACACTTACCAAACATGGGTACCCTAGTTAGAACCTCTTTGTCATTTGGTGCTCATGCCGAGATTTTTCCTTAGGACCGGGAGTCCATTAGAATTTGATACACGACTTTACAATGAGCCTCATTTCTCATTCATGCACACACAACCTTATTACCCACAGACTCCTAAAAAATGAGTCTTAGTTAATCTCTTTTCCTTCTCGTTATCAAAAATTGAAAAGATCGTTGAGTGATTTTTCCCTTTCACACTCGTTAAAATTGGATTTGAAAGATCATGAGTCTTAGTTAAGCTCTTTTCCGACTCGCTATCAAAATTGGAAAAGATCTCCAAGTGAACTTGTCTTTTTCACACTCATAAATCGGATTTGAAAAGACATCTATTTGGCACAAGTTTACCCCTTTTTCACACCAATTAGACTAAAAGATATAAAAAGGACATTTTTTGGCATTAAATTTTGATTACATCTCATGCCCTTGCTTGCAGTATTGAGCCTTTAGCCAGTTCTCACTTTGTGTTTCAAACCATGGCCCAAGAAGTTTGCATCCTCAACCAAGAAGATCCTTTTTTATATCCTTCGCAATTTGACACCCTATACCTTAGAAGGAACATCACCCCGAGTGTCCATCTCTCACATGAATTTCTTTGCATTGAGCATAGGTACGTTCCACTGCTGGAACTAGTTTTTCTTACTTGCGACACTCGTTCCTTCCTCTGTATCATAACATTCACTTGTTATGAAAAAAAAAAAAGACAAGCGGGAAGGGAGTACTATATTGTAATTGGCAGTAGTCGTGTCACCTTTGAACATAGCACAAAGTTATTGAGTCCTTGCATCATCATAATTTTGGGTTTAGCATGGCCTTAGGAAGTTGATCATGTTATAGAATTTTCTCTACCGACTGGTTAATCTTCTAGTCACTATAGAGAACATTATGGATGCCTCCTGCATCTAGTTGTCACATCATTAAGTCTATGCTATCGGATTCCATCGTATGTCTCATGCTCTTGTTCAAAGGAAGTCTATCAACTTGTGTCAGCCACTCCTCAGAAATATTGACTCAGAATCACATGATACTTTGGTCTTATGATGCACCATGTCCCTACTTTCATCATTGGTAGGTCACCTTGAACCCAAAAATCGACATTTCATCATGGTTCGTTGACTGGGTGGTTTTCCTTGTGTTCGATAGCAAGACATATATTCACACTTTGGGATTCATGCAGTGGCTTGGATGCCATTAGCCTTATTGGTGGTTTCCTCGCCTTTGTCAGCAGTTTTCATCATTGGCTTCTATTCAAAGGGTCTTTTTCATGTACTGGTGTTACTGGTATTATCTTAGTTTTCCCTTATGGACTCATGGTCAGGCTAGGGGGTGAACGGAGCAATTAAACTTGGTTGTTCTATTTTACAGTTGGGTGGAACGTGGTTGTTCCATTTGTGTCCCGGCATCAATTTTGAAATATGTACCTTTACTTGCATTCTGGTTAACATTTTGTTTATTTTTAATTGTTAGGAATGTGATGGGTTACATGATGTTAGTATATACATATATATGTGCTCACTTGGCAGAAATAATAGAACTATTGTAGGTTCTATAAAGCATGAATAAGGTTACATATATATATATATATATATATATATATATATATATATATATATATTCCACATATACGCTCCCTAACTGCTATGTAAGATGTGTATATGCTTGCTTCCCCACTACAACTCCCGTATATCAGGATTTGTGCCAGAAAATACAAAATGAGGTCAAGTTTCCATGTCACGACAAAATATCTCTGATCTTTGGCCTTCCATATACTAGAAACGTTCTGACTCGACCCTTCAATTGCATTCTAGAGGCTATAAGAGCATAATGTCGAGCTATGGAAAAAGAGGAGAAAGCATTCAACTTTGAGAGAAAAGTTACTCTGGAGAAATTACTTCATATTGAGTCTGCATCCCTTTGTCCCTCAAGTCCGAACATAGTGTTCAGCCCCCAAGCTCTTTCCTTATTGTCGAGAGTACCTCATTACCTCTTTGCTATGAGCTTGCCTTTGGTGGAGGATTGAAGTGGTGGAGACCCAGTTGGAAGGAACTTGGTTTCTTGGTTTCGAACTATGCCGACACAGAAGTCTGTAATGTTGATACTTTTGTTGATCAAATATTAATAGAAATACTCCTTTCCCATCCTATCAATATCTTGAAAATATATTATTATTATCCATGGGCATGTTTGTAATGTTTATTAATGGATTGTGCTATCTGATGTGCTAACTCATTTTATATATTGTCACTATATACTTGCATCGCTTGTTTGTTGAGAACTTCTTGCATGTGTAAAGATTTGGGTCAAAGTGCTCAACGGTGGAATGACATCAAACAATTGGATCAAGGTAGGCTTCTTCCTCGTATTTCACATTAGTTTATATATATCACATGTTGGAATTGAGTTGATTTCTATAGGCATACCTATCTGTTGTGGTTTACCCTTGGCCATAGAGAGTTTTTCTCTTGTAACACCAGTAGTGGGAAATGATGTGTTCCACAGTAATGGGAAGCGATATGTTCCCCAGTAGTAGGAAGTGATGTGTTCCCCAATAGCGGGAAGCGATGTGTTCCCTAGAAGCGGGATGTGATGAGATCCCCAGTAGAGGAAAACTACCCCAGCGTAGGATGGTACACTACCCCAAAACAGGTTGGTAACCCCAACATAGGCTGGTACACTACCCAATGGAGGTTGGTAACCCCAACGCGGGTTGGTACACTACCCCAACATAGGTTGGTAACCTCAACGCAGGATGGCACACTACCCCAGCGCAGGTTGATAACCCCAACGCAAGTTGGTATGCTACCATAGTGCAGGTTGGTAACCCCAACGCAAGATGGTATGCTACTCCAGTGAAAGTGAAAAACTTGTTATGATATATAGATATGTGATTCACAACAAGACAATGACCAAGTATGTAGAAGCGAAAAAGAAGTGATGATGACCGTGACAAGAAGAATACTTTCCTTGCTAAGAGGTAGTGTTGAAGATTGAGTGGCTTCGGAAGATATCCTTGTTGCATTTAACTTAGACAAACCATAAAGAATCTTCTTATATTATATCTATTAAGACAAACCTATTGTGCCTTTGTAAAAGTTGGCCCTATTGTGCCTTGACAATTAAATGTAAATTAAGAGGGTAAAGTGACAAGTCGGCTAATGCCTCACTTGTACACTCACCCATAAGCTTTGCAGTCAAGAGGAAAAGTGTGCAAGTATTGGAGGAGAAGCTATTGTAGCTAGGTGTGACGTTGAGGAGGGTTTTTGGTCTATCTCTTGGGTACATGTTGGTCAAGTGGTGCTCTACTCTTTCCTAGTGAAGGAGTAGAGGAGGATATTCTTCTTTGTTATCTCTCTCCTAGAGAGAAGCATTGTTCTTGGTTAGCTAATCTATATTGAGGAAGTTTGTTGGGTTTTCTACCCCTATAGGGTTTCTCAGGATAATCTGTGTGTCTATCTTGTTTCTGTCGTTGCCTCTCTTTCAATTATCTTATATATGTAGTTAATGTGCTAAATGATTGTATTAATAAAGAATAATTGTAACTTCTAACTGCATAAGTAAAATAAGAACACGACCATACACATTCAATGCTTTATTTTGCTCGATCGAAAAACTTTTCTAAAATGGTCGACCCAATCATCAGTCATCGACGATTTTCGATGGCAATTGAAACACTTCAAAATTCATCTGACCAGACCATCAGTCATCGACGAATTCCCTTGGCCAAGACTAACACTTGGAAAATTTTGACCAAAAATCAGATGAATTTGGACCATCGATCTACCATTCAAAATGATCTTGACCGTTGATTCGCCAATACTTTTCCCAACTCTACCAATGAACCTCAACTATTGATTTGCTCTATTTTCCAAGCTCCAAAAGAAAATCATGATCGTCGATTGACTCCAACTTCCCAATGGCCAAAAATGAAACTGAACCATCACTTCTCTTTCTTTGCAAATGATGAAAACATATCATGGCCATTGATCTACTCCTTTTGCAAAATTTTGAAAACCTTATAATTTTTTAAATTTATGAAAATAAATTTGGGTCGTGACCTCGAGATCAAATGTGATCTTGACCATCGATTCATCAAACTTCGTCCAGCTCTACAATGACCACTAAAACGTGAATTTTGACCTTCCAGGCTAAATTTAGCTCTACAACTCTGCAAATTCACTCCATTAAACCTCTTAGACAACTCTGAGTCATTCAAACTTGAATTTTTGCTCATGAATTTGTAGATTCCTCTCTAATTTTTCACCATTTTCTCCCAAATTCGCACAGACTGAAGTCTTTCACAATAAATTTGTCTAAATTCGCATTGGTTCTTGGCCCATACAAGTCCAATATTTGAACCAGAAGCTTCGATACCATAATGTGACGTCCCCCAGCCTAGCTGAGGTACACTATGTGCGAAAAATACTCATAAATTAAAAATAAATAAATATGCTAACTAAAATTCATGTAGCTTATCAGCTATGAATTACATACATATTTACCTATCATTTGATACCATTTAGTAAATGCATCTAAATTTTTTTTAAACAAGCTTGAATGTAGCTAACAACTCACACAACAACATGTAAACTATTATCATTCACATAGTTCATGCACAACAATTTTAACTCATAAATACAACACATAAATGTATAAAACACTTATATTTTAATTCAGTTGTGCAACCAACTCCTTGGGATGAACGTTCCACCCAACCATATACTTTTTATTCCAAATATCAACAACAGGGCACCCCCGATTTAGGGCTAACAATACTCAAAAGAGAGTGGTCTCTCATTGTCCACTCATAGCTCAGAGAATCCCACAACCCATTTGTATTCTCCTATAACTATCCTGATTTTCCACCAACTCTCTTCCTCTCGAAATGCCCAGCCTAAAGAATGTACCCCTTCATTGAACTTAGTCCCTTGGGCATCCCGTTCATTTATCACGGTCTCTCTGGAACAGGTAACCAAAAATCTCTCTGTTGGGAACTCAAGGGAGCTCATTGCGAGGAAAACTACCAACAACAACAACAAAAAAAAAACACTTTTTGTTACAATGCAACACAAACATGAATTCACTCTTTAGTCCTGACAACCTGGATCTTCAGTCTTCAACTCCAAATATGATCCATAAATTCTCTATCAAGATCCATAATGTTCCCTCCATGGTTTCTCTAGCTCCAAGCTCTTTTTCTTGCTCTCCTCTTGCTATTCATGCCAAAGCATTGACTCTCTAAAAATTGTTGTAATTGTCCATACAAATTTCCTCATTTTGTCTTAATTTCCTGACTCACACACTTTCCTAAGTTGATTGTACTCACCCTCCATGTTCCCAATAACTATGTGATGTGACTTCTCACACCCACCCTCTTACATGCATTCAACGATTGGCTTTGGGGACACTCAATGAGAAAATAGAGTTTGATACATAATGATAATAAAATTCAAAAATGTGGGTGGAATTAATAGACATGGGTAGTTCCTCGTTGGAACCATCTTAGTCATTCTATTAGACCCTCCACTCTCTTGTGTATTAATTCATCCCCCATCTATGTACATGTCCCCTTAGCAGCCCACATTACATTTTATTTATTAAAATTCAGAAATACAATTCATATATACATCGCTTGGTCGTAGCCACACGTTATATCTACATCAAGAATTAATTAAACTGGGGATTATAGCGGGGATGCTACACTTCACCACCAAATCTACCCCCCACCACCATAGGTTCACCCCTGTGCAATGTTAAAATGAATAGAGCAAGATTTAAGGACCTAAAAAAATAACACAAATTTAATATTTCCAAGAATTTCACAACCTAGCCAACAACTGCACTCCTTGATACAAAACAATTCTAGAGAATGCTTCCAACTTTCTAGCTAACTACAATGTATCTCCACCTTTCTACCAATACCAAGAAAAATACAATTAAAACATAAGAAAAAAATTAAATTAAATTTTAGATTTGTTGGTTTAACTAGTAATCCAAAATAAGTTCACTTCATATTGATGCAACCTCACTCCCATAATAAACTTTGGTCTACACCATATTAAAAGAAGATGTGCAACCCATGGAAACTCTCATTTCCTCAACGTAGAAATTAAATTTAGTCGTAACAACATTTACCTTAGAGCTTTTGACAATTAAAAATCCTTAGAGCGATGTCTACTCATTGCAAACTCATCATGATCACTTAACAATTAAGGATTCAGATAAAAAAAAATTGTTATACGGAGAAGTCTCCCTATTTCCAAGTTGGACAATATCTCGATACAAAATGCAAGGAATGTGATTTATAATAGTATATTTCCCTTCTTTAATGCTTAAATTTTACTACATATTGCAACTTTTATTTACAAAGTTAGATGAAACCATGGTTCACCATACACAATTTCCCGTCGTTTCTTACTAATTTTCAACAAGGATACCACCATAAATTTATAGGACATTGTTAGTCACTTGTTAAAACAATGAAGTTACAACTAATTATTGTCAAACATTTTGAAATTAACTTATAAGAAATTGGTTCACTAGTATGGACAATAGATTGTTAACCCATCAAATTATATTTTTGTTTCTATAATATGTCCTACTTAAATGGCATGAGTTTCAAATAAATTGAAACAAAGGTTATTCCACAAATCTTACCTTTCCATCCATGGCCTTTACATTAGCAACCATAACCCCGTCATAATTTATTACGAGGCAAAATTCTATAAGATACATGTTAGGAAAGGTATGTCATACATCTCACCATTAATGGTGTTAGAAGATGCCAAATTTGTTGGAGGTTTTCAATCCACACTATGGTATTTATCTCATGCATGAAATAATGTTTTTAGTAAAAAGAAAACATCATGCATGAATTAAATATTTTTTTGTAAAAGTAAAAAAATGTTGGTCGTTTCTATCATGTGGAATTACAAACCATAAATGGTTTATGGTTTTGTTATGCATATATATTGAGTGATTAGGTTGAAGGTATAAAGAGAGAGGTTATTGAAGGTGTTATTATGCTACTAAAATTTCTCTAAAACCTCAATGTTGCTAATCACTCCTATTAAGAGTACAACGGATTTAAAATTGTAGTATAACCTTTGTTAGTTGTTAAATAAAAAATTGAGCTTCCTTTGAAGTGTGGGGTTTCTTCCTCAAAAGGGTTTTTCCCCAGAAAATAAAAAGTACAAAATGGGTTTTCCCTAGTTGTTAAGCTGACATCTATCAGGTTCACAAGATTTGTTGCATCAAGTTTTTTCTTGGAGATAGAATAGATGGGTGTGAAGACAACATTCTTGTATGGTGACTTGGAGGAGGAGATCTATATGACACAATCACAACATTAAATTGAAAAGGGAAAATAGTCATTGGTTTACAAACACCTAGAATCTAATACCAATAGTTTGATTCTTTTGTGATAGGATTGAGATTTTTGAGATCCAAATCAGATCACTATGTATATTACAAACATGATGGTGTTCATTTCCTTGTTATCATTTTATATGTAGACAATATGTTAATTTTTGGCAACAATACGGATTTGAAGTCTCAACTTTTAGCACAATTTGACATGAAGGACTCTGGGGTTGCAAAGTGTATCTTAGGAATGGAGATAATGAGAGATGGAGTGAACAAAAAGATTTGGTTGGGCTAGAGTAAGTATGTGAACTTTATGTTGCAATGTTTTTGCATGGTAAATTGCAGACCACTAAGTGTTTCTAATTGAATAAGAACAAAAATTTCAACTTAGCAATCTATTATAACACTCCTGGAGATGGAGGATATGGATCGTGTTCCTTATGTTGGTTTAGTTGGTAGGTTGATGTATGTTATGTTCTATACCAGACCAAACATTGCCCAAGCTATGGGAGTCTTGAACTGATTCATCACTAATCCTAGACATGAACATTGGGCTTAGTGAAGAGGGTCTTTAGGTATTTGAGGGGTACTTATAATTATCCCCTTTACTATCATATTAATATGTCAAGGACCAATGATCAATGGATATACATGGTTATGTGTATTCTTATTGGGAAAGGGATGTAGATATAAGGATATCTACCAATGGATATGTGTTTCCATTGCTTGGTGGAGTATTGAGTTGGATGAATGAGAGACAAGTTGTTGTCACTTTGTCCATTATAGAGGAAGAGTATATGGAAGCTACTAATATGTGTAAGGAGGATATTTAGATTATGAAACTGTGTTTAGATGTGGGGTTAAGTTAGAGAGCTATTACAATTCAATGTGATAGTCAATGTGTCATCTGCTTGGAAAAGAACACATCCTTTCATGCAAAGATAAAACATATTGATATCCAATACTATTTTGTTTGAGACATGGTAGAGGTTGGAAATGATATACTAGAGAAAGTTCGCACTTTTCATAATGTTATAGATGCATTGGTGAAGCCAGTGAGCACAGATACATTTTGGAGGTATTGTCAGAATTGGGAACAAGAATACAAAGGCAGAAAATGTTTTACTAGTAGAATATATGAAACATAATCTTCTAAGTATGAGCCAAATGTGTGACCAAGGTCATAAAGTTACTTTCGATTCACAAAAGTGTGAGATAAGAAAAGAAGGTTCAGGAAAATTGATTGCTACAACTGCAAGAACTTCAAGCAACATATATGTGTTAAGTGAAATTGGAAATGAAAAGTGTTGTCTAGGAAAGGAAGATGAAAGTTGGTTATGGCACAAAAGAATGGGTCACATACATTTTGATAACCTTGTCAAAGTCAGAAAAAGAGAAGCAATCAGAGAAATGCCCCAGATCACGAAACCAACCAACACTTTATGCAAGCATTGTCAACAAGGAAAGAAAACAAAGACCAGGTTCAAATCAAAGGAATATTAAACAAAAAGACCATTGGAAATTGTGCATACTGATCTAGTTGGACCAACTACAACCAAGGGTTTAAAAGGTGAGAAATACTTTATGTTATTAGTTGATGATTATACAAGAATGAATGCAGTTTTATTTCTCAAGAATAAGTCATAATCTTTTGAAAACTACAATATCTACAAGGAAATGGTTGAAAATGAAATCGATTCAAAAATCAAATGCTTGAGATCTTATAATGGAGGAGAGTTAACTTCAAAGGAATTTATGGGCTACTACAACAAACATGGAATAAAAAGTCAATTCTTCATTGCTAGGACACCTCAACAGAATGGAGTTGTTGAAAGAAAGAGCAAGACAATACAGGAAATGGCTCAAACAATACTAATGGATTCCAAATTGATAGATTTATTTTGTACACAAGCAGTGCATACAACAGTTCACATTCAAAACAAATTAATTCTCAGAAGCAACACTGACAAAACTCCCTACAAGCTATGGAAATGAATACCATCAAATGTGAAGCACTTCAAAGTTTTTGGAAGCAAATGCTACATCAAAAGAGAAGATGGAAAAATGGGACAGTTTGACTCTCGGGTGGACAAAGGAGTACTTGTTGGTTACTCAAGTACAAGGAAAGAATACAAGTGTTACAATATGAGATTGAACAAATTTTTAGAAAGCATCAACGTAACAATTGATGAAACATGCAGGCCATAATCAAAGGAAGAAGAAAATGAATCAATGGAACAACTCTTCGAAGAAGAAGCGGAATATGGAAAGGAAGTAGAAGAGGAAGATGAAGAGAATATGACAAAAGCAGAAGAGAAAGTTCAACAAGTGCCTCCAAAGACACCTAGAAAACGAGTACAGAAGAATCATCCTTCAGATCAAATTATCGGAAACAAATACGCATGAGTTGGGACTAGAAGAAGAATCCATTCACCAGAACAAACACACCTAACACTCACATCTATGATTGAACCAACCTATTTTGAAGAGGCCAGAAAGGATGAATTTTGGAGCAAGGCCATGGATGAAGAATTGGATCAAATAGAGGAAAATTACACTTGGGAATTGGTTCCAAGACCAAAGGATAAAAATGTGATCGACACAAAGTGGGTATACAAGAATAAATTGAATGAATATAGACGGGTTACAAGGAAAAAATATAGATTGGTTTGTAAGGATATGCACAGGTTGAAGGAGTCGACTTTGAAGAGACATTTGCCCCAGTTGCTAGAATGGAAGCAATCCAATTTATTTTAGCTTATGCATGATCCAAAAATATTAAAGTGTATTAGATGGACATAAGATCAGATTTTCTGAATGGGGAACTTGAAGAAGAAGTCTACATTGAACAACCATAAGGATTTCAATTGTTAGAGAATGCAGACTATGTATGCAAATTAAAGAAGGCCTTGTATGGTCTAAAACAAGCTCCTAGAGCATGGTACTCTAGACTGGATAAATATCTACAAAAGGTAGAGTTCAGAAAAGGAAGTGCAGACAACAACTACATCAAGGTAAGTCAAGGTAATATTTTATTAATTGAAGTTTATGTTGATGATATTACTTTTGGTAGTGATGATGACAGGTTAAGCCAAAAATTTGCAAAGGATATGAAGAATGAATTTGAAATGTCATTACTTGGAGAACTATCCTTCTTTTTGGGACTTCAGATATGTCAAAGAAACCAAGGAATTTTTATTTCTCAAACCAAGTATATCATAGAAATGCTAAAGAGGTTGGGAATGGAAGATTGTAAACCAGTTATCACTCCCATGCAAACCAATTTCAAGTTAAGCAAAGATGATGATTCAAAGTCTACAGATTAGAGGCGATACAGGTTAATGATTGGCAGCCTACTATATGTGACAACATCTTGATCATATGTAATGCAGACAGTTGGAAAGGTGGCACAATTTCAAGCAGCACCAAAGGAATCATATGTATTAGCAGTGAAGAGAATTTCCAGATATCTCAAAGGAACATAAGAGTTTGGATTATGGTATCCAAAAGGAAATGATCTATCTCTTATTTCCTACATAGATGCAGATTGGACAGGTTGTATTGATGACCGACGAAGCACCAATGGATTAGCGTTCTACTTGGGTGAGTATTTAGTATCATGGCTAAGTAAGAAACACTCATCAGTATCTCTATCTACAGTCGAGGCAGACTATATTGCAACAACAACATGCTGTACACAGGTTCTTTGGATGAAACAAACTTTGATAGATATACAGGTTGAGTATGATGAGCCCATTCCATTCTATTGTGATAATACAAGCACCATCAATATCTCAAAGAACCTAGTGATGCACTCCAAGACGAATCACATTCCAATGAAGTATCACTTTCTACAGGAACAAGTTGCAGAAAAGAACATCAGAGTTGAGTATGTAGGCACAAAATAACAAGTGGCATACATCTTTACAAAACCACTTCCATGGGAAGCCTTTGAGTACCTTCGCCAGAGACTCAGAGTTATTTCTACTCCAAAATGAATGCTTTTGAATGCTTATTTTATATGTCTTAGATGTACACGAGGAAGCAAAATAAAGAGGACAGTTTAGTCTGGGGGAGTATCCCTAGATGGAAATATACCTTTTCCATTGATGACAAAGGGGGAGAGATTCATCAGACATAGAGGATAGAGGCATGGCTCCAGGGGGAGAAATGGTCATAGAGATGCATAGGACACATGCATGTTTCCAAGGGGAGCATGAGTGATATGACTTTAGTATTGCATGGCATAATTTCAGTATTGCATCAAAGTGTTGCCATCAATTCCAAAGGGGGAGATTGTTGATTAAGGTTGGTTTTCATTGATGTCAACCCTTGAAAAAAGTCCGGTAGCGAATTCCTATAGTGAATTACGGTAGCACAAAGGTTTGGATAATGGACCCAAGGTTGTTTCATGTATAATGGTATGAGTTTTAAAATATTTGAAGGTAATACTATTATATATGGATAGTACATGTCATGCCATTTCTGGTGGTATGTGGAACGTCACATAACTCACGGTTTGAGAGTTATGGCCTTACGAAGTTGGAGGACCCTCATATGTTGGCTTGAAGCCACAAAAGGTCAAATAAGTCAAAGAGATTGCAAAGAACAAATTATTATTTAAATGATAAAGTAAAGTGACAAAGTCAAGAAGGATTATTTAAATAATAAAGTGAAGTGACAAAATCAAAGAAGATTATTTAAATGATAAAGTGAGGTGACAAAGTCAAGAAGGAATATTTAAATGATAAAGTAATGGAGAAATTTCTAATTATGGAAAGTGGTTAACCCTAAAAATGAGGAAAATAGGTTAAATGACCTATAAATGGGTTAAGTGACCTAGAAATGGGTTAAGTGACCTAGAAGATGGAGAGTATAAATAAGAGGCAAGGCTCTCTCATTTTATATCACACTTGAGAATATTGAATATCTATAGGTGTCTAAGGTAACCAAAGGATACATAATCGGAATTTCAGAGGGAAGGTGAAGAAAAGAGGGTCGGAATTCAAGGGAGGATAAATTATTTTGATGATGCTTTCTAAGGTATGTTATTTACAGGTCATCTAACCATTTTCGTAATAAAAAAATTTCTAGAATGATTAAGATCATGCAATTTCTAGGACATTGAGGAAACATATCCAAGTATATGTGGTAAAAAATTCATCTTGTGGGTCGTTGTATTTTTGGAGTTACACTCTGTGGAAAATAGGGTTTGTGTCTAGTCCTGAAACTAGTCTAAAACATGTGTTTTGGGTAAAAACGTCATAAATTCTTCATAACAGATCCAAATTTATTAAGACCAAATGTGTTGGTTAGAGTGTAGTCTTTAGTATGTTGTGTAACATTTTGAGGTCGATTCAACAAATATTCCGTGTAGGGAACCCTCTACAAGGTCGCTCTTTAGAATAAGCCATAATTCAACAAGGTATGTCGGTTTTGCTATAACTCATTTCTTGAGAGGTTCCAAGTAGTGATGCTTGAAGGAATTTCATAAAACATACTGAAAAACATTGTGTATCAGTTTCATATCTTTATTCATTATAGGTACATAGTTATGATTATTTCAAGTTAGGGTTGTTGACTAATCCAAAACTAGTCATGTGAGACTAAAGAAAAGTTTGATGAAAATGCTAGTCTCTTGTTGTTAAA
>ML787744.1:325441-363094 GCA_009831015.1 Picea engelmannii | reverse complement strand
TAGTTGATGATGTTGGTACATATTGATGAGTCATAGTTGATGAGTAGTTGACACATGATTGGTACATACTTGGTACATGGTTGGATGCACTTGTTTATGGTACAGGTTGATTATAGGTTGTTTGGTACAGGTTGGTGCATGGTCGATGCACTTGTTTATGGTACAGGTTGATTACAGGTTGAGGTACAGGTTGATGCATGATTAAGGTTTATTGGTACAGGCTTATAGTGGTATATCTCACAGTGATAGTGTGACAGTGTTTCCATGATTCTACTTCTACTTTAGGGCAGTTGGATGGGGCAAGGACAAGTGGTTGTAGCCACCTTCCGGTTGTAGCCGGTGAACATCGGGTTGTAGCCTCCTTCTGGTTGTAGCTAGAGAATAGGGGAGTTGGAGCTTCCTTTGGGTTGTATCCTGAGAAATAATGGGGTTGGAGCCTCCTTCCAGTTGCAGCTGGAAAACAAAGGAAGTTGGTGCTTCCAATGAATGTAATTCTTCAAGACATATAAGAAAAAACATTCCATGGTTTTCTCTCGCTTTGGGTTTCCACATAAAACACTGGTGTACTGTGTATGTGTATGATTGTTCATTTGTTCATTTCTTATTTACTCTATAGTTATTGGATGATAATGCTACATTGATATAACACTTGAATTATATATTTAAAAGGATTAAATTTCTCTATTACTAATACACCCCCCCTCTCAGTAATCCCACAATTGGTATCAGAGCAGGTTCCTTCAGAAATCCATTTAACCACTGAAAGGTAGATCATGGAGAGAAACAACTTGTATAAAATTGGAATACCACAGTTAAATGGACATAAGTATGTATTTTGGAGCATACATATGAAAACATATATACAGGAACAGGGGTTTGAAATTTGGCAATCAATTGTAGATGGATACACAACACTAGAATTCTGCCAACAAATGACAAAGCAGTGAAACTCGGTCATAATAAGTCCAAATAAAAAAATGCACTTCTGAATGGTCTTAGTGAAACAATATTCACCAAAGTTGCACATTGTAAATCCGTTAAAAATATTTGGGACAAACTTCAAAATATTTATGAAGGAGATTCAAAAGTCAAAGAAGCAAAGCTTCAAACTTACAGAGGTCAGTTCGAACAACTTAAGATGAAGGAATATGCAAATATTGCAGCTCACTTTTTACGAGTTGATGAAACAGTAAATGAATCATAGGATTGGGAGAAGAAATAAAAGAATCTATAATTGTTCAAAAAGTACTAAGATCTCTTCCTATGAGATTTGACCCTAAGATATCAGCACCGGAATAAAGATCAGATATAAACTCAATAAGCATGGGCGAATTACATGGAATCTTCATAGCATATGAAATGAGAATTGAACAGGAAAATCCATATATAAAAGAAGCAACCTTCAAAGCATCCAAAAAGTCAAATCAAAAGGGAAGGCAAAAAGAAGAACATAGCAGGAGCAGTGACGTCTCGAAAGATGATGAAGAAGTGGCCAACTTTATCAAAAGACTGAACAAGGGAACCAACAGTAGGTATAAAGGTAATCTTCCTTTAATTTGTTTTAATTGTGATGGTATTGGTCATTTTGATAAAAAATGTCCTTATAAGAAAAAGAGAAATGATGAAGGTTACTTAAAAGGAAAACAAACATATAAAGGCAAAAGAACCACAAATAAAGTTTTCAAGAAAAGCTTATGCACCAAAGAAGACATCTCATCATCAAATGAAGATGAAGTCAGTGACAGTGAGACATAAAGAGTTCTATTCATAGCAGTAGAAGACTCTGATAAAGAATACTCCGAAGAAGAATATGAAGAATTCGAAGAAGAATATGAATAAGTCGAAGAAGAAATTGAAGAGGCAAAAGTTGACTACTGAGAGGAATTAATGTGTGCCATAGAAGTTATCAGAAGAGAAAAGAAGAAAAACAAGAAACTACAAGCAGAACTAGACAAGAAAGAAGACACTCAAGAACTAAAACAAATGATCACAAATTTGAAGGTTCAAATAGAAGAAGATAAAATAATTGAAGAAGCTCTCAAAGAACAACTAAAAGAAAAATACAAGATCATTGGAAATTTGGAAGTAGAGATTGTCAGCTTAAGAAAGGATATTCAAAAGAAAAATATGCAGAACAACTCAAAAGTTTTGGATGACATTATCAATAGTAAAAAATCTCATCATGATAAGTTCAGACTTGGATACAATCAGACAGAAAAAGGATCAAGCTCCAAAACAACAAAGAAAGAAACATATCCAAAATGCTATGTAGAAACAATCAAGGGGGATAGGAAGATCTACAAGGAAGATTACAGGGACACTCCTCCATCGAGAAGATTTAGATTTCAAAATCAACAATCAACAGATAGGCCTCAAGAAGAAGAATAATATATAAGAGTACCTCCTTTTAGAAGATTTTCAACTCCCAGGTATCAAACTATCTTTTTTGGTTTATTTTATGCATGTAATAATTTTGGACATAAATCTGTGAATTGCAGAGCTAACAACAGGAACACAAACAACTTTGAAAGTCATACACATAGGAGTTATCCAGGAAGGCCTTGTGAAACACAGAGAAGAATTTACAACAAGTTTAAATCTTTGAGCACTGAAGTGGAATGTTACAAATGTAATAATTTTCGACACATGGCCAAATATTGCAGAATGACAGTCCCTCCTAAATAACCACAACATAATAACAACAGTCACAGACAGGAAGCTCAGAAAATGACATTGATAAGAAAGCAGGATCAATATAGCAATGAAGAATGCACACTCGCTCTACAAGCTAAGTAGAAGAAACATGGTTGGTATGTTGACAGTGGGTGTTCAAAACACATGACAGGTGATAGAGACAAGTTTCTTACATTACGAAAGGAAAGAGATGGATCAGTCTGCTTCGGAAATGATGATTCAACCAAAATCATTGGAAAAGGCACAGTCAGAATTGGGAGCAAGAATACAAAGGTAGAAAATGTTCTACTACTAGAAGATATGAAACATAATATTCTAAGTGCGTGTCAAATGTGTGACCAAGGTCGTAAAGTTACTTTCAATTCACAAAAATGTGAGATAAGAAAAGAGGGTTCAAGAAAATTGATTGCTACAGCTACGAGAACTTCAAGCAACATATATGTGTTAAGTGAAATCGAAAATGAAAAGTGTTGTCTGGGAAAGGAAAATGAAAGTTGGCTATGGCACAAAAGAATGGGTCACATACATTTTGATAACCTTATCAAATTCAACAAAAGAGAAGCAGTCAGAGAAATACCCCAAATCACGAAACCAACCAACACTTTATGCAAACATTGTCAACAAGGAAAACAAACAAATACCAGGTTCAAATCAAAGGAATATTCAATGAGAAGACCACTGGAAATTGTGCATAATGATGTAGTTGGACCAACTACAACAAAGGGTTTAAAAGGTGAGAAATACTTTATCATGTTATTAGCTGATTATTATACAAGAAGGGCTATAGTTTGCTTTCTCAAGAATAAGTCAAAAACTTTTGAAAACTTCAATATCTACAAGGAAATGGATTCAAAAATCAAATGCTTGAGATATGATAATGGAGGAGAGTTCACTTCAAAGGAATTTATGGACTACTGCAACAGTCATGGAATAAAAACTCAATTCTCCATCACTAGGACACCTCAACAGAATGGAGTTGATGAAAGAAAGAACAAGACAATACAAGAAATGGATTCCAAATCGACAGATATATTTTGGACACATGCAGTGCATACAACAATTCACATTCAAAATAGAGTAATACTCAGAAACAACACTGACAAAAATCCCTACGAGCTATGGAAAGGAAGACCAACAAATGTGAAGCACTTCAAAGTTTTTGGAAGCAAATGCTACATCAAAAGAGAAGATGGAAAAATGGGAAAGTTTGACTCTCGTGTGGAAAAATGAGTACTTGTTGGTTACTCAAGTACAATGAAAGCATATAAGTGTTACAATCTGATATTGAACAAAGTTGTAGAAAGCATCAATGTAACAATTGATGAAACAGGTAGACCATAATCAAAGGAGGAAGAAAATGAATCAATGGAACAACTCTTCGAATAAGAAGCAGAAGATGAAAAGGAAGTAGAAGAGGAAGATGAAGATAATCCAGTAGAAGCAGAAGAACAAGTTCAACAAGTGCCTGCAAATACACCTAGCAGACAAGTATAGAAGAATCATCCTTCATATCAGATTATCGGAAACAAAGACGCAGGAGTTGAGACTAGAAGAAGAATCCATTCACCAGAACAAACACACCTAGCACACACATCTACGATTGAACCAACCTATTTTGAAGAGGCCAACAAGGATGAATTTTGGAACAAGGCCATGGATGAAGAATGGGATCAAATAGAGAAAAATGACACTTGGGAATTGGTTCCAAGACCAAAGGATAAGAATGTGATCGACACAAAGTGGGTATACAGGAATAAATTGAATGAAGATGGACATGTTACAAGGAACAAAGCTAGATTGGTTTGTAAAGGATATGCACAGGTTGAAGGAGTCGACTTTGAAGAGACATTTGCCCCAATTGCTAGAATGGAAGCAATCTGATTGTTTTTATCTTATGCATGCTCCAAAAATATTAAAGTGTATCAGATGGACGTAAAATCATCTTTTTTGAATGGGGAACTTGAAGAAGTCTACATTGAACAACCAGAAGGATTCTAGTTGTCAGAGAATGCAGACTCTGTGTGTAAATTAAATAAGACCTTGTATGGTCTAAAAGAGGCTCCTAGATCATGGTACTCAAACTGGCTCCTAGAGCATGGTACTCTACACTGGATAAATATCTATAGAAGGCAAGGTTCAGAAAAGGAAGTGCAGACAACAACCTCTACATCAAGGTAAGTCAAGGTAATATTTTATTAATTGAATTTTATGTTAATGATATTAGTTTTGGTAGTGATGATGACATGTTAAACCAGAAATTTGCAAAGGATATGCAGAATGAATTTGAAATGTCATTACTTGGAGAACTATCCTTCTTTATGGGACTTTAGATACGTCAAAGCAACCAAGGATTTTTTATTTCTCAAACCAAGTATATCAAAGAAATGTTAAAGAGGTTGGGAATGGAAGATTGCAAACCAGTTACCACTCCCATGCAAAACAATTGCAAGTTAAGAAAAGATGATGATTCAAAGTCGACAGATCAGATCAAATAGAGGTCAATGATTGGCAGCCTACTATATGTGACAATATCCAGACCAGATGTAATGCATGCAGTTGGACAGATGGAACAATGTCAAGCAACACCAAAGGAATTACATGTATTAGTAGTGAAGAGAATTTTTAGATATCTCAAAGGAACAGAAGAGTTTGGATTATGGTATCCAAAAAGAAAGGATCTATCCCTTATTGCCTACACTGATGCAGATTAGGCAGGTTGTATTGACGGCCAATGAAGCACCAGTGGAGCAACATTCTACTTGGGTGAGTTTTTAGTATCATTGCTAAGAAAGAAAAAATCATCATTATCTCTATCTACAACCAAGGCAGAGTATATTGCAACAACAACATGTTGTACACAGGTTCTTTGGATGAAACAAACTTTGACAGATATACAGGCTGAGTATGATGAGCCCATTCCAATCTATTGTGATAATACAAGCGCCATCAGTATCTCAAAGAACGCAATGATGCACTCCAAGATGAATCAAATTCCAATCAAGTATCACTTTCTACGGGAACAAGTTGTAGAAAAGAACATCAGAGTTGAGTATGTGGTCACAAAAGAACAAGTGGCAGACATCTTTAAAAAACCACTTCCACGGGAAGCCTTTGAGTATCTTCGCCAGAGACTTGGATTTATTTCTACTCGAAAATGAATGATTTTGAATGATTCTCTTATATGTCTTAGATGTACACGAGGAAGAACCATAAAGAGGACAGTTCAATCAGGGGGAGCATCCCTGGATGGAAATATACCTTTTCCATTGATGAAAAAGGGGGAGAGATTCATCAGATGCATAGGACAAAGGGATGGTTCCAGGGGGAGAAATGGTCACAGAGATGTAGAGGACATAGATATGTTTCCAGGGGGAGCATGAGTGATATGAATTCAATATTGCATGACATAATTTTAGTACTCCATGAGAGTGTTTCCATCAATGCCAAAGGGGGAGATTGTTGATTAAGGTTGGTTGTCATTGATGTCAATCCTTGAAGAAAGTTCGGTAGTGAATTTTGGTAGCACAAAGGTTTGGGTAATGGACCCAAGGTTGTTTCATGTATAATGGTATGAGTTTTAATATATTTGAAGGTAATAATATTTTATATGGATAGTACATGTCATCATTTCTGGTGGTATGTGGAACATCACATAACTCTTCACGGTTTGAGAGTTATGGCCTTACGAAGTTGGAGGACCCTCATATGTTGGCTTGAAGCCCCAAAAGGTCAAAGAAGTCAAAGAGTTTGCAAAGAAGAAATTATTATTTAAATGATAAAGTAAAGTGACAAAGTCAAGAAAGATTATTTAAATAATAAAGTGAAGTGACAAAATCAAAGAAGATTATTTAAATGATAAAATGAGGTGACAATGTCAAGGAGGAATATTTAAATGATAAAGTAATGGAAAAATTTCTAATTATGGAAAGTGGTTAACCCTAAAAATGAGGAAAATAGGTTAATTGACCTATAAATGAGTTAAGTTACCTAGAAATAGGTTAAGTGACCTAGAAATAGGTTAAGTAACCTAGAAATGGGTTAAGTGAAAAGAAATGGGTTAAGTGACCTAGAAGATGGAGAGTATAAATAAGAGGCAAGGCTCTCTCATTTTATATCACACTTGAGAATATTGAATATCTATAGGTGATAGAGGTAACCAAAGGATATCTAAGCCGAATTTCAGAGGGAAGGTGAAGAAAAGAGGGTCGGAATTCAAGGGAGGATAAATTCTTTTGATGATGCTTTCTAAGGTATGTTATTTACATGTCATCTTACCATTTTTGCAATACCTTTTTTTATAGAATGATTCTGACCGTGAGATTCATAGGCCATTGAGGAAATATATCCAAGTATCTATGGTAAAAAATTGATCTTGTGGGTCATTGTATTTTTGGAGTTACACTCCGTGGAAAATAGGGTTTGTGGCTAGTCCCAAAACTACTCTAAAACAAGTGTTTTAGGTAAAAACGTCATAACATATTCATAACATATCCAAATTTAGTAAGACTAGATGTGCTGGTTAGAATATAGGTTGTAGTATGCAGTGTAACAGTTTCAAATTGATTCAACAAATATTACGTGTGGGGCACGCTCTACAAGGTCGCTCTCTAGAATAAGCCAGAATATAACAAGGTATGCCTTTTTTTCTATAACTCCTTTTATGAGAGGTTCAAAGTAGTGACACCTCGAGGAATTGCATAAAACACGCTGAATAACATTGTATATCAGTTTCATATATTTATTCATTATAGGTACATATTTATGATTATTTCAAGTTAGGGTTGTTGACTAATCCAAAACTAGTTATGTGAGACTAAAGAAAAGTTTGATGAAAATGCTAGTATCTTGTTGTTAAAGTTAAGGAAGGTTTGCAGGTATGTGATTATATACACCGGGTCTATTACAGAGTTACAAATCATATTTGGATGATGATATTGATGAGGGTTTTTGGTTGAGGTACATCTTGGGTACATGGTTGAGACAAGAAGTTGATGAGTTGGCACATACATGAGGTGTATAGTTGATGATGTTGGTACATATTGATGAGTCATAGTTGGCACATGATTGGTACATAGTTGGTACATAGTTGGATGTGATTTTTTATGGTATAGGTTGATTACAGGTTGTTTGGTACAGGTTGGTGCATAGTTGATGCACTTGTTTATGGTTGAGGTTGATTACAGGTTGAGGTACAGGTTGATGCATGTTTCAGGTTTATTGGTACAAGTTTACAACGGTATATCTCATAGTGATAGTTTGACAGTTGTTCCATCATTCTCTTTCTACTTCAGGACGGTTGGACGGGGCAAGGACGGGAGGTTGTAGCCACCTTTCGGTTGTAGCCAGAGAAAATAGGGGGTTGTAACCTCCTTCTGGTTGTAGCCAGAGAATAGGGGATTTGGAGCTTCCTTCAGGTTGTAGCCTGAGAAACAAGGGGGTTGGAGCCTTCTTCCAGTTGCAGCTGGAAAACAAAGGAAGTTGGTGCTTCCAATGAATGTAATTCTTCAAGACATATAAGAAAAAACATTTTGTGGTTTTCTCCCGCTTTGGGTTTCCATGTAAAACACTGGTGTACTGTGTATGTGTATGATTGTTCATTTGTTCATTGCTTATTTACTCTATATTTATTGGATGATAATGCTACATTGATATAACACTTGGATTATATATTTAAAAAGGATTAAATTGCTCTATTACTGATTCACTCCGCCTCTCAATAATCCAACACTTTTCTCATTAATTAAAATAAGAAATATATTGCACAACTTCATTTCCTCTTAATATGAGCATAGCAAATGCAAACTAACCTAAAAAATCCACTAAACTAAGTACTTACCATGACATCACCAAAAGTTGAAAAAGACTCTATGAGAGTCTAACCACGGAATACATAACTCTATTATATCTCCATCATACCTACTTTCAATAATAATAATAAAATAACAAAAACTAATGGTCTTTTACCAAAGTCAGAACCTTAAATATTTCGTTATTCTTTTTTTTAATAGGAAGGGTGAACTAAGATAAGATGGCAAGTCACTCCTATTAATATTAAGTATATTATTGTTCTTCCTTGTCTATGATAGAATATATAAATTGATTAAGTTAAACCTTTTTTTTAAAGTTAGTTGTTTATATATTATCTTCTAAAGTCAAAAAATACAATTGTGACAGTCATAACATAATGGTTACCAGTCTGAATTGCCCATGAGGGAAACCAATTCAGTCGTGGCCGTATAATATAATTGTAATCAAAATAATTCCTAGGAATTTCAAGTTTTATTTGTCTATGTAACTTTGTGCCACGTAGGGCCCAAATGAAACAAGAGTGCATCAAAACTAACAAGATACTACAAAAAAAAAAAACCTGAAACTTGAAGCACGGTTACGAGACTGGATGAGGCTCATGTTCCATATCCTGTAGATGCGACGTCGAATCCATGCCTCTTGTTGTTGGTGCATCATCTCCAGTTGTGTGTGTTGGGGATGGAGTGTAAAGTACTAAAATTAGGCAGACCCAAGTCTCAACAAAGTGGTGAGCAGGGTCTCCAAATGCCCCCCCTTCTATTTTCTATCTCAAGGCTAAACTGCAAGTCATCCATATCGTGTTGCATGTCAAACAACAAACCTCTGATTACTTCCAAAGAAGATAAAGGGCGAGACCAATCTTCACATTTGTTGTAGTTGTGATGCTGGGGAAAGGGAGGGGTCACCACTCTAGGATTGGAGGGGATGTCAGAGAGTCTGGAGGAGGAAAAAATATCTGAAATTGCACCCAGAGAAAAGCCCAATGAGTTTTCCTGGTCGTCAAACCATTCCACGGGGCAAGCCTAGGGGAAGATAGAGGCCTTGGACTACGCAGACCAAAGGTTGACAGGGAAGATGAGGAAGCCTAGGGACTGGGCATATTTGGACGCCCGATGTTATTCGTGTGCACCATTCCACCGCATGTTAGATACCAAGTTGGAACACGTTTCGAGTGCATGTGCAGACGTGACATAAAAAGGAAGGATACAGACCAGAAGTAATGTAGATAGCAATGCACATACAGTCAGAAGCAAGTGCCAAACTAGAGATTGAGTTTGTTGGGATCGAGAAGGGAGGTAGCAAGTTCATCTGAGCCATGGAGAGCCATAAGAGCTAGCACCCAACATATAACCACAAGGTCGATCTCACAGATACAATGAATTAACGTATCATGTCTGTTCATATGCTCGATTAAGTAAACCATATAATCCACACGCAGCGCCAGCGGCTGGAGGTACATACCAGAGTAAATGTGAACGAAATGCCAGAGGGGGGGAATTAAGGAGCCAAAGGTGATGGGCATGGTTCTTTTCACGTGGCACTCAAATGTTTCCCACCTTCCAACCACCCTCATTAAAACTCTTTTAGACATGTAACACCCCATCTGGGGGATCAAGTCAAACATTTTTTACTTTCAATTAGTTTGTACATTTAAATTGAATTGTTAATGTTTAAATTTTTTTTCGAGGAAAGCCTTGCCTTCAGAGGAGAGCCTTGCCTTTTATTTTAGAATTCTAACCCCATAACACTATTTGGATGTTAATGTTTTTAATATGCTATATATATTTGTGATTTCTATAGTTAGTCCTTGTCATGTTAGGGATTATAATTTTTGGTTAAGAGTAAAAAATATTTGGCTTTGTAATAGTTTCACCTACTTTTGTAAATATTCCTAAAATTATGTTATATTTTTTTATTAATCTTATTTATTTGACATCTTAAAAGCTATTTTGATAAATATTTGGAGAAACCACAATATTTTCATTCATTTGTCCACCTTTGCTATTCATATCATGATTCATCTTCAAGACATAAGATATGAGTAAGATGAGTAACAATAAATACTAAAGAGGGATGAAAACATAAGAGTAGGTTGTGTGGGAACCCTAAAATTATATTTAATACTAAAGAATAATATATATTAATATTGTTAAAATTGAAATTAATTAGTATTAAGAAATTATTTTATTAATAATAAAGTGAATGTTAATATTTAGGGTTTAGTGTTAGTTTTATTAGTAATAGGGTTATTATTCCTATGGGAGATGTACTAATAGTAGTAAATAAAGAAAAATCCTAGAGTAATAATATTAATAGTATTAGTATTAAGTTTAGGGTGTAATAACTTTAGTTTTAGTAATAGATTTATTCTTATTTAGTATGTACAAAGGTTTTAAATTACTAATAAGAAATAAACCCTAGAATAATAATAATATTAAGAGTAGGTTAAATATTTAGTAATATTATTAGGGTATAAACAATATATTATTAATAATATTAGCATTAATATCAAAGGTTTAATATTATTGGTTTTAAGTATTTAGTAATATTATTTTTAGGGTATAAGCTATATCGCCAACGATACTAGTAATAATAAAAAATAAGCTTAATAATAATATTATTTAGGTGTAAAATATATCATTAATAATATTAGTATTAAAATAATAAAATAATAATATTAAGAAAATAAGTATTAATGTTTAGGGTATAATAATGTTTGTTTTAATAATGTAGTTATTAGCTTATTTAAAATCTACTAAGGTTAAGGTTAATAATAGTAGTAAGGAATAAACCATAGAATAATAAAAGTACTAAGGTATAAGTTAAATATTTAATAATAATAATATTATTAGGGTACATACTATATCACTAATAATATTAGTATTAATATTTAGAGTTTATAGTAATGGATTTATTAATACTAATACTATTTAATAAGAGTGAAACTAAAGTAACAATATAATTTATCGTAGTAATATTAATATAATTACCTTTGATATTATTAAGGGTTAAGAAAAACCCTACTAATAATACTAAAATTGACTCTATACATGTTGAAAAATCTAGAGAGTGGAAGGACTAAGCACAACGAAAAACAAACAACAAAATGAAAAAGAAAAGAAATAAGGGTAACCAAAACAAACCTATTTTTTTTTTTACACAAACTAGGAAATATTTTGCATTAAAATGGCGTGGTCAAGACCACTCAGTTACAATAGATCAGATTAAAAGTTATATAGATATTCAAAACTTGCTGGACTAAGCGTATTTCCCAACAAAATTCTATCTTTCCCTTAATATTGCTCCATATTCTAGCACTACTACAATTTTGGACAATATGAAGACACTAAAAAATACCAGCTATACATATACATATAATTGGAAATTATTTTTAGATCAACTACCCATTTCATTTTGAGGGTCTGACATTCCCTGCTTATTCCAATCCTTAACCATAGGTTCGTTGAGATCTGGTATTGGGGCTACTGATGTCTCATATACAATTCTTGCATTGCTTGATGAAGATGAATGAACTCTGATCTCCTCTCTCTAATCCAATCGCCTCTGAAGATCCTCGTTCTGACTCCTCAAAGCATACACTTCATCTTGGAGTTGGCCAATTAAAGTGTGATGTTGTACCAAATTTTCTAGAGCATAAGTGACGATCGAACTAAGATCATAGACCCTGATAAATAGTATCTATCGGTCTCCAAAATCATTTGCCTCCATTTCGCTATCCATTAAATTCCCAGGATCCCAAGGGCCCATTATTTTTCACATTAGAATGATCTTCACAACCTCAAGATAATTATTGGGGATGAAGAATACTTTACAGGGTAAAATCGACACCAAAATGGGTCCAGTACTAATCCCGAGTAACCAAGACAACCAAAGAAACATCATAATGAAATTGGAAGAATTCAAAGCTATATTGAAATGAGTAACCCAATGCCTGCCCCTCATGACTACCACTGAGACAACACACCTACCCAACAAGAAAAATCTAGGAAACACCGAAGATAAGGAGACGAAGGGATGCTTCCAAATGACGACCCAGGCTTCTCCAATTTCATTTTTAACCACGCTTCCTCCCCTATTCCTCATTATGATAATACATGGAGAGATTAACCTGCTGAAATGATTACTTGAAATGGAGTGTACCTAAAATGAATGAACTTTCCATATTCACTTGCATACAACCTCCACCACCATGGTCTTGCTAACGTTCACTGCCAAATTAACATGCTTATAATGTCTTCTCTGTGCGTTTCCAATTTCTGGAGCAAGTGAAAACATGACAAAATCTATTATTGCTCCCCTGCGATGGTATTGGCAACGATTCCCCACACACATTCAAGACCTTCTCTCACCCTCTGTCTTAATAACTCTACCTTTCTCGTCATAACCCTGTCTTATCCAAATCCACGATACTAGAAGCATGAATATGAGCCAAGTATCGCACCCACGCATCCATGCATGGGCCACGTGGAAAGACATAAAATTTGAGGACCCTACCATATGATCACAGAGGGGAGAGGAAAAGCTATAAATTTGAAAGAAAAAATCAACAAGCTAACAAGTCTGTCATACACTTAGAAACCTAGAGATAATTGTCTTGCATGAAATCTGAAATGTCTCAAACCCACATTCAGAAATTTCCATAAGAAGAAATACACATTGCTAAGAAAATATGCAGTGGAAATAAACACAATGAACAACATTCAATCACCCATGAAAAACTCATAAATTTAGGCAAAAGTGAGGGAAAACCCCAATGTGGGGAAACCCAATGAGAGAGAGAGAGAGAGAGAGAGAGAGAAAGAGAGAGATTTTATTATTCAGCTTCAGAAAAGTACATATCAACAACAAACTCACAATTTCTAGCTAAGAGAAAATACCTCACAACACCAAAATTGTCCCCCACAAATTATGCCTTCAAAAAACGTGCCAAATCTGTACAATTGTACAACCCACCTAGAAAAAAACACCTTGAAAAATGTGCCCATAGTCTGTTCTATGGCTTGATCAGTATGACCCAGTTGTAGCAAGAAAACACTCCAAACAGCCTCAATGTTTGTGCCAACAATCTGCCTCGAAACTCATGCCCTCTTTCCTTGTTGTACGGACTATACGGAACCGTACAATACAGCCTCCAACAGCAGCAAAATATATCAACACACACAAAAAAATTCCCTTGAGATTTGTGCCCACTTTGTCTTGGGAAATGTGCTCTCTAAACTGCCCACTTTCCTCTCTCAAGCTCTCTCGAAAAATCTCTCTCAATCTCCTCCTCTTTTTTCTTGCACACTACCAAATGCATTCTTTTATAAATCTAAAAATGACCTTTTATCTCCCAAGTGTCTTTTCACCTTCCCCAACCCTAAATCCAAAGGTCAATATCTAATATTGTCTTTTTCAAGATCAAGGGTCATGATTCATTCCTTCCAAAATGAATCACTTAAAATATTAAAGTAATTTCACTTTATTACATAAGCGCACTTTATGAAATAAAGTCACTTTAAAATTAGAAGGTACACTTTATTAAAAAGTAACTTTAATAAAAAAACCACTTTACAACTTTATAAAAATCCATTACAAAGTTAAGTGCCTAGTAGTGTAAACATAAGGTTACATTCACATACAAGACAAAACATTCAGAGTACCTCCCAAGCTAAAAAGATAACACTCCCTCTTAGCGAGGGATGTACTCGTTGTCATCTCCATCATATGGTCCCATCACATTGTGCTCTGTAGGAGCTCCCTCTGAACATGGAGTTATCCTCAACACCTGCACATAACTAGAACTAGAAGATCTTATTCTAGCAGCTACCCGAAACCCTGAGCTCCTTGGAGAATCCACTCCATCCTGAGCATTAGTTCATCCACACTGGCTGAGCCTCCTGCCAGTGGTCAAAAGAGACTCGCTCTCTTTTCTCAAAATGAAAGATTGAATCCTTGGGCCCACTGCAGTCTCAGGAGCCTCCTCATACTCCTCATCTGATGTTGAATCATGCACTGAAGGTTGCCCTCACCACATATACAACAAGTTCCCCTGATCATCGATCAACTACCATTCCACTAGGTCCACTCCCTCCCTATAGATAAAGATATGTTCCCTCTTGAACAATGTACAATATCCTACATCCTACAAGGCTAAGAATGAGAGAAAGTTAACCCTCAACCCTAGAATAAAGATAACTCCATCAAGCTCAAGGAATCCTCCATACTCGAGTTGGAATCTAACCTTTCCAACTCCACGTACATCCCACACCATACCACCTTCATTTACCACATGTCGGTCAGGACTTGTCTCTGTGATATTTAGGAATACTCGCCAGATTCCCGTCATGTGGCAAGAGGCTCCACTATCCACATCCATCTGATATCACTTCCAAATCCTCTGCTATCGACACTAGAAACTAGAGAAAACCAAATAAAATTCCATGTCATAATTGGAAGCAAAGTCCTCCATGGATGTTGTAGCAGCTTTCTCAGGCCCCTTTGGTTCCTTATTCTTCTTCTTCCTCTCAGGAAAATGAAAATCAAGGTGCCCCAACTGGTTACAACAATAACATCTGACTTTACTCAAGTCCCTCCTAGAACTTCCTTTCTTCTTTCTCTTTGCAATAAGAGAAAAATTCTCATCAACTCCATCTATCTTCTTTCCACTGCTATGAGATCCTTCCCGGATTTCCTCCTGAGTGAAATCATCCCATAGTCTTCTCCAATCTGGAAGATGCTCACGACCCACCACGCACTTCACAAAGAATTACCATTCCTTGGTGAAGCCTTTCAAGGCTATCCTCACCAACTATGAATCTGATATGGCCTCTCCAACAACAACCATCTCATATTTCACTTGAGCTACCTGAGTAAGATAAGAAGAAACATTCTCCTCCTTCCCCATCTTGGTATCATGCAACTTATCCTTTTAGGCCATCTTCTGGTTCTCATTCTTCACCTCAAATAAGTTCTTAAGTTCATCCTTCTTCTTCTCATCCAAGTGTGGGATAAGGTGATCCTTCACCCCATCTAGAATAATCCTCCGAGCCTTGGTCTCCTTAACCTCATGCAAATCCAAAGCAATAGGATCTATTGTGGGAACCAAAACAACATAAATGACATAGTTCCAAATCTTGTTCTCCTTGAGAACAATGAACATCAAGACATTCCACTGCAAATAGTTGGAAATGCCATCCAACCGATCCTCAAATATAATGCATGTAGCCATATTCCCTATCACATATCAAGGAAAACAGTCACAAATCCCCCCCCCCCCTTCAAACTTGTTGTAATGTTCCCAAACCAATTTTTTTCTTGGGAACACTAGCTAACCGCTGATTTTTATGTTTGTTGTTGGTGTATACATGCTGGCCTCTTAAATTTATTCCTTAGGGTTTTACTGATGATTTATATGTGTGTTGCAGCAATAAACAAGAAGATACAATCATGGAACATACCTCAACCATATGCAATATGATAGACAAGCTAAAACATCTCAAATCTGATTTTATTCATGAATAGAAGAACCTGCTACAATGAAGATGTTGATCTGGAAAATCAACAGATGGATCCAATAATATAATAGAATTTGCATAAAAAATGCTCCAATAGAATATACTGTAAGCCTCCAAAGGATGGATACCTGATGAAGACTAAATACAAGTAGATCTGGGTTGTAAGACTACTAAACCCCCAAGCTAGAAGGTGCCACACTCTGTTGGAATGCTGAACCTCCTCAATAATTCAGCCCTGCTGCCAAAGATGCCCAATCACTCCAATAAATATGCCAAATAGTAGATCGGGTGATGGAAAGAACAACCCAGGTGCTCAAATATCCAATATCCCTCTCAAAACCTATGGATCTGAATCTCCTCTAAGGAATGGTGTGCCCCCCTGAATGCCTGAAACCCTAGATAATTTGGCCTCCCTCCTAGATGCTTCCAAATGCTCCACAAAACAGCTAGAATGATATATCAGGGATTGGTTACCTCCCTGGTGAAGTCCCAAGCGAAATGGTGAATATCTGAGCTAGAAAATCACTGAAACCACTTTCTGAAGTTTTCTCCTCTCCTCCAATTCATCCCATGCATATAATATATCAAATGGCACATGAAAATCATCTTGAATGGAATAGATATGATGTCCAAGACACTGCAATGAAAACCAAGGTGATAGAATCTCCAAAGGCCCTGCCAATCACCTGCAATGAACCTCTCTCAAAGAATGGTGTGCCCCCCTTGCTGGAAACCCCCAATGGTGCGCCTTCCTTCTCTTCATGTGCCTATGGATGGTGTAAAACCCTCCTGCACTAATGTAGATATGAACTATAATGGTTTGTGAGCATATTGGATCTCCGATACCAATCTTGGGACAAGATAGGTGGAAGATTTCACCACCGAATCGTCCTCTAGGGTTTGTTAAGTCAAAACCCTCAAAACCCCCAATGCTAGGCTCACTAGCTAGAAGCCATGTATCAAAAGATGATCATACATGAATCCATGAGAGAATAGAGGCCCTTGCCTCTTCTTTATACTTCTTTCTCACCATGTCTCTCCAAAGTGACTTTTTTTTTTTAATTATTAATTAATTAATTAAATCACTTTAATTAATTAATTAGCCTTTTTACCTCTGAAAAGTGCCTTCTCTCTCTGTGTGGCTTCCCTGGCCACTGAAAGTCACTTCTCATCATCCTATCCTATAGTGTTGTTCCTCCCGATTCCAATGAGCTATTACACTGAGAGGTTCCTCCAAGTAATGTGCCCAAAATGACCTCTTCAATGAATTTAATTAACTTATAGCTCAAAATACTCAAAATCATGGAAATTGTTGGAATGCAATGAAAACAAAGCCAACCTGTGCAGAATGGATCATAATGATGAAATGGGGTGGACGATGCAAGATGGATCCCAAAATTCCTCTCAATAGCCCTTGTACTCGTTGTAACACCCATCTGGATACTCTGGACATCGTAAACCTCTACAATGTAATAATGTCCCAAAGTGGGGACATTATAGTCCTCCCTGCTGGAAAATTGCTTGTCCTCAAGCAATAACCAAATCCCCTCAAGTATAATACTAGTATCCCATGTCCACCTGTGGGATACACAGGAGAACCCATCCAAATATGAACAATCACACATGTTGCCCCATGGGTCCCATATCAAGTCATGAAATGCTAGCCCATGTGACACATAATCCTGAAATACACCAACTTTGTGTGTTGGCACATAGGTAGACCCAGGATTCAACACTCAAGAGGGCACCAATAAAACCCTAACTATCGGCCCTTTCAGCAACACCTGTGAAGAAGATGAAGTCTCACCCGAGGTAGAGGCAGGGGTGGTTTCAGTACTCAAGTGTCTGAAACCTTAGCTGGGACACCGATATGTGATTATATCTATTACAAGGCACTTAGCATAGATCCGTCATCAATATTTACCCTTAGAGTACTTCACATATGGAACAGAGCATCGCAATGAATACTTAGACTAAACATGATCAGTACTTAGCCACAAAAACATAGATTAGATTCAAGAGATCAAGCACTAAGAATTTTATAGATCTAACATTCATTCATATATTATAAGCACAGAGCATAACTAGATCTACTTAATCACAAAAAGCACTTAACAAAAAGGAGACAACACTTAGGTCAAATCACAGAGCACATTACACAGAGTTACCGTGGTTCACCCCCACCCTGGGGCTACGTCCAAAAAGTCCTCTTCTTTATATTATCTCGGTCAAGCAGTTACAACACAGAGCTTCAATGACCCTTACTTTGCACAAGACAGAAGATCTTCTTAGCTCTCTAGATCCTTCTTCCTTGCACTCAGCACAAAACCACAACATCTTTCACTTAGCCTTTCGATCTCCTTACAATCATGCACAAAGCGCTTGCAATACACATCCGATCACACAGATCCAACTACTAGCACTAAGCCTTTATCTATACATTTGCACTAAGTTATCCCCCCCTTACTTACATTGCCTAAGTGTCTATTTATAGATTACAAAATGGGCCTAAACGTGGGTAAACCCATGGGCCGACATCCTTTTCACTTTACATCAACCCAGAAACCCTAAAAGGTACCCAAAAATAGGTCTTGCTTTCTTCACATTATGCTCCGTCTTTGGTAAGCTGTCACAGTCCCAAAACGGTCAAATATGACCAAGTATACTTCAAAACTTGGTCAAGGGCCAACACCATGAGTCTCTTGTACATGACACATGGCCTCATCCCGGAATGAGTCCATCCTCCAAGCTACTATCAATATAAAAATGACCCCCATCGACTGCACATGCTAATGCCAAAATGAGGTACTGCAAGACCTTCGTGAGACATCCTCAAGCAATGTGCCCCCATCAACACTAAATCTCCATGGAAATTCAGAACACCTTTCCCCTGCAAAGGTCCACTTGCCTCTGTTAGTCAATGGAATTATCAACCCTGCAATCCCTGGGTCCCATGCTAACCTCTGTAGATTATCACCATGTTGGCCTTGCACTACTGTGACCATGATTTTCTTCCCCCCTACATACATACTGGATCCTCCTCTCCTAGATCTTCAAGCTGAAATACCTATGGCCATTGGACCTGTTGTCTAGAAACTGCATCTATAAAGACATCTCTATCGAAGAAGTGCCTATCCACCCATATCCACATCCGATCATGATGATCAAGGGTGAAAAGTTGCCTCTCTCTATCAGAAAAATCCCTGTAGGCCCACTCCAAACCAATCCCTGGTGGAGAATGTGGCTCTCTGGCACAACCTAGGTCATCATGTAGTGAAACATCCTGCAAACTAAGTGAACTCTCGGATCCCATGGAACACTTGGAAGTTTATAACATCCAATCCCCTCTAAAGACTCCTGTGTGAGGCTGATCATTTTCAAAAGTCCTCTGTGCTCATCTGCTATTGCCTGGCCTATGATGCTCACTGTCACGTACCAAGCCCCAACTGGTTGTCTATGATGGCCCACCTCTATCTGGCTAGATTCCATGAAAATACTCATGTCAGGTTGTCTCAGCCTAGCCACTCCCCATGTCCTCGACCATTGTCTATCTCTCCTCATGTTGTTTTCCATGATAAAAGTGTTGGGAAAGGATAATAGAGACATCTATAGCTAACCATAGGACTGGAAAATACCACCTGCCTTGGTCAATCCCAAGGATTTGACCAAAATCATGTCTACCGATACCCATGATAACTGCTCGCCTGTAGTCATCACTAAACCCTAATCATCAAGTACAACCGGAAGTAACTCCTCCAACTGTTGGTAAACCAATCTCCATCTCTCATCTCCCATGCAACTGCTGAAATGGTGAAGGTGAGATCTCATAACTATGTGTTGCTGCAAAGAAGTGACATCTACATATGCCCCTAAGTGTGTATCCTCCCTAAAATCCAATACATCCATCTAAATATGACTACATATCTTGGCATGTCTCTGTAAACTATCACTCACCATTGTATGCCCATGCATACTCATGTCATCTCCCGAAGACTCATGTTGCATCATAGATCATGGGTGTACTACTGGATCAACATTAACATGGAGGTCAACCACTCTCATAACACAAATTTTAGTTGATCCAGGTGGATATCGGTGGCCACCCACCTTTTTCGACTGGCTCAAAACAGTTTTTTGACAATTTTGGCAATTTACTATTTTTAGCAGTTTTTAACTTTTGGGGCCATTTTGAGGGCCCAAATGAAGGTTTTTCGATATCAAGGTTCTCAATGATATTAAAAGGCATGATGTATCCCCCAAAATGAATCTCCTCGACAATACCTTTCCAACGAGATATCACACGCCTAAAACAGAGATCGTATGCAAAAGTTACGACCCCAGGAAGTTGATGTACTCACTTACCCAAACGGGGCCCACATGACTTTTGGCGCTTCATCTCATAGGGTTAGGTTTTTGGATGTCTAGGGTTTTTGGTGTTCCTGTTTATTGTAAAAATGCCTTTAGATCCTCATTGTAATCATCTTCTTGCGAATGCGAGTAGCCATCACATCTCTTCTCAGAGATAAGCTGCCACCATTCTAGCGAGTCTTTCACTCTGTATTTTTACAGTCTCTGTACATTTATTTCATTAATAGAAAGAATGCATTACTGTATATCTGTGTTTATGGTTTCATCTCTGATACATTTCTATTATATTATTGAATATCTGTGATATCTTTGTGCATTTCTTTATTATATCTCTGATCTCATTTCGTGCCAAAAATAATCCGGATCAGTGGTATCAGAGCAGGATTCTCTTGATCATTTTTTCAGTGCACGTCCCCGACGAGGTCCGATTATAGAAATTTGGGTATCAAGCTTGTCTCTCTTGAATAAAATCTCTCTCACACACCGAATAAACCCTCAATGGCAGAATAAAAGAAAAACGACGGAGCAGATGATCCTATCAATCTGTTGCTTGAGCAAGCTCTCACGTGACAGAGGGACAAAATGATGGAGAATTTTTCCCACATCCTTCAACATATACCAATAGAATCAGGCACATCTTCATCAAGTGGCCACTTTGGAGGCACCTCTCCTTTCAAGGTACAAGTTAATTTTGATATTCTTGTATTTGAAGGACAAATAGATGTAGAAGCCCTAGAAAAATGGTTAACTCTGCTAGAAGGTTATTTCTCTATTCACAATTTTTTCGACAAAGAAAAGATCACCTTCGCACTCCTCAAAGCTCTCCCTCATGTCAAACATTGGTGGGAAACTTACTGGGAGAAAAGTTCCACAGAGGAGTCTGGAATATATGGGGCCGATTCCACTTGGGATTTTTTTGTGGATGTGGTAAAAGAACAGTATTACCCTGTTGGCAACTATGAGGACCAGTACATGAGATGGACCACACTACAGTAAGAGAGGGGCCAAGTAGTTCCATATTTCACCAATACCTTCCATACCTTGCGCACCAAGCTGGGTATTAAAGACTCTGAGCGACATTTGGTTCTGAAATACCATGGGGCTCTACACAGATACATCTAGACTGAAATGGATTTTCTGGACATCTCATCACTTGGTGTTGCTTATCGATATGCTGTTAAAATTGAGCAGAAATTTAAGCACCAGAACAAATGGGATTTCGGATCTGTAAATCCGCAACAACCAAAGTATGAAAAATATAGCCCTAACAAATAGTCTCCCGAAAACCAGTCCAAGACACAGGAAAAGAAGGCTCACGGGAAGACAAAGAAGGACACCGGAAAATGGTGTGATTTCCACAAAATCCCCTGGCACAACACCGATGAATGTCTCTCAAAATAGTCATTGGTGGTCGAGATCAAAGACAAAGAGTCGAATCCTGATTCTGAATCTGATTCTAAAAATACTGGTAAAGGACAGAACATTGACACAGGCCCCACTACTATTGTCGCGACTACAACAATTCAACCAGAAGAACCAACAGGTCCTGAAGAGGGGGAGCACATTTTTCATTCACAGATGTGGGAGAAGGGGACCCTTCTGCATTTTATTGTTGATAGCAGAAGCCAGAAAAACCTCATCTCAGTAGAGGTTGTCAAACAGTTGGGATTGTCGACAACACCACACCCACAACCATACAACATCGGGTGGCTTCGGGAAGGACGAGATATCTATGTCATCCAACAGTGTCGATTGCCATACGACATCCATCCCTTCAAGGATGAGGTATTATGTGATGTTGCGCCACTGGATGTCTGTGATGTTCTCTTGGGCCAACCATATATGTGGAGACGCCATGTTGTTTATGAGTCTCAACCCCGTAGTGTCATTATTACTTTTGGGGGTCATCTCTACAAAATACCATAGGTAGTTCCGACTACAGTTCCACCTAAAAAGTGCCGCAAGGTAGTATCTCATACTGCAAAATTCAGCTTCTTCACAATCTGTTCAAAAGGAGAACAAAAGGACACTGCAACCACTACAGCCTTGCCCCAACCACCTTCTATCCAATAGAAGCAGGTTGACAAGGCTGCAACAAAGTGCAAAGATTCATTCTGCACATCATCCTATCATGTATCTCGACTTGTTGAACAGCCTCAACCTCAACAGGTTCATGACAGATATCCACAAACTGAGCAGCACGACATCTCCAGCAAGACAAGCACCTCACCAAGATGCAGATTCAACAAACGCTTTTCCCTCTCCCCTAGGAGCTCAATGAAATGGAGACCATTACTTCCTAAGGATGGAGGATTGATCTAGGTGGATATCGGTGGCCACCCACCTTTTTCGACTGGCTCAAAACAATTTTTTGGCAATTTTGGAAATTTACTATTTTTAGCAGCTTTTAACTTTCAGGGCCATTTTGAGGGCCCTAATGAAGGTTTTTTGAGATCGATTTTTGATATATAGGTTCAAAATGATGTCCAAAGGCATAATTTATCCCCCAAAATGAATCTCCTCAAAAATACCTTTCCAACGAGCTATCACACGCCTAAAACGAAGATCGTATGCAAAAGTTACGACCCCGGGAAGTTGATGTACTCACTTACCCAAACGGGGCCCACATGAATTTTAGCACTTCATCTCATAGGGTTAGGTTTTTGGATGTCTAGGGTTTTTGGCATTCCCGTTTATTGTAAAAAGGCCTTCAGAGCCTCATTGTAATCATCTTCTTGCGAATGCGAGTAGCTGTCACATCTCTTCTCAGAGATAAGCTGCCACCTTTCTAGCGAGTCTTTCACTCTATATTTTTACAGTCTATGTACATTTATTTCATTAATAGAAATCGTGTATTACTGTATATATGTGTTTATGGTTGCATCTATGATACATTTCTTTTATATTATTGAATATCTGTGAGATCTTTGTGCATTTCTTTATTATATCTCCGATCTCATTTCGTGTTGAAAATAATCTGGATCAGTGGTATGAGAGAAGGTTGCTCTTGATCATTTTTTCAGTGCATGTCCCCGACGAGGTCCGATTATAGAAAGTTGGGTCTCAAGATTGTCTCTCTTGAAGATAATTTCTCTCGCACACCCAAGAAACCCTCAATGGAAGAAGAAAAGAAAAACGATAGAGCAGACGATCCTATCAATCTATTTCCTCTCATGCGACAGAGGGACGAAATGATGGAGAATTTTCTCCACATCCTTCAACATCTGCCGATAGCATCAAGCACATATTCATCAAGTGGCCACTTTGGAGGCACCTCTCCTTTCAAGGTACAAGTTAATTTTGATATTCCTGTATTTGAAGTAAAGATAGATGCAAGAGCCCTAGAAAAATGGTTAACTCTGCTAGAAGGTTATTTCTTTGTTCACAATTTTTACGACAAAGAAAAGATCACCTTCGCACTCTTTAAAGATCTCCCTCATGTCAAACATTGGTGGGAAACTTACTGGGAGCAAAGTTCCAAAGAGGAGTCTGGAATATATGGGGTCGATCCCACTTGGGATTTTTTTGTGGATGCGGTAAAAGAACAGTATTACCCTATTGGCAACTATGAGGACCAGTACATGAGATGGACCACAATGTGGCAAGAGAGGGGCCAAGCAGTTATGGATTTCACCAATACCTTCCATACCTTGCGCACCAAGTTGGGTATCAAAGACTCTGAGCGACATTTGGTTCTGAAATACCATGGGGCTCTACACAAATACATCTAGACTGAAATGGATTTTCTGGACATCTCATCACTCAGTGCTGGTTATCGATATGTTGTTAAAATTGAGAAGAAATTTAAGCACCAAAACAAACGGGATTTCAGATCTGTAAATCCACAACAACCGAAGTATGAAAAAGACATCCCTAACAAACAGTCTCCTGAAAACTAGTCCAAGACACAGGAAAAGAAGGGTCATGGGAAGACAAAGAAGGACACCGAAAAATGGTGTGATTTCCACAAAATCCCCTGGCACAACACCGATGAATGTCACTCAAAACAGTCATTGGTGGCCGAGATCAAAGACAAAGAGTCGAACCTTGATTCAGAATCTGATTCTGAAAATACTGTTAAAGGACAGATCATTGACGCAGACCCCACTGCTATTGTCATGACCGCAACAATTCAACCAAAAGAACCAACAGATCTTGAAGAGGGGGAACACATTTTTCATTCACAGATGTGGGTGAAGGGGACCCCACTACATTTTATTGTTGATAACGGAAGCCAAAAAAACCTCATCTCAGTAGAGGTCGTCAAACAGTTGGGATTGTCGACAACACCACACCCGCAACCATACAACATCAGGTGGCTTCAGCAAGGATGAGATCTCTGTGTCAGCCAACAGTGTCGATTGTCATACAGAATCTAACCCTTCAAGGATGAGGTATTATGTGATGTTTCCCCATTAGATGTCTGTGATGTTCTCTTGGGCAAACCATATATGTGGAGACGCCATGTTGTTTATGAGTCTTGACCCTATAGTGTCATTGTTACTTTGGGAGGTCATCTCTACAAAATACTAGAGGTAGTTCCCACTATGGTTCCACCTCAAAAGTGTCGCAAGGTAGTATCTCATACTGCAAAATTCAGCTTCTTCACAATCTGTTCAAAAGGAAAAAGAAAGGACACTGCAACCACTACAGCCTTGCCCCAAGCACCTTATATCCAACATAAGCATGTCGACAAGGCTGCAACAAAGTGTAAAGATTCCTTCTGCACATCGTCCTCTCATGTATCTCGAATTGTTGAACAACCTCAACCTCAACAGGTTCGTGATAGATTTCCACAAACTGAGCAGCGCGACATCTCCAACAAGACAAATAGCTCACCAAGATGCAGATTCAACAAACGCTTTTCCCTCTCCCCTGGGAACTCAATGCAATGGAGACCATTGCTTCCTAAGGAGGGAGGACTAATCCAGGTGGATATCAGTGGCCACCCACCTTTTCCGACTAACTCAAAACAATTTTTTGACAATTTTGGCAATTTACTATTTTTAGTAGTTTTTAACTTCCGAGGCCATTTTGAGGGCCCAAATGAAGGTTTTTCGAGATCAAGGTTCTCAATGATATCCAATTGAATGATTGAGCCCCCAAAATTAATCTCCTCAAAAATACCTTTCAAATGAGCTATCACACGCCTAAAACGAAGATCGTATGCAAAAGTTATGACCCCAGGAAGTTGATGTACTCACTTACCCAAATGGGGCCCACGTGACTTTTGGCGCTTCGTCTCCTAGGGTTAGGTTTTTGGATGTCTAGGCTTTTTGGAATTCCTGTTTATTGTAAAAAGGCCTTTAGAACCTCATTGTAATCATCTTCTTGCGAATGCGAGTAGCCGTCACGTCTCTTCTCAGAGATAAGCTGCCACCATTCTAGCCAGTCTTTGACTCTGTATTTTTACAGTCTCTGTACATTTCTTTCATTAATAGAAATCATGTATTACTGTATATCCGTGTTTATGGTTGCGTCTCTGATACATTTTTGTTATATTATTGAATATCTGTGATATCTTTGTGCATTTCTTTATTATATCTCCGATCTCATTTCATCCGAAAATAATCTGGATCGGTAGTGTCCTCCATCAACTGGTGCCCCTCTACTAGATCACTAACATCCTCTAGAAACGTCACTGAATGATATATCTGAGTATCCACTAATACAGATGAAGTGTATCTCTGATGAATCTCCTCAAGAGGCTCACCTGATCTAGACTTTGATTCTTGAAGGGTTGTCTGTGTGCCTCTCAAGAATCCTCGAGTGCTCTCCAACTCGTGAGTAAGTCTGTCTACCTCCAACTCATGCTCCCTCATAGCCTCATGATACATCTTGCCTATCCTCAATAAGTAGTCCCTGGCTGTCAAAAAATGTTAGTAGTCAGTCCTCATAAAAGATACTCTCTCTCTGAGAGAATGAAGGTCACCCATGGAAAATCCCTCATTGGCACTAACATGTGCCACTGATGCTCTCCAGCAGTAATCTGCCACCAATGTATGCATGTCAACAATGCACCTAGTGGCTTCCATGATCATATCCTCAATGAATCTCAACTATCTGGTCAAGTAGTGTGACTTCTGATCATAGTCATGTTGAGGTGCCACCTCATCTCCCTCACGGCTAGTGTCAACCCCAGAATTCCCAACAACACTCTTTGAAAAAGATGAAACACTGAACTGATCCTTGTCTACTGTGTTACTGGGTCCTCCTAGATGCGACTGCATAACATCCCCAACTGCTAGCTCTCTCTGAATCATACTGTATCTAGTGTGAGTAGTTGTATCCTCTTGTGCACTCATCCTGCTACTATCATCTGTGCCTGGATCCCATACAGATGTGTCCACACACATGCTATGTTCATCCTGACCAATAAAGAGTGCATCCTCATCAACGCGAGCTGATCCTAGAAGTAAGTCTCCCATCAAGTTGTAAGTCTCCATAGTCTGCTCAACTAATGGAGTCTCCGAAAGAGGTGATTCAATCTCCTCATGTTGATCTGTACGTGTAAGGTCAACGATCTGCACATCCTGTATCTCCTCTCGGATATGTGTATCTACATGTCCCTAGTGTGAATCCCTCACACATGGCTCCTCCATCGCATATGAAATGCCACCGATATCCTCCTGTGACGTGGCTATCATGGGTGTCTAAAAAGATGACAAATGTGCCATGACCACCATAGGAAGCTGGTCATCTGTAGGTGCTAACACATGTGAGTCCTCACTAGTGTCACCACTATGTTGAGGTGTAAGGTCATCAACAATATGTGATATGTTTGTTGAAATGCAAGTGTTTTCATCCTTTTCCTTCGACTGTCTATCCACTACACAAAGGTCACCATCCTGCTCAAGCGTGCTAGTATCATCAACCTCTGTGCAAGAATCACTATCATCATCAGGCTTCCCCAAATCAGCATCTATCGCTCCATCCTCACATGCCTCATCATCACTGTCATAGTGTACCTCCATGATGTGCTTCTGATCCTTACCCCTACACCTATGATCTGGTTCCCAAGGCACCTTGTAACTATAGCAAAGCTGCGTGCTCCTAATGGGTGTGGGGTTCCTCTGCTCTTCCAACCATCTAGTTGCTACTACTCTCTTTTCCTCTGCTATGATGATCCCATGTAAAATATCCTCTTTTCTCCAATGGGGATTTCTATAGGTTGCATACTATGGGAAGGTTATTAGGGCCTTAGTTTCATTGCTAAGGACGAAATATTTTATCTCCAAGCATGTTATCTTAAAGGATATCTCATCCATTTCTTTCCAACTATCCATTTATCCCTATGAGAGACCCCTCAGGTTGGCAGGATTTTAATCTTTGATACCACTGTAATGTTCCCAAGCCAATTTTTTTCTTGGAAACACTAGCTAACCACTAATTTATCTGTTTTTTGTTGGTGTATACAGGTTGGCCTCTTAAATTTCGACCTTAGGGTTTTACTGATGATTTATATGTGTGTTGCAACAATAAAGAAGAAGATACAATCATGGAACATACCTCAACCATATGCAACATGATAGACAAGCCAAAACATCTCAAATCTGATTTTATTCATGAAAATAAGAACCTGCTACAATGTAGATGCCAATCTAGAAACTCAACATATGGATCCAATAATATAATAGAAGTTGCATACAAAATGCTCCAATAAAAGATATTGTAAGCCTCCAAAGGCTAGATACTCAATGAAGACTGAATACAAGTAGATATGGGTCATAATACTGCTAAACCCCCAAGCTAGAAGGTGCCACGCTTTGCTGGAATGCTGAACCTCCTCAATAATTCGACCCTGCTGCCAAAGATGCCCAATCACTCCAATAAATATGCCAAACAAAAGATCAGATGATGGAAAGAACAACCCAGGTGCTCAAATCTCCAAGATCCCTCTCAAACCCTATGGATCTGAATCTCCTCTAAGGAATGGTGTGCCCCCCTGGATGCCTAAAACTCTAGATAATTCGGCCTCCCTCCTAGATTCCTCCAAATTCTCCACAAAACCACTGGAATGATAGATCGAGGCTTGGTTACCACCCTGGTGAAGTCCCAAGCAAAATGGTGAAGATCTGAGCTAACAAATCACTGAAACCACTTTCTGAAGTTTTTTCCTCTCCTCCAATTTGTCCCATGCACCTAATATATCAAATGACACTTGCAACTCCTCCTGAATGGACTATATCTGATGTCCAAGACCCTGCAATGAAAACCAAGGTGATAGAATCTCCAAAGGTCCTACCAATCACCTGCAATGAACCTCTCTCAAAGAATGGTGTGCCCCCCTTGCTGGAAACCCCTAATGGTGCACCCTCCTTCTCTTGATGTGCCCGTGGTTGGTGTAAAATCCTCCTGCACTGAAGTAGATCTGAACTAGAATGGTTTGGGAGCGTATTGCATCTCTGAGACCAAGCTTGGGACAAGCTAGGTGGAATCTTTCACCACAGAATCATCCTCTAGGGTTTTTTAAGTCAAAACCCTCAAAATCCCCAATGTCGGGCTCACTAGCTAGAAGCCAGATATCAAAATATGATCATAAATGAATCCATGAGAGAGTAGAGGTCCTTGCCTCTTCTTTATACTTCCTGCTCACCTTGTCTCTCCAAAGTGACTTTTATTTTTTAATTATTAATTAATTAATTAACCTTTTTACCTCTGAAAAGCACCTTATCTCTCCTTGTGGCTTCCCTGGCCACTAAAAGTCACTTCTCATCATCCTATCATGTAGTGTTGTTCCTCTCGATTCCAATGAGCTATTACACTAAGAGGTTCCTCCAAGTAATGTGCCCAAAGTGACCTCTTCAGTGAATTTAATTAACTTATAGCTCAAAATACTCAAAATCATGGAAATCGTCGGAATGCAACGAAACCAAAGCCAACCTATGCGGAATGGATCATAATGATGAAATGGGGTGGACGATGCAAGATGGATCCCAAAATTCCTCTCAATAACCCTTGTACTCGCTATAACACCCATCTGGCTACTCTGGACATCATAAGCCTTTGCAATGTAATGATGTCCCAAAGTGGGGACATTATACTTGCCCAAAAATCTCATTGTTCACTGTCGTTCAAAGCCCAAGCTATGATACCATGTATATTTTAATGAAAAAATCAACAAGTTAACAATTTTGTCATACACTTAGCAACCTAGGGATAACTGTCTTGCATGAACTCTGAAATGTCTCAAACCCACATTCATAAATTTCCATAAGAAGAAATACAAATTGATAAGAAAATATGCAGCGGAAATAAACACAATGAACATCATTCAATCACCCATGAAAAACTCAGAAATTTAGGCAAAATCCAAGGAAAACCCCAATGTGGGGAAACCCAATGAGAGAGAGAGAGAGAGAGAGAGAGAGAGAGAGAGAGAGAGATTTTATTATTCATCTTCAGGAATGTACATATCAACAACAAACTCACAATTTCCAGCCAAGAGAAAATACCTCACAACACCAAAATTGTCTCCCACAAGTTTTTCCTTGAAAAATGTGCCAAATCCCTACAGCTATACGACCCACCTAGAAAACAACACCTTGAAAAACATGCCCACAGTCTATTGTATGGCATGATCAGTACAACCCAGCTTTAGCAAGAAAACACTCCAAAAAACCTCGATTTTCATGCCAAGAATCTTCCTCGAAAATCATGCCCTATTTACATGTTGTACGAACTATATGGATCTGTACAGTACAACCTCCAACAACAACAAAAGATATCAGCACACACATAGAAATTTTCCCTTGGGATTTGTGCCCACTTTGTCTTCTGAAATGTGCCCACTAAGCTTCCCACTTTCCTCTCTCAAGCTCTCTTGAAAAATCACTCTCAATCTTCTCCTCTTGTGTCTTGCACACTGCCCAATGCATTCTTTTATAAATCCGAAAATGACCTTTTACCTTCCAAGTGTCTTTTCACCTTCCCCAACCCTAAATCCAAAGGTCAAGATCTAATCTTGCCTTTTTCAAGATCAAGGGTCATGATTCATTCCTTCCAAAATGAATCACTTAAAATATTAAAGTAATTTCACTTTATTACATAAGTGCACTTTATGAAATAAAGTCACTTTAAAATTAGAGGGTACACTTTATTAAAAAGTCACTTTAATAAAAGAACCACTTTACAACTTTATAAAAACCCATTACAAAGTTAAGTGCCTAGTAATGTAAACATAAGGTTACATCTGTATACAAGACAAAACATGCAGAGTACCTCCTGTTAGCACTGAGATTCACCCTCAGACTGCAAGAGGGTTAGCCCGGTACCCATCGAAATGTTTGGTGGATGTTGGTTTTGTGAGTGGTGGTCAAATGGAAAAAACTCAATAAAACAATGATTTTAACACAGAAACTGGACAAGCAATGCATAGGGAAGTGAGGGCCTTATTAACTTTGGTTAGTGATTTGAGTTTAAATGTGAGCAGAAGGAAGACTTAGTGAGAGAGGTGAACAAGAATGCTATGGGAATCCGACTTTCAAGCATCTTGGTGAAGAAAAATTCAAGATTAAGAGCACTCTTGAACTCAAGTTTCAGACACTGAAATATGTCACAGCAACATAATAATCAAACCTACATTCTCATGCAACTACAACAACTCAACTGGATCCTCCATGGCCGAGCCTTTCAGCATAAGGGGGAATAGGATAACAAGGAAGCTGACTAAAACTGGTCACAACAATACTGTAATCGAACCTACATTACAATAGAACTACAACCCTCGACTGGATCCTCCATGCTTGAGTGTTTTAGCACAGTCTTTACAAAGAGATGAGAGAAGATGAATTCTATTAATGTGGAAGTCTCAAGTTTTATACATAACCAGAGAACATCTTAGGCATCAAAATATTACAAAATAGGGAGATTTTCTCAACTAGTTGACAACCCTAACAAAATATTGAACTCCTATATTTATACACAGATCAGTCCACAACTACCAGGGGTGTGATCTGGACATTCCATTCAAATCCTTTCATCTGCACCTTCTTCTGTCACACTGTGCGTGTATCCTCCTATCAGATGTAAATTCAACTCAGCATGGGCCTGTAGGAAAACTCGTCCACCGTGGTACCTTGAGCTGACAACTCTGTCTCCACGGCCAGACCCTCCACACCTTCTATTTATGGAGTGATTCAAAGTTTCAACCACCACTCCTTTCTCATTAATTGATCCTTCATCGGGACCGGGATAAATTTTAATGCCTGGGGGGATGCCACGCACTACTTTCAGATTTGATGTTATATGAGCACTTGATTGCGGGGCCTTCAAAGGAAGTTTGGATTCACACCACTTTTGAGCCCACAATCCACTACCTTCCGCCACATACCTCTTTCGCTAAACCATGGTTTCAATTGCAGGACCGCTCAAGAATTTTATCGTTCGAGCATGTTGCGTCCCCATAATGAAATGCAGTCGTTGATCTGATCGTGATCTACGATCTGGGCGCACCTACTAATTTTAGCGCCATCACTAAATTTTATCTTCCTACCAACTTTAGGGTCATTCTAATTATGCTTGGTGATGGCGCTAATTTGGTGCTGAACAAGAAGACTTCCCAGAGGATGATCTGACATGGTGGTCTAACATTGCTATGCTGACATGTTATGAAAAGAGAGGTGAAATGTGTCACTTGGAAACAAGTGGATGATATGACCAAAGCTACGTGGACTGGGTGCCACATGTCATCGCTAGATGGATGCAAGGTGTCATGACTAGCAAGAGTGCCACATATCTAAATTGATGACTGCTACATACTTTGGCACTTCAGAGCTCGGGGGTGGTATGCATGTAGATTTGGAGCTCTGAAGTGAATGAAGACCATCGATTTGGATGGACATGCGGAAGTGATCAAAAAACTTAGGTAAAAACACTCTGGATGAAAGCGAGAGTGGAGATGCTGAAACTCCCAAAGCTCGGAGCCCCGAAGCAAAAATTTACTGTTCGATGTAGAAGGACGCATGGCATTTGATATACAACTCCGAGGCTTCTTCCTAACCACTAATCCTCGCGTAATTTTGACATGTCGAATACATGTGATTCGTCGATCACATCGCGATCTACGATCTGGGAAAGCCCCACTTTTGTTGCTACACACTGCGCTTGGATGGACCCTGCTTCCTACTGTGGAGATCGACAACTCACAATTACTTCGGGAGTTCGGGCTTTGGGCCTTTCCAACGTATAGCTCTTTTTAATCCTCTAAAGTGTCGAATTACGAGTGAGAGATCTGGTGACGCATGGCCTCTTGATCTAGATGACTGATATTTACTTTGGGAGTTCAGGATTTGGGCCTTTTGGTGATACTTCTGCCAATATCAATGACTCTTGTTGGTTTGAGATCAATGGTCCTCAATTATTTTGGGAGTTCGGGCTTAGGCTCTTCGAGACTTTTCAACGCACATCCCTCACAATCTTTCGAAGTAAATCTTTCAAAGTGAGGGATCTGCCTCCATGTGTTCTCAGCCTTCAATGGATTAGATTTACTTCGGGACTTCAGCTGCTCAGACTAGTCGTCAATCCTTGTGCTACATTGAAATCCTGAATGCCCTAGAGCCACTAATCTGAAATTCTGCTGGGATCTTCGTTGTTGAAAACTTTACCTGACCACTTCTCTTATTTTAAGCCCAAAATGAGTTTCTTTTGAATGTTTCATTTGGATGCTTCTGTGTATACCATAGACTTGGTTTTCCTGCGACCCCTTGACAACTAAATGTGATAACATCTAGCTCCACAAGGGATGACATGCTCCCTATGAGCTACCAAGAACGCGCAGTTCCAGTGCCTTAGCTATTGGGTTGTGTATTCGAGGTCAAAAACATCCTGCTAAGGACCACATGCCAATATGTACACTATCTACTTGAAAAGAAAGCAAACACACATGCTCCAGAAGGAGCTTATTTATGTACAACCCTAGACTATCTGACTTTTTACAATGCGCTAGGTGAAAACAAACTTCCACCTGATCCATTCAAACAACTTTGTAATTGAAAACTTATTTACTCTGTCACTGATCAACAAAGGATAATGAAACTGTGACAACAAACCGATTACATTATTGAGATATCCTCCTAGTGCTGAAGGTAAGATAAAGTTTGGAGGCTTCAATACATGGAAAAAATTCAACTCCATGTAGTCCCCTACAGGGTCATAAAATAGGTGACAAAACTTACTGGGTTGGTAACAAAAATCCTTCTCTGTCTTACAACTTCTCACATCTAGTTTAATGTCAGTGGAAAGCACAGGTGAGTGAAAGGCTGATGCAAGGTGCTAATCCACTTCTCCTTGGTTTTCTCCGATCGCATCTGCTAGCTGATGGAAATAAATCTCCTCGTGTATATTAATGGATGGCTCTTTTTCTTTAGCATGCTACTCTTGGTAAAAGATTCCACTTTCATTGGAACACTAGATGCTAATGCATTTCTCTTCAAAAAATGCCTCGGCATCTTCATCATTGTATCCATAACGATCAAATAAAGGAGGAGCCTCAAATGACATGCCAAGAGGTAACTTTTGTCCAACAAGAGAAAACTATTCTTCATTACTAAACATAGGTTGCCTTTCAAGATCCAATCCAAGAAGCAATATCTCATCATCATCATATGAGTCAAAAGAAGGTTTCTCATATCTAGGCTTTTTAGAGACAGGGATATAAAGAATATCAGCTTCTAGAACATACTCAATTTCTGCACTTTCCTTACTGAGACAACAAACACAACTTTCCTCTGATGCAAATGAACAGGGAAGAGAAAGAGTTGATTCATCATCCAAGGAATCTCCTTCATCCTCATATCCTTCATAAGAATCAATTATATCCTAAACACCATCTTTATACTCCTCACAACAACTATGACAAATTAACTTAGAGGAATAAACTTTTTGACAATGAATATTGAAAACTGCATGAAACTGTTCCATGGAGGATATGTTAGCAGGGGGAAATGATCGATACCACTCACGAGCATCTCCCTCTAATGAGTACATGAAAATATTCATTAATACATCCTCATGATGTATTCCCCACTGATGCATGAGTTCATGAAACGCAAGCAAATGCTCTGCAGGGTTGTCATCTCTATGTTCTCTAAATCTAGGCAAAAAATCACCCACTCATCCATAGTAGGAAAAACATTTGGAAAATCAGGAACAAAAGAGAAATTAAAAGGAGAAAACCTCCAAGCCAAAATGGCTTCCATTTGAAAATATGACTTCTTGAGACCAGGGAGTCACCACTGGATTCTTTAATCATGGAATCGCCAGGTGAATGATATGAAGTTTGAATGTGCATGGTCTTTGTTCACCATCAAAGATCATATCTGATCATTATCGTTCTCCCAGGGAAGATATTTTCACTTACGTCCCCGAAAATGACACCATTAATGTTAGCACTAAGATTCACCCTCAAACTGCAAGAGGGTAAGCTTGGTACCCATCATAATGTTTTGTGAATGTTGGTTTTGTGAGTGGTGATCAAATAGAAAAAACTCAATACAAGAATGATTTTAACACAAAAAATGGACAAGCAATGCACAGGGAAGTGAGGGCCTCATTAACTTTAGTTAGTGGTTTGAGTTTAATTGTGAGAAGAAAGAAGACTTAGTGAGAGAGGTGAACAAGACTACTATGGGCAACCGGCTTTCAAGTAGCTTGGTGAAGAAAAACTCAGCCTCAAGAGAACTCTTGAACTCAAGTTTCAGACATTGAAATATGTCACAACAACATAATAATCAAACCTACATTATCATGCAACTACAACAAATCGACTAGATCCTCCATGCCCCTTCCTTTCAGCGTAAGGGAGAATAGGATAACAAGGAAGCTGACTAGAACTGGTCACAACAATACTATAATCAAACCTACATTACAATAGAACTACAACCCTCAACTAGATCCTCCAAGCCCGAGTCTTTTACCACAATTTTTACAAAGAGATGAGAGAAGTTGACTTCTATTAATGCGAAAGTCTCAAGTTTGATACATAACCAGAGAACAAATCAGGCATCAAAATATTAAAAAATATGGAGATCTTCTCAACCATTTGACGACCCTAAAAAAATATTGAACTCCTTTATTTCTACTCAGATCAGTCCACAACTACCAGGGGTGTGATCTGGCCATTCCATTCAAATCCTTTCGTCTGCGCCTTCTTATGTCAGACTGTGTGTGTATCCTCCTATCAGACACAAATTCATTTCAGCATGGGCCTATAGAAAAACTCGTCCATCGTGGTACCTCGGGCTGACAAATTTGTCTCCATGGCCAGACCCTCCACGCCTTCTATTTATGGAGTGAGTCGAAGTTTCAACCACCACTCATTTCTCATTAACTGATCCTTCATTGGGACCGGGATGAGGCTTAATGCCTTGGGGGCTACCACGCGCTGCTTTCAGATTTGATGTTATATGAGCACGTGATTTTGGAGCTGTCAAAGACAGTTTGGTTTCACACTACTTTTGATCCCGTAATCCACTACCTTCCTCCACGTATCTCTTTCACTAAACCATGGTTTCATTTGTGGGACCACTCAAGAATTTTATCGTTCGAGCATGTTGCATCCCCACAATGAAATGTGGTCATTGATATGATCGTGATCTACGATCTGGGCACACCTACTAATTTTAGCGCCATCGCTAAAGTTTATCCGCCTACTAACTTTAGGGTCATTCTAACTGCACTTGGAGATGGCACTACTTTGGCGCTTAACAAGAAAACTTCTTGGAGGATGATCTGACATGGTGGTCTAACATCTCTATGTTGATGTGTTATGAAAAGAGAGGTGACACTTGTCACTTGGAAACAAGCAGATGATATGCCCAAAGTTTCTTGGACTAGGTGCCATGTGTCATCGCCAGATGGATGCCAGGTTTCATGACTGACGAGAGTGCCACTTATTTGAACTGATGATTGCCACGTACTTTGGCACTTCAAATCTCAGGGGCGGTATGCATGTAGAGTTGGAGCTCCAAAGTGAACGATGACCGTTGATTTGGATGGACACGCGGAAGCAATCAACGAACTTCGGGAAAAAAACACCGTGGATGAAATTGGGAGTGGAGATGTTGAAACTCCCGAAGCCCAAAGTCTCGAAGAAAACATTTATCGTCCGATGGAGAAGGACGCATGGAATTTTATCTTCAATTCCAAGGCTTCTTCCTAGCCACTAATCCTCATGTAATTTTGACATGACAAATACACGCAAGTCGTTTATCAGGTCACGATCTACGATCTAGGAAATCCCAACTTTTGTTGCCACATGTCACACTTGGAAGGACCCTGCTTCCTGCTGCGGAGATCAACAACTCACAATTACTTTGGGAGTTTGATATTTGGGCCTTTCCAATGTATAACTCTTTTCAATTCTCTGAAGTGCCCAATTCCGAAGTGAGAGATCTAGGGATGTGTGGTCTCTTGATCTAGACAATCGATATTTATTTAGGAAGTTCAGGCTTCATGCCTTCTGGTGATACTGCTGCCAATATCAACAACCCTTGCTGGTTTGAGATCAATGGTCCTCAATTATTTTTGGAGTTCGGGCTTCGGCTCTTCTGTACTTTTTAACGCACAACCCTCACAATCTTCTGAAGTAAATCTTCAAAAGTGAGCGATCTGCCTCCACTTGTTCTCAGCCTTCAATGGCTCAGATTTACTTCAGGTCTTCGGCTCCTCATACTAGTCATTAATCCTTGTGCTACTTTGAAATCCTGAATGCCCATGATTCGCTGATCAGAAATGCTCCTGGGATCTTCACCGCTGAAAAAATTTACCTGACCATTGCTCATATTTTAAGCTCGAAACGAGCTGCTTTTGAATGCTACATTTGGACGCTTCTGTGTAGACCACCGACTTGGTCGTCTTGTGACCCCTTGGTAGATATATGTGATAACACCTACCGAGCTAAAAATCTAACAAAATCTCCATTGCTTCAACCCTCAGGAGACCCAAGGGATTTCCAATAGCCAAATTGGCCATTTTTTTGGATGCACTGTTATATTGTCAGACCACATGGAAGAATTTCACTTGGAGGTTTCAAAGTGAAAAACAAATATGATCCAAAAGTTTCTTTAGATGAATATCCTTCGGTGAGGAGTAAAAAACCAAAAATATGATCAAGTTCTTGGAATCCCTGATTATATTGAAACAAAGAATTTGTCATTGCTTGACCAATTGAATGCCCTGGAACAAAGCGTAATATTATGCTATGTTGTTGGTGGTTATTCCTAAATTCCAATAGTAATAAAAAACTTTGTGTCCACTAGGTCCATAC